>CM076607.1:57699059-57941735 GCA_038502775.1 Hippodamia convergens | reverse complement strand
TAGTTTAAAATCAGCCAAATGAGGAATTGTTTGTTAATGTTTGGCGTATGTCATTGAACTCAGAAAAATCGAAACTGTTAGAATCTTTGGGGGGGGCTGCAGCCCCAAAGCCCCCCCCCTAGCTGCGCCAGTGAATGTAGTTCACCGAATTCATATCAAATATGATACTTCCACGAAAACGATATCAACCGTAGTGACATTTCATCAAATTTTTCATAGTTCTAATATATTTTATGTCAACTACACCGAAGAAGAAGAATCCAACAACAAAACTTTCATAACAAACAGTTCATCCAATCTTGAGTTATAAATCGTGTAACCAACAATATGACCGACTCAGTTTTATATATTAAGATTTTCTGCCATCAGGAAAACATCATCAACAAAACGTCACCAAGTATTATTTTTTCGAAAAATTTTCTTAATATGTTATTGAAAAATTTTTCTTATTAATTTTTTGTTTCAGAGACTGGGAGTTTCAGAAAAATGCACAGAACTCCTATAATATGTTTTAATCGATTACAATAAGTAATGAGTTATGGAAGAAAACCAAGAAATTGTAAGTGAAGTAGAAAGTTGTCAAATAACAATAGAAATAAATGAACCCTGCAATGTGAAATTCAGAGCAATCTTCGAAGAAGCAACAACGCCGACAAAATTCTCCCCAGCATATCGAAATTGGATCGACAAGATCTTTGTTAGAGTAATTTACATCTTTCGAGGAAATAACCCCGTTAATTTGAATTTTCTTTTCTGTTCTCCGAGAGGAAAGCTTCTGTAAATTTAATCCAACCACTGCCGAAAGTTCGACCTTGTTCCTCGTCTAATTAAAGTACCAGTTGGACCATTAATAATCTTTCGAAATTACCGTGAATACAAGAGTTGATTGCGTCAGAGCAATATGGGAAAATTTTTGTCCGATACTGCTCCTAAGGCTTCTCGTTGTTGACGGTGGATATAAAAACAATTGAGAGTTGGGACGTCAAAATGTTTCTCGTTTACAATGAAGAATGGTCATAGGTTTTCAAAATCGAATCGATTGAACTTTGTCATGGTATATGTATATCAAAATACATTCAAAATCTGATATCATCTTTTTTTATTCCTGCTGGGAAAAAAAATCTGTAGTGAAGATAAACGTTAAAAGTGGATAACTTATGCATGCACAATTCTGATAAAAATAATTATCATTGAGAACAACTTTCGTTGTAGAATAAATTTGAGATTTCTATAATGTGCGTTAATTTTTTGTGCAGTGTATTCTCATCGACACATATTGTTGATTTGGATTATTAAAAAAAAAATTCTGAACATATTGGTTAATTATTGATCGGCGCGCATGAAATAGCCGAGTACAATGAGTGACACAAAAACCACTAATCGTTGGTTTTGAGAGCAGCATAAGGTTTGAAACTTTTATGTGTAAATAGAATCAGATTATTGACCTTATAATGAGTAGATCATACCATTCAGGGTGAAACAAGGACAAGAAGCTTTCAACCAGTTTCATGTGTATTACAATTGACCGTTGAACCATATCAGAGACTTTCACATCGAGAGCAAACTATATCCAGGGTTAACCCTGAAAGTTTGAGGATTCATTCATCTGGAACTCGAGAACAGTAATTAGCGATATATTGAAAGAAATTAAATATGAAAAGACATTAAATAAACTGATTAAAATAATGAGATTAGCATGAGAATATAATAAATCAGTATCCAATAAACAGAGGGAAAGACAATTCCTGTGCAACATGGCCATTTCCGCGTGCGAAATCTATACATGTCTGAAAGTCTATATGATTTGTGAAAATATATCGAAACATACATTCATGAGAATCCACATAAACCAAGTGGATCGAGTTGACCTATGAATTGAGTAGAACAAATGAAAGAATACAAATATTTTTGTAGATTCTTCTGATACAGCACATGGACATGTTTCATACATTATGGAAAGCATGAAAATGACATGTGAATGGAATCTTTATATATAAAACTTAGTTGGCTATTTTGTTGGTTACACCATTTATAACTTAAGATTGGATGAACTGTTATGAAAGATTTTTTGTGGGATTCTTCTACGGCGGGGTTAATATAAAATACATTGGAACTCTGAAAAATCTGATGAAATGACATCAGATATTGGTCGTACAAAAACGTTGAATGGGCAAATTTGAAGTATTTTTCATGGGCATTCAGAATTCAGTAATACTAAAATTCATAAAGGCATCGAAAACCTGAAAATTTGTTTGTGAACTATTGTGTTTTAAATGGTACAACCTGTACTTTATTCTTCTAACCGGTAGAGCTCTTTCTTCTGATTCAAACATATATATACTTTATTGAGGTTTATTTCGACAGTGCTTGAAAATTATAGATTTCTTCGTCCTAATCTGGGACAGCTGTGTAACGTCACTCGAGAATGCTGTGATTTTTTTATATCGAAGTTTTATTCTCTGGCCTCCTGATAGTCCCTACTTAACCTCCTTGGACACTTCTTAATGGACAATGCATATGGCCCCTTCGCAAAATATTTAAAAGATTAATTTCAGAAGAGAGGAAAAATTAAATGAAACCCTCAATATATTCCAGGGTCATTTGAACACTTAATTCAACTTTTAGTTAATATATAAGTGAAATAAATATCAGTTGTTTTTTCCATCCACGTTTCCTTTGATATGAAGAAATCGCATCGTTGTCGTGTGGCATTCCACAGCTACCTTAGATTTAGAAGAAGTATATATATATTTGAAATCAGATGAAAGAGCTCTACCGATTAGAAAAATAAAATACAAGGTGTACCATTTAAAAAACATTAGTTCACACAACCAATTTTCAGTTTTTCGTTGCCTTCATGAATTTCTTAGTACTGAATTCTGAATGCCCATGAAAATACTTAAAATTTGCTCATTTCGAACGTTTTCGTACTACCAATATTAACTGAGATAGCTACTGAGTAAAATATAAACAATCACCCTATACTTACCTATTTCAATGCAATTAAATTTTTTGTATATTTTGTACTTTTGAATATTTTTTTGTAATTCACCTAATATATATTCTTTGAAAAAAAAACCAATGGTAAGTACAACGCTCTAAGGCGAAACTAAGTTCGCCGGGTCAGCCCGCTTATCTAATTGCCACAATTGGTCCCACCAGGAGATCCCATACGCTCTTTAGTTTCTGGGATAGGAAATGATTCTGAACACTTCATGGCCAACATTCAAAAATATTTCAGCTGTTTCCAGATGACATCGTTTGGCGCAACACATATTGTACAGGACAATGTTATGTCGACTTTCAAGGTATTTTACCATAATAGTTTATTATAATGTTAAAGTTGCTGTTTTATTTATCGATTGAGGTAGTACGAAGTCTGCCGGGTCAGCTAGAAATTAATGATTCTGAAGAGACAGAATACATACCTATTGAGTTGAACTCAAAATACACCAGACGAAAATGGATGTACCAAATGAATTGAATTGAATAGCAATACTTCAAGTACTGTTATGAACTATGAAATAGAGAAAAAAACTGTTGCACGCCCAGTATAGGGTGATATATGTATAGGAAGATTCAGCAGGTATTTTAAATTGAGTTCTTTGGTCCCGAAGTACACTCTCATTCAGGTTTAAGCTGGAGGTGTGGTCTATTTCCATCCTCACTGTTTTATCGAATATTCTTCATGCTTTTGTGACATAATGAAAGATTATCCCGCCATCCGCGATAAAATACTGATGAAAATGAATTTGATGAAAATATCTTTTGTCGTCAGTGTAATATTGGTTGGGGTAAAGGAAGAAAGACCCTACATAAATTTGATTTATTGATTTTCTCGTTCCATTCCTGGCTGCTCTCCAACTTTTTCGGTTCAAATGAATAGGAATTCTGATTCATGGTGCAGCTGGGGAAATGAGAGGAAGAAGGGTTTCAAGCTCTAGTTGCAAGAGCAACTAGATATATGTGGCGCTATTGGAGTGTTTTTAGATGTCGAAATTTCTAAAATTTCATTAGGTAATGTTGAAACTATCTACAGGCTTATTCACGATTAACAATGGCCCAGTTATTCTTCGGTTGATGCACCAATTCAGGAGTTAAATTAGCATTCCGATAATGTTTTTCGATAAATTTTCATGTACCTCTCTATAAGTCGAAGCATTTTCTACACCTGTCAGCTCAAAAATATAATTCATGAGGAAGTCTATAAGAAAACAGTAAGAAGGAATATGATGGTTTACTTGACAGATTTTGCAGTCTGACAACAGAAGTAAGAATATCTGGTCTACTATTAGAGATACATATAAAAGAACAAAAACCAAGGGAGTTGCCACAGATATTTGATGTCATTTTCATGCTTTTCATAATATGTCTTTTTCAGAATATGTCCATGAGCTAGATCAAGAAGAATCTACTCAAATATTGGCATTCTTCATTAATTATACTTAATTCATAGTTCAACTCGATCCACTTCGTTTATGTGGATTCTCATAAATGTATATTTCATTATATATTTACAAATAACATAGATTTTCGGACAATTCTAGATTTCTCACGTGGAAATGGCGATGTTGCATCAGAATTATCTTTACCTCTGGTAATGAATTCTGATTTATTATATTCTCATTCTCATCTCATCATTTTAATCGGTTTTTTCAATTTTTCTACTCATTGAACTTCTCCCACTTCACGATGTGAATGTCTATGATATGGTTCAATGGTCAATTGTAATACACATGAAACTGGTTGATAGCCTCTTTGTTTCACCCTGAATGGTATGATCTACTCATTGACAGCTGTTTTTACTTACAAGTAAGATCTCATACCTGCTCTTCTGAAAACAAACGATTTGTGGTTTTGTTCACTTTCTTTTTGTATCTCTCATAATGTATTGATTGTATCTTCTATATTTCTGATGAACATACGAATCGTCCATACTATGAAGCAGTTTGTTAATGAATATTGCAGCATTATTCATTTATAATATTATTTCTCTACTCATATTTACTGCAATCATTTCAGTATTGAACAGATTTAGAGTTTGCAGCTTTTCAACGCTTGTACTTCTCTCTTGGTTTGTTATCATTATTACAACTAGGTTCTCTCTTAAAACTCATTGTTTAACCCTTTTGTTTTCCAGGCGAAATAAAGAGGCTAGCGCATCAACTTCATTGATTGCTCTGCAACTGTAAACGTTGTGCCTAATATTGAGTTAGTTGAACTGTCTCAACGTCTAAGTCTAACTTCATATGACCTCTCATTTCAACTGCTTAAGATCACCTCTGTTTTTAGTTGGATAATGTCACTCTGAGTTTATAGATACGGTTGAAATTTGCATTTCTTCACTGTATTAGCTTGTGCAATGATCTTCGTGAATCGTTTAGACAAAAAGTTATCCATATGGTACACTGATGGACCGAAATCAAAAAGCGGTGCAGATGCAGGATATCCGAGCTCCTTGGAAGTGAACCCTCTGTTTTACAGGTAGAGATATTAGCTGTCTTCAACTGCGTTCAAAAATGCCTTGAAAGGCAATAAGGTAACTCTTCGATGTATACATAGAAATTGAAGGAAACGAAATAGCCGATAAACTCGCGAAGATATCTTCAAGGCTGAAGCCTGATGGACCTTAACCTTTCTGTGGGCTGGGAAAAGACCAATACAAGAAAGCAGTATAACAAAGGAAAGCGGCAAACAAAACAATGATCTGGACAAATACTTCTAGACTTGTGCAAGCTGAAAAAATTTGTGGAAAGCTAATAAAGTCGCCACAAGCTGAGCTTTGAGTAATGGTGGGTCTGCTGTCGATACGGACATATTTTGTATCGCATGAGAAAATCAGCAGATGAAATTTGCAGGCTACGTGGATCAGGAAAGAAACGGATGAACACAGGGTATGCAAGTGTCCAGAGCTGGCGGAACTAAGAAACGGGTAACAGTTGAAGCTCCTAAAGATGTCGTTGGATTTATCAATGCCATTGACGGCCTCCTTGGGATTTTAATGAACAAGTTGGGTAAAGAGGAAAAGATCCTTGCGGTAAAAATTCCTGGAAGGCTGAACCTAGCTGCAACTGTATTAGCTTTTTGCGAGTGACTTATTCATTTTATGACTGTGATTGATTTACAGTAAAAGTTTTACACTACTTTATCCAACTCAATCATCTGGGAACCGTCTACAAACAGATAATTGCCAAAATCTTAACACCCCCTGATTGTCAACATTATGAATTGAAAATGATTCATTTCATAATATTATATTTGGGCAAATTTGAGAGTACTCCCATTAGATCAAAATTTTGGATACTTTCATATCTTAATATATAAAAATAAGCCGGCCATTTTGTTGGTTACACCATTTATAACTCAAGATTGGATGAACTGTTATAAGAGATTTTTTGTTGGATTCTTCTAAAATATATTTGATGAAATGGAACAAAATTTCCTTCTTGCGAACAGGTGTCGCTACGGTACATTTTCTAACAATATTAACGCATCTGTGTTATCAAAAATTATAATTATCGCCAATAGATGGCAATCGTAGATATAGATAGTTATCTACATCTATGATGGCAATGTAAACAATTACGGTTTATTTTGAGTTGCCTAAACGTTCGAATCAAGGGATTGACATTTCCTAACTCACAAAAATACAATGGGTGTTTCCAAATAACTTCATTTGGAGCAGATATAATTAAAGGACGTGGATTCAATCCAATATTCAAGAGACGAATATAATATTAACATTAATGATTTCAGACCACTTATTTTGTCCCCCTTTTCTGCATTTTAGATCCAAGGCCAGATTCACCATCGAATTGGATCATTACAACCACTTGAAGATGCACATCATAAATTCCTCCAAATTTACTTCATATAGGTAATATGGATGATCGTAACTTGATCAACGTCAATCAATTAATGCAGATGCGAGAAGAATAATTCTTCAAGATCTGCAGGAACTACTTCATGAACATCATGCATTGGTTCGATTGTTTAAAACTGCTTCGGAACGTATGCCAAGTGACGATCACAAGGTTGTGATTAGAGCAGATAAACGACATGTTGAAGTACATGACGTAAATTCAACTCCCCTACAATAGACGAAGTGGCAATTTTAATTGTGGGTGAAAACTTGGAAACGCGTGATATTGTTCTTACGCCTCGGAGTACTGGAGAATTGCAACGAATATATGAAACACACCGTTCATACGAGGTTCTACAATACCCGCTAATGTTTTGGAGAGGTGATGATGGATATTACTTCAATATCAAGATGGTGAATCCATTGAATGGTGAGTACCTTTATTAAAATTCAAAATGTCTACTCAATATAAATTTGAATTATTTGATTTTAGGCCAAGAAACCACCAAGAAAGTGAGCTCGATGAATTATTATTCATTTCGTTTGATGGTTCGTTAAAATGCTGATAACTATTTGCTGAGATTTCGTCGATTGTTGCAGCAGTATTTTTCGAGGAGAATCAGTTTCAAGATTGATATGAACACAGGAATATGTTATTTCATGCGATTTTATTACCACGTTTGGATTACTGTTCGTCACTTATATTCAATTTGACCTCAAATGAGCTTAATAGATTACAAAAGATTGTAAATCGAGGAATGAGAGTTGTTTTAGCCTGTGGTAGGAGAACACCCATCAGATTATTGTCAGAGGACCTGAATTCGATGAGTCTATGGCAGAGAATTGTTCATACAAAGTTGAACGTAATTTATAAAATTTAACATGGCATTTTTTCAAATCATCTGTCGAAAAATATGAGAGGTTTGTTTGAGTTTAATTCTCTGCCCCAAGAAATCAAATGTTCAAATAGTCAGAAGTCTTTTGAAAAATTGCTGTCAACATATGTAAACGAGAGCGTCTATGATCTAATTCGAGTAGTTTTTCTTTGTGAATTGAATATTATCCATATATCCATATGTTGTGAATAGTATCTTAATATACAGGGTGAGTCGGGAGGAACGGACCAAACTTCAGGTGTGTATTCTATAACTCGAAATAATATAAAAAAACTCATATGTTGTTATCCGATTTTCATTTGTTCTCAAACTACAGCGTCATTATAAAAAATAACATTTTCTATATTCGAATAGTTTCACTTATAGCATTATTTTAATAAATGCACGAAAATCCCGCCATTAACCTCGAAACACATTCGTCTGCGAAGGGCTCTCGATGCTTTTCTGATTGATTCGTGATTTTCTTTAAAAAGAAATGTCGTATTTCTGATGCGCCAAATTAGAGCATCCCGAGTGTCAACTTTAACTTTGTATACCTCGTTCTTGAAGGAGCCCCACAAACAATAGTTCAATGGTGTGAGGTTTGGAGATCTTGGAGGCCAACTAATACGACCACAGCGACCAATCCATAGTCCGAGAAACTCTTGATCTGAATATTAGTTGACCTTATTTAAATATTCTAATTACCCTATAGTTTAAAAACAAATGAGAATCAGATAACAACATATGAGTTTTTTGGAATTATTTCGACCTGCAGAATACACACCTGAAGTTTGGTCCGTTCCTCCCGACTCACCCTGTATAAAATTCAGTCGGCCATATTGTTGGTTACATCATTTATAACTCAAGATTGGATGAACTGTTTGTTATGAAAGTTTTTTTGTTGAATTTTTCTGCGGTGCGGTTAACATAAAAAACATTAAAACTATGAAAAATTTGATGAAATGAAAAAAAATAGGAAAAAATTTTCCTTCTAGCGAATAACGTCAGTAGATGTCGCTACGGTTGATAGCGTTTTCTTGTAAGTATTCTCTACATCGCTACTAGATGGCAGTGCAATGTAAACTGTGTATTTTGAGTTGAATTGGAATTCTAAGGTTCGTAACCATAATCATGTATTTAATTTTGAAGTATTGAATTTAAAATGAAACTAACTGTGGTAGCACGTGATTAGAAATTCAATACTTTAAAATTAAAAACATAATAATTATGTGTCCGATCTTTGACAGGAGTTTTTCTCTTACGTCCATTGTGGATTACCACTAAAGAAAAAGAAGAAAACACCTTAGGGTCTCTGTCAAAGAGGTACCTGCAGGTTAATTTTTGGTTTCGTGAAGTGAAAGTATCGGAGACCAAGACAAAAGTTATTTCTGTTATTTGTGAAAGTATTAAACTACCAAAGACCTATTATTCAATGTAATGTGTAATAAGTCGATGTCAACTACAAAGACCTTATAACTTTGTATGTTGTATTAGATTTGTTGAGTATTCGCAAAACTGAAGTAGTTTATACATACAGTGATCAGTGGTAATTCGTTATTGGAACTATTTCATCGTTATTTTGATTTGTCCCGATTTTTGTTATTGTTATTTACAATGCCACGTGCCAGAAGATCTAATGCATTACATCGAAGCCGTAATACTACTAGACTTCGGAATATATCGAGTCAATCCTCTGTAGAGGATCAAGAAAGAGCTTCAAACTAATCGTAATCGTCCACGAATGAGAAGGAAGCGAAATAAAAATTTGAAAGGAATAGCTTTTCAATATGATAGTACAATCGACTACAGCTCTCACAATTCCGTTGTAATTGGCCCAATGGAAGTGGTATGCTGCTATTGCGATGCATTGAGATTTGCTGTGGAAAGTTCGAGATTCTGCTGTCAAAATGGCAAGGTAAAATTGCCAATATTGCCTCCTCCACCTGAACCATTGCATTCTCTGCTCCGAGGAGAAACATCCAAATCAAGACATTTTCTATCGAACTCACAAAAATACAATGGGTGTTTCCAAATGACGTCATTTGGATCATATATAATTCAAGAACGTGGTTTCAATCCAACATTCAAGGTAAAAATGTAATATTAACATAAATGATTTCAAATCACTTATTTTGTCTTCCCTTTCTGCTATATAGATCTAAGGCCAGATTTACCATCGAATTGGATCCTTACAACTACTTGAAGACGCACAACATAGGCGCATTGATTCTATCGTCTGGTGACTTTCGGAGAACATTACCGGTCATTCCAAAATCGACGGCTGTCGATGAAATAAATGCTTGCCTTAAATCATCAACTTTGTGACGCTATGTGCAAAAATTACAGTTAACTACGAACATGCGAGTTGCATTGTTGAATGATCCATCAGCCAGAATTTTCTCTGAACAATTACTGGAAATAGGTAATGGCCGTGTTTCTGTCGATCAATCGACAGGTTTGATTTCATTTCCTCCAAATTTCTGCACTTTTGTGTCAACCCAGGATGACCTCATAAGCAAAGTATTTTCAAATATAATTGCCAACCACAAAAATCTGAATTGGTTGAGTGAACGAGCCATTCTTGCGGCAAAGAACAAAGATGTCGATCAGTTAAATTTGATCATTCAAAGTGAAATTATTGGTCTACTGCTTTGTTATGAGTCTATAGATAGTGCAACAAACGAGAATGAAGCTACAGATTACGCTACTGAGTTTTTGAACTTATTGAATTTACCAGATTGCCACCACACAATTTACAACTGAAGGTTGGATCAGTTGTTATTATGTCAAGAAATCTTGGTGATGAAACATTTTGAAAGTAAAGTAATTCATTGCACAATACTCAAAGGAAAATATTAAGGTAAGGAAGTTCTTATTTCCAGAATTCAGATGATATGCCATTTGACTTCAAGAGAATTCAATTTCCAATTCGTCTAGCGTTTGCTTTGACAATTAATAAATCCCAAGGCCAGTCCTTGAGTATGTAGCATAAATCTAGAAAATAGTTGTTTTTCTCATGGCCAGTGGTATGTGCGTGTTCACGAGTCGGCAAACTCTCTGCGTTTTTTATTCTCGCACCCGGGAAAAAAACTAAAAATGTGGTTCATCATAAGGTACAATGAGACAATTTTTGAATAATAATAAGGTACCGCTCAAATAAGTGAAGTCTATTCATGTAAATAACAATGTTCTTACCTACCTATTTCAATGTGATTGTCTTATATACCTCCTACTTGAAAAAATACCAGTTCTGTTGATGATGAATCTAATATTGTACTCTTGGATATATTGAATTTACACAAGGTATACTTACAGCTTTCTAGTATCCATTTTATTAAAAATTGTATGTCTTTGTTTTATCAATAAAAATTATTGATATCTGTTTCAAATAATTGTAGTAAATTCAGGGAGAAACCTAACTATACTGATGAAATATTTTGAAAAATGTCCGTTTTCTATAGATGATTGGAAAAATTTCAAAATTCAATAATGACAATTGGCAACTACGATGAATGTCATTATGATTAATCTCACAATGTCGCCAACCCAAAAACACTCAAAAAAGCTGCAACCGATAGCTAACGAATATGGTCAATTAGTAGTTAGGAAAATCAAATGTCTGATCTGATCTGTGTTACAAGATAGAAAACATAAATTGATATTGTAACATTTTCAATTTATGTACATAGTCTACTCCTTATTCATTTACAATTGCTCATTCACTTTGACCATTATTCGATTCGGAAGTTCACAACTCAAGCTATTCTGTTCGGATACTGATTGCCCGGCCTTGCTAGGCGGCCGCTTTTACATGGTGTTTTGAAAATAGGTGATCCTCCCTCTAGGATAAATAGAAAATTAAAAAATAATTGGGGTATGTGAAGTAAAAATTTTTCGTAACGCCATGCATATTCAAGATAGAGAACGTTGAAGAAAAAAATTATACACATTTTTTACGATTTTGCCGGAACTACTGATCACAACTTGATGGAATTTTATTCGAATATTTCTCGAAAGCTAATACATCCAATGAATCATTTTTTTTGTTCGACTCTCATAGAGAGCGCTAATGGAGGCGCTTATAAAACGGTTCGTCCCAAGTAGAATCAAACATAACATTTTTAAGCTATTGCATAGCTTTTATCTCAGGCCTTGAGCGCGGCGACCGAATGTAGAAATTCCGTAACGAAAAAACCTAACACAGCCGTGTATCGTCGGTTCAGTTCGGCAGACTTCGCACCGTTTTTGGGTGCTTGCGACTAGAGGGATGCATGCAGCCACTCTAGCAGTGCAAAATGTAGTCGGCAATCTCGCGGTTGCCATTGAATTACGAACTGCAAATATTTCATTAACATCGAATTCAAAATGTAAAGCAAAACGCAAACATTTTCCATTAACTTCAGCTCTTGCTCTGACTATACATAAGTCGCAAGGTGGAACTTTTGACGAAATATTATATGAGTATAGTAAATCACATTCTCAGGAACTCGTCTATGTTGCACTCTCTCGGGTGACTAATATTGAAAAATTGTATAATACGACAAAAAATGATAATTCTGCATTCAAGTTTTATCATAATCGAAGGCAAGCTGCATCGAATGCATCTTTGTTGCAAGAATTCGAAAGACTGTCTTTAAATAGTGTTCAGACGATAGCTCAAAGTGTCTTAGATTTCATTAGTAATAGAAATGGCATTTCAATAATGACTTTCAATTGCCAAAGTTTACATAGGAATAACATAAAAAATAGAGATATTGGTAGATCACAGATAGCAGATCATGTGTGTTCCAATACCGGCAATCACATGATGGATTGGAATGGAACAAAAATCCTAATAACGGAACCTGATGGTTATAAAAGAAAAATCAAAGAGTCAGCTTGTATTTTGTTGGATGAGGCTAATAATGTTGCCAATTGTTCAGTAGGAATAGATCGAATTTGGATGGATTTATTGAAAAAAGAACTAGTTTCAGGAAATTTGGAAATAAAATAACGATATCAACATCTAGTAATCAATATTGATCTATGTTCATCATATATTGACAAATGTCAATCCAAAAATAAATAAAAATTCTACAAAGTTGCATGAAAATCAGTTATTGTCTGACGAAGGAGTCTGATTTAGACTCCGAAACGTAACGCTTAAGATTTCAAAGTGTTTTCATTTTCTTTCTGTTCATTGTTAGGCACCAATTTTTTCACGTAAAGTTTTGGCCCCTGACAAATTAGTGCTCAAAATTTTTACGCAGGGGCCTTTCTTATATTATCAAAACATTTTTTCTAATTGTTTCTTGTTTCAGAGACTAGGAGAGAAAAACCATATTAAGTTTTCAGGAAAATGCAGAGTCCTCCCAGAAAATATTTCAATTGATATCTGAAAGTTTACATAGTCACAAATACGATTCACAAGATTCAGTTACGAGACAAAATGTGTTACTTCTTACCGAAACATGCATGACGCGTGATAATGAGATTGAAATACCTTATTTCAATTGTATTGTTCAATCCAAACGAGATACTGTTCCAAAAGGTGGGGTAGCAATTTACCAAAATAGTAATAATGTTACTAATATTATGACTCGGAATATTGAAATAAATATTGATGACGTTAGCGATGTTGATATTAGACGCTCATTTGTTCGAGATATTTGTGCATTCTTATACAAACTTAGAAATGGCCTACATATAGTCATGGTAGCAATTTACATTTCTCCGAATTCAAAATTGGACGAGGTAGAGCATTTTATTCATCGCACTTTACTGGACTACACTGAAGAAGGGTCGAAAATACTTGGTACAATGAGACAATTTTTGAATAATAATAAGGTACCGCTCAAATAAGTGAAGTCTATTCATGTAAATAACAATGTTCATACCTACCTATTTCAATGTGATTGTCTTATATACCTCCTACTTGAAAAAATACCAGTTCTGTTGATACAATTCTATGAATGTCTGAGGCGAAACTGAGTTCGCCGGGCCAGCTAGTAATTACTAAATAAAGAGCTATATTCAACGATTACTATTTTGAATTCATCTAAGTTTCAAAAACAAATCAATACAACTCGTTTAAGCTATCACGTCAAATACCACGCAGAAAAATCTAAAGGTAAAACCCACTACCGGATTTCCTCCCAGATGCAAACTTCCGAACTTTCCATCGACAAAACCACCTTGTTCTGCATAGAACTCGTTCTCCGACCACCTCAACGCCTCCGGCCGCTCATAACCGAAGTTTTAATGGAATCCCGTGCGTCAAAGTCGAAACAACGATGTACACAGCCTCATTGTTTACTTACCCGATTTGGAATTGACGAAAACGAGGAGCGGGGAGGAAGCTTGCGGCCTCACGCCCTCCCAAGATTCATCCTGTATCGAGTGCAGGGCCGTGGGAGGCACCACGCTCACCCTGGCGGGCCCCAGGGGGCATGCGGGAGGCAGGGAGGGCCTGCATTGTGTGTGAACAGTTGTCCGGCACCAAAGACACCGCCAGTCTTGTAACCTGGAATCACACGTGTTGGTTATAATGCGGATCAGACCGAATTGGGAGTTAGGAAGTCGAGTGTCTGACCTATTCTGTGTTACAAGATAGAAAGCATAGATTGGTACTGTAACGTTTCAAGGGTAGTCGAATTGTCACTGTGTTAAAAGTCTGATTTGTTTCCACAAATATTACAAAAATTTAGGAGTCTTCTCCTTATTCATTTACAATTGCTCATTCACTTTGACCACTATTCGATTCGGAAGTTCACAACTCAAGCTATTCTGTTCGGATACTGATTGCCCTGCCTTGCTAGGCGGCCGCTTTTACATGGTGTTTCGAAAATAGGTGACCCTCTCTCTAGGATAGATTGAAAATTAAAAAATAATTGGGGTATGTAAAGTAAAAAATTTTCGTAACGCCATGCGTGATCCTACTCTTATAACCAACTATCGACCAATTTCCTTATTGAGTATTTTTTCGAAATTAATTGAGAGAATAGTCTATGACCGTATTGTGGATTTCCTATCTAAATACGAGGTATTAAAGAATAGCCAACACGGATTTAGGACCGGTCGTTCTACACAAACTGCCTCTATGTCATTCATTGAATATGTGTACAAGTGTTTGGATGATGGACTATGGGTTTGTGGTTTGTTCTTTGACCTTTCTCGTGCGTTTGATTGTTTACATTTTAAATTCATAATTGATAAGATGTATTGCTTAGGGTTTCGTGGAGTCTTCCTGCAATGGGTGCATAGTTTTCTGAATGATAGATTGATTTGCGTTAAGTTGTTGAGTATACATCAGACATTTTCAGTCAAACTTTGGGAATCCGCGCAGGGGTCAGTCATGGGACCTCTCATATTCCTCCTTTTCATCAAATATTTGCCAGACCATGTGATTTCTGAATGGATAATTATGTTTGCTGACGATACCTCTTTTACAATTTCTGCTAAAACTAAAGAAGAGCTAATCTCAAGATGTTTAACTCTGATTCAAAGCTTTATGAATTGGTGCAAGGCTAACTCTGTTATAGTAAACATCGATAAGACTGAGTTGGTATCATTCTGCCTCAAAGCCAGAACTGATTCTATTACACTAAACTACGGTGATATAACTATTAAATCGAGGTCATTTATCAAATTTCTTGGCTTGATCGTAGATGAGCAATTGCGATGGTGTGATCATGTCGATTACTTGTGTGGTAATTTGAATAAAGCTTATTATGCTCTTAGCAGGCTCAAAGGATCTCTTCCTATTGAGTCACTGGTTAATGTGTATTATGGTCTGTTTCACTCTCATCTAAATTACAATATTTTACTTTGGGGTAACTCGGTTTCTGTAGAAAGAATATTAATAGCACAAAAAAGAGTTATACGTCTTATGTTTGGGTTGAGCGCTCGTACTTCAAGTAGGGATTACTTTATTGAAAACAATATAATGACTGTGCCTTCAATGTACGTTTATAGATGTTTAATACATCTGAAAGAAAAAATTGGCACTGTGCCACATCTTTCTGAGTGTCACAGTTATAATACTAGGAATACGTCGACTCTTTCTGTTCCTGTTCATAGGACTTCCAAGTATGAGTATTCACCTTACTTCCAAGGTGTTAGGTTATACAAGCATCTACCATCAGCAATTAGAGAGCTTGGACTTACTTTGTTCAGGGGTAGACTGAGACAAATACTATTAAGCAAGGCATATTACAGTGTCGATGAGTATCTATGCGATGCTGGTTTATAGGATTAAAATAAATAATAATAAATAATATATGTTTATAATAAAAATGAAATAAATAAATGTCGTTGTTGTTTATGTAATCTCACCAATTGCGGTGAAATAATTATTCTTTTCTTTTTTTATATTCCTTAGATTAAGCAATTTTTGTTTTTTGACGTGCCCATACATATGTATATGTCGAAGGGGATTGAATAAAGATATTATTATTATTATAGAAAAGACCAGCAAACTTTACCACGCCATGAATAATAACTTCATCAGGAAGAGAGAAATAGCCGAGAAAACTAAGATGATGGTGTACAAGACAGTTATTAGACCAGTGCTAACATATGGATGTGAAACCTGGACAACAACCCTGAGAGAGAAGAGTCGATTACAGGCTATGGAGATGAAAATTTTGAGGGGAATAAAGGGAGTGACAAGGAGAGACAGGTGGAGGAATGAGGAAGTCAGATGGCAGTTGAGGGTGGAATCACTGAATGATTATATCGGGGAGAGACAGTTGGGTTGGTGGTTACATTTACAACGGATGGAAATAAATAGACAAGTAAGACGCATTTGGGAGGCAAAAGTGGAGACGAAACCTAGAAGAGGAAGACCACATCTAACATGGATGGACAGCGTTAAAAAAGAGGTAAACCGGAGAAGGAAAAGTGTGGAGGAGGCCAAAGTGCTAGCAATGGACAGAAAACATTGGAAGGAATTCATTAAGAGTGTTTATTCAGATAATAATTGAAAAATAACATATGTATACTGTGAAATTGTAATGTAAAGATAACCCATACACCGAAAGGTAATTTGGGATAATGATTATATATTATTATTATTATTATTATTATTATTATTATTATTATTATTTATTATTATCATATTCAAGATAAAGAACGTTGAAGAAAAAAAATTATAACATTTTTTACGATTTTGCCGAAACTACTGGTCACAACTTGATGGAATTTTATTCGAATATTTCTCGAAAGCTGATACATCCAATGAATCAATTTTTTGTGTTCGACTCTCATAGAGAGCGCTAATCAAACGGTTCGTCCCAAGTAGAATCAAACATAACTTTTTTAAGCTATTGCATAGCTTTCATCTCAGGCTTTGAGCGCGACGACCGAATGTAGAAATTCCGTAACCTAACACAGCCGTGTATCGTCGGTTCAGTTCGGCACTGTTTTTGGGTGCTTGCGACTAGACGGATGCGTGCAGCCACTCTAGCAGTGCAAAATGAAGTCGGCAATTTCGCGGTTGCCATTGAATTACGAACTGCAAATATTTCATTAACATCGGATTTAAAAGTAAAGCCAAACTCAAACATTTTCCATTAACTTCAGCTCTTGCTCTGACTATACATAAGTCGCAAGGTGGAACTTTTGACGAAATAGTATATGAGTATTGTAAATCACATTCGCAGGAACTCGTCTATGTTGCACTCTCTCGGGTGACTAATATTGAAAAATTGTATAATACGATAAAAAATGATAATTCTGCATTTAAGTTTTATCATAATCGAAGGCAAGCTGCATCGAATGCATCTTTGTTGCAAGAATTCGAAAGACTGTCTTTAAATAGTGTTCAGACGATAGCTCCAAGTGTCTTAGATTTCATTAGTAATAGAAATGGCATTTCAATAATGACTTTCAATTGCCAAAGTTAACATAGTCACAAATACGATTTACAAGATTCAGTAACGAGACAAAACCATTGTGTTACTTCTTACCGAAACATGCATGACGCGTGATAATGAGATTGAAATACCTAATTTCAATTGTAATGTTCAATTCAAACGAGATACTGTTCCAAAAGGTGGGGTAGCTATTTACCACAATAGTCATAATAGTACTTATATTATGACTCCGAATATTGAAATAAACATTGAAGCGATGTTAATGTTAGACGCTCATTTGTTGGAGATATTTGTGCATGCTTATGAAAACTTAGAAATGGCCTACACATAGTCATGGTAGCAATTTACATTTCTCCGAATCCAAAATTGGACGAGGTAGAGCATTTTATTCATCGCACTTTACTGGAGTACACCGAAGAAGGGTCGAAAATACTCGGTACAAATTGTAATAAATTTCCATTTATCTTGGCTGGCGATTTCAACATTAACTTCGCTGATAAAAAATCAGAGCGGTTGACAACATACAAGGCGAAAACGAAAATGTGCACTTTTTGAAAATGTTATAATTTCTCGGACCTGCATAAGAAAAAAAAAATTAAAATGCTCATATTAATATTCTTACTTAGAAGTCGGTGGCGTAGCTTGAAATTTTTTTCGAATGAAAATGTTTTTGATACAGAGTACAAACTTGAAATGTTTCAAATGGAACACCTCGTATGTTTCAACATAGAGTTTTCGCATTTTTTTCTGAATACATCGATGTATCACAACCTAACCTTTAATGAATTTCAGCGTCAACCATCAGAAAAATTTATAATTATGTTTGTTTTTTTTTTAAGTAAGACATGAATTCTTCCACACATGAAACTAAAAATTATTATATGCGTACTAAAAATTTTTTCGTGTTCACCATTTTTCAGCAAATATTTTGAGTTTATGTTGAAAATAGGATGAAATAAATGGGTTTTAGGTCACATGGCTTTTCGAAAAAGTAATGATTAAATGCGTGTGAATATTGATTAAACGCCTGGGATATTTTTTTCAACTGAAATTGATTGAAGGGTGTTCAGGAAAAAATGCAACAATTTGTCGTTAAAATAAGCGGGGTGTTCCATATAAAAAATTCTATTCCGTTCCAATTCAAACTCAAAAACAATGTTTTGAACAAAATTTTAATCAACCCCACTGACTTCTACGTAAAAATATCATTATAAGCAGTTTTAATTTTTTTCTTTCTTATACAGTGCCCGAGAAATAATAACATTTTCAAAAAAGCACATCTCCTTTTCAGAAACAAAAGTAGTTGGGATATTTCTGTTTTTGGATTCAAAAGTTTTACAAAAAAGTGACACGGGGATATGAATACCGCATGTCTATTTTCAATTATAGCTGAGATATAGTGTAGTCTCAACCAATTTAGGACACAGTGTACTACGCTTGAAACAACTGTACTATATGATGAAGAAATTATTGATAACATATCAGATAATGATGAAGACTAATAATAAAACTTATTTTTCCATTCTCTCAGACGAACATATATATAAATTTCAGCCCCACAGAAAAAAGTTCATTTTCTTCCTATTTTACACTCTTTTCGAGTCACCTGGCAGGTAGGACTTGTGCTCGTCGAAATCGCCTGTCAATTTTTTTCTAAACTTTACAATGAATGAAGAAATCGTATGAAAGTTTCAAGCTTACAGGAAGAAGTTTAGTTTTCAATTTTTTTTACACTTTCGAAGATATAGGGGTTGATGACGTGCAGAGATGAGGGGTCTCAGGTCATGGTTTTCGTCCTTAGCATGCTAGGAACTATGGCTATAAAAATTTCTAGCCTTAGAGACAAACCGTTACTCAAAAGGTTCACTAGCTCTCGTACTATAGGGTAGAAACATTGAGATGCACGTCAGAATGAATCAATTCATCGTACCGAGGGTGGGAAAAGGCATTGGCGCCAGTGAATTCAAAATCGTTCTAATTCAGAACTTAATTCACCTTAAGAACTGAAAGACAGAATTCATCGTCACTCAATGAACTGAAAGCTGACAAGCCCTTCGGACGAAAAATCTGGACAGTCTTGACAAAAGATTCACATAGGTCGCTTCGAAAAAGTTTAAACTAACTCTGACAAAACGAGGTTGAGCGTTATTCTGCTGAAATATTGGCTTCCCGAGCCGGTTAAAAATAAGGAAGAACATATGGCTCCACTATTTCTTGATGGCAACACAGCGCTGTCATGTTACCTTGAATAAAGACAAAGATGGTCTACTTGCACGTACAATAACACCCCAAACCATAACGCCTACTTTCCGGTGTACATGACGCTCACATCAAAATGAGGTTCACTTCTTTCTCCCCAACGTCGTCCAACCCTTCTTCGGCCATCATGTTCACCCAAGGAGAATCTAGATACATCAGAAAATACGACCTGATGCCATTCCACATTTCAATGTTGTCTTTTTCTGCACCACTGTAATCGTTACTGGCTACGCTCAACCTCAAGAGGTAAAACAAGATGTTGTTGATAATGCTGCAGTCCAAAAGACCTTATAAGACGGTAAACCGTTCGAACAGTTACAAGATGACCTTGTTCTCCTAACCACTCATCAGCCAAAGATCGAGTTGTCGCAAATCGGTCTCTAATGGCCATAAATCTTAGACGTCGATCTTGAACTTCATTTGTACCCCGACGTCCGGTGCCTACTCCTCTTCGATTTTGGGCATTATCAAACCACGCTTGACAGCATCTCATAACAAATGTTTACATGAAAATAACTTCACGATTTTTTTTGTCCAGATTCTAATCATTTACAAAAAAATTCAACAAATCCCTTCTCTTCTGGATGATGCAGTTTCTTTGTCAGTTAGTATATTAGGGCAAAGTAATCAACTCCCCGTGACATCCATTTTGAAACTCCACACGAGTGTTAAGCTTGGTTCTCAGGCTCTGAGAACCAGGCCTTAAGGTTGTTCATTAGCATATTATTATTGAATCGTAATGGAGACTTATTCGTGCCCTTCAAATGTACCTGGTTGGGACATATTTTGCTATTTGTCCTCTATTGTCATCTATTGACTATGAGTTCAAATACGATATTAATTATTACCGCCAAAAGATGATTCCGACTGCTGTGATTATAACAACTCGTATAAGGTCAGTACTAGGTTTGTTTCACATCTATGTAGGATCTGAGATTTTTTGAAGGAAAGGTTTGTTGATATTGTAGTTTTAAATTTTAACCTACGGCATTCAGAGGTTTATTTATCAGACGATTCGAGGCACTTGACGCTAGACGCTACATTTACAGATTACAATTCGAAGAGTCGAGATTCATGAGAAAAGTTAGGCAAATTAATATATATTAACTTGCAGGTTCCTAGGTTGTAACGGTATGGTTTACCGATTTCAAATTTCGGGAGTTTCCGGATCGTCTCAGATCGGGAATCGGCCGGGGAACTCGATTTCCGGTAGCAAGCGCTGGCAGCGGGGACAGTGATATGAGTGCCTCGGCGAGCGACTGATGAAAAATTCTCTCTCTGATATCCCGCTATTCTTGCACTGCACTGAAGAGGCCGTGGTTTGTCCTCTTATTATCGAGTGAACTAGTTTAAACCTAGGCGATTGTTAAGTATCGGTAAGTACGAAGTTTATCAGACAAGAATATACTATTTTTGCTTATGATTCATATGTTTTCATGTGAGGTGAGACACGCTTGGGTTGCGCCATTTTGAGGATCGTACGACTTTTCATCTGATTTCCTCAACCATCTGATGAATCAACTTTCCTTCTAGATCAGTTTATCTGTGTTATGATTGATTAATTGAATTTGAACATTTCACAGTTCCGTGACCCTCTTTTTTTTCAATTTTTCGATTTATCTGTGCCAGTGTTTCAGTGAACACGTGGACATTTTTTCCTTGCTTGAATTTTCTTCATGTAAATTAAAATTATCAGAGATCACGGGGAATTGTGGAAGCTTGACGATACAAAAAACTGATACAAGTGTTTTTTAATAGCCTTCTTGGAGGAAGCTAAGTCTCCGTAATCTTTTCTGGAGGGAGCTAAGTCTCCGGCATCTTTCTGGAGGGAACTTGAACTCCGGCATCTCTTTGGAGGAGGAAGTTGAAACTTTCAACTATTTTTCGGAGGAGCCAAGCCTTCAATACCTTTGAAAGTGATCAAACCTTCAGTACCTGCACCTTGGGGGAAATTGGACCCTCAACGCTTCTCATTGGAGGAAATACAACCTTCACCTCCTGCGACGCCATTCTTGCTGGAAGAACTACAACGTCTTTCTGGAGATTTAGGAATTTGAACTTTGGAGGAAGTTGAGGGATAGTCACTTCCCATTATTCTAACAGGATAAGTTAACTAAGAACGAAAAACGCTCATGAATGATGTTTCTAACGAATTGTTCATAATTGCACATATTCTTGTCCTCAAGTTTTGATGTTTCAATTTGTAATAGTAGATATTGTAAATAGCTATTGTCATCAGAGAGAAATAAATCTAGACTGTTCAAGTTTTGATTATCATTAGCCTGAGTAGAAGCATATTATCTCCTTTTACCTCATATAAATGTAAGGTGGTCTCATGTTCTGACTAGCTGGATCATCTATTGTTAAACCATTTAGGGAGTCGATCAGAGAGCGGGAAGAAGGTCGGTCAGAACGTGGAGAATTAATTAGACGCGGTTCAAAATAACCGATAAGATGTACACTAGTATAATAACTCTTTTCTTTTGGCGAATATCATCTGGGAATATTGGGTGGTTGCTCTTTCGAGCTTAAAACAACTCCTCGTTGCCCGAACATAAAAGCTTTAGGGTCAAGCACATGGCTGAGAATTCCTTGAGCGTAAAAGGCCCATAAATTATTTAATCCATATTTTCCCCACTGCCAGATGGGTCATATGGCTTGAGTGGGAAATATATGGAAAGCATTGAAACCTCGTCCTTAATCACTTTTCCGCTGTTGCCACGTTGTAATCCTTTACAGTAGATTCGATAATTATGTATAAATATTATAATTCTATATAAATAAGGGGTATTCAATTTTGTAATCGAATCAAATAGAACTAGTCGTCGATTCAAATCTGATTATCAGCATAGGCGGAAATAGGGACCTTCGTCGTCCAGTGCCTACTCTTCTTCGATTTTTGGCATAATCAAACCACGATTGACAACATCTCATAACAGTAGTAGGATTTCTGTTCGTACAATCAGCGATTTTTCGAAATGAAAACCGCGCCCCTCGTATACCAAGGATTCACCTAATTCAAATTCCCTTAGCTGGCGATAAATTCCCCGTTTACTTGCTCTGCAATTTAACAACTAAACTTTGACTTTGCATCTCACCGAACTGATAGTTTGTTGTCAAATATAAATAAATGGCAAAAAAAACGACTACAATATTCGAGTAACAAAAAATATTCACATGAAATAGTTATTCATGATATGAGTGTTAAAAGTGACGTTTTATTTTGTGAGTGAAAAAGTTTGTGAAATGGGCGGAGCGAATTGAACAATTTTACGAACAAAATAAAATTATTTTTAACACAAATACCATACAATGTTTTTTGTACAACTGCCCTGGTTTGATTATGAAATGGGCCAATTTGCAATGACAATTAACTTCGAAATGCATTTTAATATTAAAATAATCAAAAGGTTGTTGTGAATGATAAACGTTGCCAACGTTATGATTACTAACCAATGAGAAGAGACGCTATCATTTGAATTTCGTTCCAGTCCAATTTTCGTCTTGAGTTTTTAACTGCTTAAAATCTGGAACTCCTACCTGTAAAATCTGTTCAGCGGTACGATATTGCATATAATAATTAACTGGCATGGTGTATATTGAAAAATGTAGAAGGGAACTTCAGTGAAAATGTATTTTGCCTGGCATGAAAAATGTGGAGTTCATCAACTTTGTGGAGCAAATTTTCAATGAAGTCATAGCATAAAAACGGAAAAGTGAAGGATATCGTCCCAAAAAATCGAAAATTTTCAATCGTAAACAAGTTGAAAAGTTAATAAAGGAGGCACTACCAGATGAGAAATACTTGATGGTTAAGGTTGCAACTATTTTCGGATTATTTGGAGCCTGTCGCCGTGAAGAATTGTGTAATTTATTAGTGGAAGACATCGAAATAACAGATAAATCATTGGTTATACAACTTTCAATTACAAAAACGAAAGTCAGTCGTTCTATCAGTATTATTGGGAAGTTTGTAGACTATTTCTATAAGTACTTTGCACTGCGCCCTTCTGTTATCAAACATTGTCGTGTTTTCCTGAAATACATGAATAAAAGATGCACTGCCAATCGAGTTGGTATGAATACATTTGGGAAAATTCCATCTATTGTTGCTGAATTCCTCACACTGTCAGAACCAAAGCAATATACAGGACACTAGCTGCTAGCTTCAATAAAAATACAATATTACGGATAAAAAAAAACATGGTGGATGGAAGGAAGTCTACGACGGTAGCCGAGGGCTATGTTGATCATTCAATTGCATATAGAAATGTCATTGCTGAAAAAATTCTCCTAACCTCATCAGATTTTGGATCATCATTATCCAATAGTGTATTTCCGGTTTCTACAAGTACTGATGGTGCTGAGGATTCTAACAATGTGTTTCGAAGCTCCCTAACGTCACAGTTCATAAATGTTAGTAATTGTTATAGTTTTATAATTGATATTAATGTTCATAAGGAATGTTTGTTAAATATTGATAATAGATGCTGATTTTCCTCATCTGATTTCATCATAAGAAAATGGAGTGCTGAAAATATTTTAAACACTAATGTTAAAAACATTTTCAAACAATCAATTTCAACATTGTTTGCTGTAATTAAAAGTGTCACTTTTAATGGCAGTTACAAAAAACCTTTGGGATTTTCTTCTCCAAATCATTCACCCCTTGACATACTATCTATGTTTAATCAAAAAAAATTTTGAATTTGCACAGCTCCTTCTGGGTGTTTCAGTTTCTTTGTCAGTTAGTATATCTACGAGTCCACACAAATTATCGTCAGTTCGTAGCCACGTGTTTGGTCGTTATCGTAGATTTCCTCGGTCGAGTACAATTCTATCCGAAGAGGGTATTGTTAATGACCGATTTCTCCTGCTCGAAATCTCCTGTTTCTTATTTCAGTCACGTTTTCTTGCTGCGGAAAACAGCAGAAATGGGACGAATGATTCGAGAAATGCGTGGTATAACTTTTTAGCGTTCTCACGGAGAGAGTGATTGTGGATTGTAGTCGCGTGAACGTTTTGTTTTCATAAGGATATATTATGAAATAACGAAAGCAATTCGGGGATATTCAGGGTGTTTTGGAGTTGATATAGGGTTAAGAGTAAAATGGATACAACCAGGAAATGTGTTGAGAAAAACTAAATTAATTGGATGTGATTCCTGAGTTAGGTCGCACAAACACTAAAACAAAAACACGAAAGGTGAAACAAGAAATCTTAATATATGAAACTAAGTCGGCCATTTTGTTGGTTACACCATTTATAACTCAAGATGGATAAACTGTTTGGTATGAAAGATTTTTTGTTGGATTCTTCTACGGCGGAGTTAACATAAAATACATTGAAACTCTGAAATATTTGATGAAATGGAAAAAATAGAAAATAATTTTTCTTCTTGCGAATAACGCCAATAAGTGTCGCTACGGTACATTTTCTAATGATATTAACGCATCTGTGTCCATGTGTAATTTCACCTATCTTTCTTCCGAACACTACGGAAAATTTTATAAGAAATGTTCTGAACAAATCCCCATTCTACAATTAATTATCGCCAGCAGATAGCAATCATAGATATAGAAAACTATCTATATTTATGATGTAATGTAAACAATTACTGTGTATCTTGAGTTGCCCAAACGTTGGAATCAACTTGTGAACGAGATATTCTTGATAATGGTGTATTTGTTGAAACATTATTTGGGCTGTTTCCAAGATTTGTTCTTGACGCATGGTTTCTATGAAGTGATCAGTGTTTTTGACCATTGATGGTGTATGGCCTCTGAGTGGAGAGATTATCTTCAGGAGGAATCTTGCCAAGGGATGACATGGGGAATTCCTTGAACTGACGATTGGTCTCAACGGAATGTTGTCCTTGTGTATTTTTGGGAGACAATATAGGTGTGGAGGTTTGGAGGTTTGCTGTAGTGAGGTGTGAGTTTAGTTCTTGTAAAGTTGTCAGGAAACTCATCTTTGTATTTGTGCAGAATTTTGTAGACTTTGTTCTCCACTGAGGATGTGGGGTCTTTCTTCAATTTCTTGTATTCTCCTGCTTCTAGGACCTCTTGGAGTCTCCCAAAAATACACAAGGACAACATTCCGTTGAGACCAATCCAGTTCAAGGAATTCCCCATGTCATCCCTTGGCAAGATTCCTCCTGAAGATAATCTCTCCACTCAGAGGCCATACACCATCAATAGTCAAAAACACTGATCACTTCATAGAAACCATGCGTCAAAAACAAATCTTGGACCAGGACATCATGGTTAGTTTTGACATCAAGAGCCTGTTCACTAATGTCCCTACTAAACGAACCCTCGAAATCGTCAAGAATAAACTCAAGGAGGACACAACATTGGCTGAGAGAACCACCTTGAGCGTTAGAGCAATCATGGAAATGCTTGAAACCTGTATCAACACCACTTACTTCCAAGTAGACAAAAACTTCTACCAACAAGAATTTGGTCTGGCAATGGGCTCACCGTTATCTCCACCTCTGGCTGATATATACATGGAAGATTTCGAGAGGAGAGCATTGGAACAATTCGTGTTCAAGCCGAAACTATGGCGCAGATATGTAGACGATACCTTCGTAATCTGGCAACATGGGAGGGAAAACCTAGACAGTTTCCTGGTACATCTGAACACCATAGAGGAATCAATCGAATTCACAATGGAAATCGAAGAAAATAACCGACTACCTTTCCTCGATGTACTTGTTCATAAACAGAATGGAATTCCTAAGACCACAGTCTACAAAAAGCCAACAAACACGGGTCAATATCTCCACTTCGAATCCAACCACAATCTGAACACCAAATTGGGAGTAGCCAGATGCTTATACGACAGAGCAACCAAGATTTGTTCTAGTCCAGAAGATCGTGATGAGGAGTTCAACAACATAACAGAAACCCTCAAGAGAAACGGCTACCCCAAGAAGATACTTCAGAAAGCAGAGAACCAAGAGAAGCGACAGTAGGGCAACAACCAACAGACAATGAGCCGACCGAAACGATAACCTCTGTCATACCATATGTGAAGGGATTATCCGAGAAAATAAGAAGAATTGGTAACGGATACAAGGTGAGAACAGCATTCAAGACCAAGGATACTGTCAGGGGAAAACTCACGAAGGTGAAACCTGACAACGAGGATCAGAGAACGAAAGATTGCGTCTATGAAATACCATGTGAATGCGGCAGAACCTACATTGGGGAAACTAAACGCCCCTGAAAGTCAGAATCAAAGAGCACCAAAGACTAGCTCAAATGGGGGAAACAGATAAATCCAGGCTAGTCCAACACGCTTGGAACGAGGACCACAACGTCAAATGGGATGAAGCTTCCATAATATCAAAGGAAGAAGGATGGAGAAGAAGAAAATTGAAAGAAGCAGCTTTCATGGCAATAACTCCTAACCCAATCAGCACGCCCTCTCTGGAAATAAAGAATGTCTGGGTGCCCATACTAAGATCTGAATTGAGGAGGACGAACCCGACCCAAGGAAGTAATTAAACTTAACATGAACCAGACCTGACCTAAAAATAACCTACTGCGCATACCAACTGCGCAGGTAGAAAAAAAAAGTCAAGGTGACCTCTAACACAAAAAAGTATAATTAATATATAGCTTAAATCGTATAATAATTCCCTGCTTTGGTAGACTAGTGGTTAGAGTGAGTGGAATTTCGGAAATTGCACCTCGGATAACTCGCGTTCGAATCCCCACACTGTAATTGCAAAATTGAAAAAAGTATGGAGCGCACAAGTCCAGACAGAACAAGTTTGGCAACAACCGGTCCTTCTCAGGACCAACAACACCCTGAAGACGGCAGGCGAATGCTTGCCGAAACGTCGGTAACAACCAACAACATAGACGTTGGAATCAACGTTGGACATTTTCTATCGAACACACAAAAAATACGATGGGTTTTTCCAAATGACTTCATTTGAGGCAGATATAATTAAAGAGCGTGGATTCCATCCAACATTCCAGGTGAAAATATAATATCAACATTAATGTTTTCAAATCACTCGTTTGTCTTCTTCTTCTGCTATTTAGATCCTAGGTTCACCATCGAATTGGATCATTTCAATCAATTGAAGATGCACATCATAAATTCCTCCAAATTTACTTCATATAGGCAATATGGATGATCAACTTGATCAACGTCAATCAATTGATGCAGATGTGAGAAGAATAATTCTTCAAGATCTGCAGCAACTACATCATGAACATTATGCATTGGTTCGATTGTTCAAAACTGCTTTGGAACGTATGCCGAGTGACAATCACAAGGTTGTGATTAGAGCAGATAAACGACCTGTTGGAGCACGCCTTACAATAGACGAAGTGGCAATTGTGATTGTAGGTGAAAACTTGGAAACGCGTAATATTGTTCTTACTCGTCGCAATACCGGAGAATTGCAACGAATATATGAAACACACCGTTCATACGATGCTCTACAATGCCCGCTAATGTTTTCGAGAGGTGACGATGGATATTACTTCAATATCAAGATGATAAATATATTGAATGGTGAGTACCCTCATTGAAATTTAAAATGTCTACGTAATACAAATTGGAATTATTTCATATTAGTACAAGAAACCACCAAGAAAGTGAGCTCGATGATTATTGTCCATCACGTTTGATGGTTGGTTAAAATGCCGATAACTATTTGCTGAGATTCCGTCGATTGTTGGAGCAGTATTTGTGTGGACATGGATTGTGAAACTAGTTGACCCGGAAGACTTCGGACTGCCTCAATCGATAAATAAAAAAGCAACTTCAATATTATAATAAACTATTATGATAAAATGTTTGCCAAGAAGTGTTAAGAATTATTTCCTATCCCAGAAACTAAAGAGCGTAAGGGATCTGGTGGTGGTACCAATTGTGGCAATTAACAATCAGATAAGCTAGCTGACTCGCCTTAGAGATGAATAAAGTTGTACTAACCATTGATTTTTTCAAGAAGGATATATATTGGTTGAAATACAAAAAAAATACAGAAGTACATATATATACAGAAAATTAAATTGCATTGAAATAAGAGCTTTTATAGGCATTCAGAATTCAGTACTAAGAAATTTATAAAGGTATCGAAAATCTGAAAATTTGTAATGAACTATTGTTTTTCAAATGGTACACCTTTTTTTTTATTTTTCTAATCAGTAGAGCTCTTTTTTCTGATTTCAAATATATATCCTTTATTAAGGTTAATTTCGGCAGTTAAAGGTTTTTTCGTCCTGAACTAAGGCAGCTGTGTAACGCCAGTCCAGAATGCTGTGATTTCTTTATATCGAAGATCTATTCTATTTCTATTTTCCTTTTCATTAAATTTCTCAGAGTTTTTATGTATTTCATGTTAACTCCGTCGTAGAAGAATCCAACAAAACGTCTTTCATAACGAACAGTTCATCCAATCTTGAGTTATAAATGGTGTAACCAACAAAATGACTGACTTTGTTTTATATATTAAGATTTTAAATTATTGAATTTTTGATCACGGGCTACCACAGTTAGCGTTATTTCAAATTCGATATTTTAAAACTACAAACATAATTATGTGTACGAACTCTGACAGGAGTTTTTCGGTTACGTGAATCGGAACTTACTTCTACGCAAAGACCTTAGAATTCTAAGGCTAAGAAGTTGAGGCAACTCAAAATACACAGTAATTGTTTACACTGCCATCTAATGGCGATAATAGTAGAAAAGAGATTTGTTCAAAACATTTCGTCATGAAATTTTCCGTAGGGTTTGAAAGAAAGAAAGGTTTAATAACACAAGGACTCAGATGCGTTAATATTATTAGAAAAATGTAGTTCACCGAATTGATATCAAATGGGCGTTATTCGCAAGAAAAACAATTATTTCTTTGTTTTTTCCATTTTATCAAATTTTTCAGAGTTTTAATTTCAGAGAATTTTTTTTTCGATTCGTTTTCATTTTTTTTTAATGCACCAATAGATCTGGACTAGTGGAACCTGGAGATTAAAGAGCAGTGGCGGCTCGTGTTTTTCAATGAGAGGAAGCCATCAGAGGCCGAGCAAAAATATAGCTACCTACAGGGTGGGCCTTCCATGAATTTTCAGTCCGAATTTTGAGCTTTTTGGATGGAATAACTCGGACAGGTCAAATTTTGTTGAAAGGGGGACAAATAAGGGTGTTCTAATGAGTTTCATATCACTAACCCTCTAGCCGCAACCCCTAACATCTCTCATTTTTGAATAGAGCTGCAAGAGGGGTAGTGATATCAAACTCATTTGAACACCCTTATTTGTCCCATTTTCAACAAAATTTGACCTGTGCGAGCGGGTTTTTCGTTATTCCATCCCAAAGCTCAAAATTCGGAGTGCAAATTCAAGGCCCACCTGTATACACCTGTATACACCCTGTATACAGGGTGTACAAAGTTCGACGGCCTATTAGGCGTTTCTGGAGAACTAGACCTATTTGAAATCTGAAAATTAGGATTATGTTATTGTTTGAGATTATCGACCGATCTAGAATATTCTTGAAGCTTGACCACTTTCAGTTATACAGGGAGTGAAAAAAAATTTTTCAGAACTTTTTTTTCTGTTTTCGAATTTGATAGTGTATGCAATTTTGAATACATTCGTGCTCAAATCGTTGCATCCATCATAATACTGTCCGAAATATCAAGAAAAAACTGAAGAAAAATGGGAGATAAGAGTATTCGGTATTATGTTTGTTATTCCTAACCTAGATATCGTAAGCATAAACCGTTTTCACATTTCTGAAGGCGAAGAATGTGGAAATATTGTACATTTTCAGAATTTTGAAGAACCCGACAGAGGTGTTCCAAATGTTGGTTCAAAAATTGGGATTAAGATTGACCCATAACTTTTGTTTTTCGAATTAGAACCCTTTTTTTATGATTGCGATAGATTGTGCAAGGAAAAATGAAGAATTATTAATTTCAGGAGAACTAACATGTTAGAACATTATCATCATTTCTCTTCGCAGAATCCAATGCAATCATGAAAAAAATAGGGTTCTGATTTGAAAAACAAAAGCCAATCTTGATCCCAATTATTGAACCAACATTTGGAACACCCTGTGACGGGTTATTCAAAATTCTGAAATTGTATTAATATTTTCACAATCTTTGCCTTCAAAAATGTGAAAACAGTTCGTGCTTGCGATATCTAGGTTGGGAATAACAAACTTATACTGTTAGGAATAACAAACGAATACTGTTATCTCCCTTTTCTCTTCAGTTTTTTCTCGCTATTTTGAAAAGTATTTTGACGAATCCTACGATTTGAGTAAGAATGTATTCAGAATTGCATTTTCTATGAAATACGAAAACAAAAAAAAAAATTTTTTTTAATTTTTTTTTTCACTCCCTGCATAACTGAAATGGTCAGGGTCCAAGAATATTTTAGCTCGGTATCATTAATCCCAATTTTCAGATTTCAAATATGTCCAAATCTCTAGAAACGCCTAATAGGCCGTCGAACTTGGTACACCCTGTAGATGCAATCGAATCGAGAATGTAATATAATGCAGTAATTAATTATCCTTGCTAACAGGAATCTGGATAATGAAAATAATGTAATTCTCTTAACTATAATTATTATATTGCCGACGTTTCGAAACCTGAATAGTTTCTTTCTCAAGGCTAAAATAGCAAACGACAGATGAACATTTTTTTTTTGGGCTAGATGTTTCAGTACAACCTCATAATAAGCAGTTTAGTTGATATTTTTCTAGTTCTTACAACATATTCATTTTCTCTCATTTAAAATCTTTCAAAAACATAAACAACACGGACAATGCTATAGACGAAGATATCTGTGACACATGTGGTAACATAAACATGATAGGAAGGTTTACCAGTCAAGAATATATGAAAATTGACGTTTCTTCTTCTTCTTTTTCAAATATATGAATAACAAACTCCCAGAACAGACATCTCAATTTCGTGTCAGCATAATACTACTTCATAAGATATTGTTGTAAATAATACTTAAGTTTTGTATATCCTCTCTGTAATTTACAGTATTGTGTTTTCTTATCTGTAACATCTCGCTGATCAATCTTCTGTTTTAATTAGGTTCTCTGTCCAAAATCTCCACATTATCAAAATCAAATTTATGTCCCTGATCATGTGTATGTGCTGTGAGCGCAGTGTTTTGTGTTCTTTCGAGATGTTTACTAGTAGTAGCTTACAGTACATACTCATGATCAGGGACATAAATTTGATTTTAATAATGTGGAGATTTTGGACAGAGAACCTAATTAAAACAGAAGATTGATCAGCGAGATGTTACAGATAAGAAAAACACAATACTGTAAATTACAGAGAGGATATACAAAACTTAAGTATTATTTACAACAATATCTTATGAAGTAGTATTATGCTGACACGAAATTGAGATGTCTGTTCTGGGAGTTTGTTATTCATATATTTGAAAAAGAAGAAGAAGAATCGTCAATTTTCATATATGCTTGACTGGTAAACCTTCCTATCATGTTTATGTTACCACATGTATCACAGATATCTTCGTCTATAGCATTGTCCGTGTTGTTTATGTTTTTGAAAGATTTTAAATCAGAGAAAATGAATATGTTGTAAGAACTAGAAAAATATCAACTAAACTGCTTATTATGAGGTTTGTACTAAAACATCCCAAAAAAAATGTTCATCTATCGTTTGCTATTTTAGCCTTGAGAAAGAAACTATTCAGGGTTTCGAAACGTCGGCTATATTATAAATATAGTTTCAGTATCGTAATGAGTTCATTACAGTACTAAAAGTAGTGCTGTAATGAAACTCATTACAGCATTGTTTTTAGTTATATTTTTCGTTTTATGATTGTCAGTACTGACCTCCGATTGAATCAAGTTTCGAATCAAATCAATTCAAATTCCGTGATACAAACAAAAGTCACTAATCTGAATTTTCGTTTGAATTTCGAGAGGTTTTCACAAAAATTGACTGAAATAGAGAAAATACCGTCTGATACTCGTTGCAGAAGGCAATTCCAACATTCATGTGTTACAGTTCATAAATTGGTTGGTTTGATATGATCCCATTATCGTATAATTTGTTAAAACTCTTGATTATCATTCAAAATTATATTGTAATTCACGCTATTTATAATTCCTGATACCTATGCTTGTAATGCAGATTTTCATATCATATTGTCACTTGCCTTCTAACTTTCATTTTTTTTTACAGTTGTCTTCAATTTGAATCAAATGTTTTCCTGACGTGTGGAGGTTCGTTGTCACGATGGTGGATGTCGCTGATGGTCGTTTCGTGTACTCATCGTTCAATTGTTTACGAGCATTATCAGTTTTTTTATAAGAATGAGTTTTTTCCGTGAATCGAGATATGTTACAGACGATTCATTTTTCAATTTCAATTCGTTTTCTGAGATCGCTACAAGAAGTAATAAAGTTATATACAGCAGAGTAATTTTGTTATCGATATCAAATTATTGGAAAATTAGTAGATTTGGATGGATTTTGCTGTAGAGGCAATTTAATTTACGATTCAATTCGGATAGCGTTCAATTTCTTTGGAAATTCTTGTGGACGAAGATCTACAGTAGTCTGGCAGTTTTTTTCTACTTTCTTCGAGTTGAACCAGGGCACGAGTTTAAGACCATTATCCACCATTGACAGTGAGGTTCCAACACTCAGAAGATTAGAAAATCAAATCAAAATTCCTAGAATTCCAGCCAAGCACTTTTTCTAGAAATTTGCAGCTGAAGCTCAGTGGAGACATTCACGACCGAGATAAGTCCTTATTTTTTTTTTTATGCGACCAATATCTCTTCTGCTTGCTCACCTTTTCTTCTACCTATTATTTTATTCTGAATCTAAGACTCTTCGATTGAAAAATATTCAGACTGTGCTGTGAATCTTTCTCATCGTGAATATTAAATTTGAATTTGATAGTATCAGAATGTTGTAATTGGTATTCATTGTAGATTCCTGAATGATTTAGATTTAGTAACACATATGTATCTGCTGAATTATTTCATAACTTAGAAGATTGTAATAAACCGGTCAAATTGAGGATTTCTTTGCCACCTAGTTTTCTACAGGCCCACATTATCCTGACCCAACCCGGACTAATGACTATGGTATTGTAAATTTGTTTGAGATTTTCATCCTCAGTATAGAACCTAATATTTATTTCGTGTGAACTAGGTAATTTCTTGTAAAAGAACGTGGCACATGCTATCGAAAACTCGCTCCCTCGTCGCTCGTTTTCGAACTTCGCGTTCGTGTTGGAATAGGAGCTCATTCTGCAACTTGTTTCAGAATATACTATTAGAGAATTACATTCTTTTCATTGTCCAGATTCCTGTTACAAAAAATAATTAATTATATCTACATGGACGTTAATTCGAACTCAGATAATGCAGTAATATTTCGGAGACCCGGCCTCCTCTGAGCAACCGCTACTGAAAAAGAGTTATTTTCAAGGAACCGATGGAACTTTCCACTGGTGAAGACCCTCCGGCAAAACCAGCAAGGCAACAATGAGAAGTGGCTTCGGGACCTTCCTCTCCCGGTGTATCCATTTGTCTCGGATCCGAAACTAATATTTAACCAGGGCACGGGCGTCCAAGTTCCCGTGGGACAACCTGATAACTCCTACTAATGGCAGCTAAACAAAGCTCACTCTCCGAAGTTTGAACGGTTATTCCGGCAAATTACGCTAGTCATTCCCAACTTCATCGCACGTAATTTGTATCACTTCCCACGACGGCACAGATGTGGCTTCTGCAACCGGAAACCTAACATCGATTCCCGCAGATCTAGGAATTAATCGTTCGATGTGATCCTGAGAATGGGATCGGGAATAATCACTCTACAAGATGATACGGAAACTAATTGCTTCAAGAGTAGAAGTAGATTTTGCCTCAGAGTGATATGGAATACTGATGATGCCGAATACATTGCGTTGTCACTTTTTCCAGAATCCGATGTTAGTAGTAAGTATATTTTATAAGGGCTCGTAAATAATTTTGGGGAGTTAGTGATGTAAACAAAACTCATTCGCTTTTGGTAGTCATCGCGAATCAGTTCACCTTTCATTCGATAGCGTAGTCGACATATTGGACAAAATAATTACCGATGGTGTCGCTGCATTCGCCGATCAGCTGTTTACCGAAACGAGTATTGTTTCGTGTTTACATTAGATTTCTATTTGTATTTATTGGATTTTTTAGTTAAAACGTTTATTGGCTATCAATAATCGAAGTTGTTTCCTTGATTGTGGATCCTGTGGATTATATTGTAAGTGCAAGTATAGGTAATATTGTGCTTTTTGTTATATTTTATGTTAAATATTTTGGTGAGCACTATTCAATTTTGAATGCTTGTCAGTTCATCGGGCAAGATGTTTACCAAAGGTTCCTCTAGTTATAGGAAATTTTCCAATATTTCCATGCTCACAGATGCTGGGTAGAGGGTGAACAAGTGTTGCAATGCAATCATTTGATTCTATGTGGGAAAAAAATTATTTCAAAACATTGGAATTCTACAAGGACAACCCCATCATATTGAGGACATGATGTCTTATAAAAATGATGGTGTGAAGGATGACAAGATTATATACAGATACTAAGCAACATTGTCTGGAATTTGCAAGCATATTTTAGCCCTGCTACTCTACAAGGTTGTACGTACTACAAAATATTTTAAACAATTCTGTGACTGAAAGTAAAATTGTAATGTAAATGAACATCAGCATGAACAATATATTCATTTAATAGAAGAGAACCGTATGCATGCAGAACATGACGTGATCCTCGATACATCATGTTGAAGAATTCATTAGGCTAGATTTTAATGTATTATTCATTTATCGCATCTCACTTGTGTATTAGGCTGCAGTTATAATAAAATAAAATAATTCAACTCATCTATCGATGGATTGCACCTTTTCCGTTGCTAAATGAACGTCAATATTATCAAGCTATTTTTAATATTAATATTAAATTGATACATATATGTATGATATATTGTTTAAAATTGCCAATTCTCGGAATTTATTTGAAATTCCACATGTGGATTTGATCACTACTGAACATAAGTTCAATTTTGCAACCATCGAGAGAATCACTTAAAACTCACAAGATCCCTAGTTTTATTGCACATTATCATATGGATTGAATTCAGCACTTTCAACTAGGCTTTTTGAATTGTTGAAACTTCTATATATTCAAAAATATCAAGTAGACTCAAAGTTATTCATTTTGATAAGAATGAAAACTATTGTACAAGAACGATATGAACAAAAATTTAAAATGACTTGACTTGAACTGCTTTTTTTTGGTAGGTTTAGTGAAGGTACAGCTTTCTTCTCCAGTAACAGAAATGTTTTCATAGTGAGAGTTTCTGAAATAATTCAAAACATATGAAGCATTGTTTTCATTTGACATCAGTTTCCACTCTTGCTTGTTTTCATTTCACAATCTTCTGGTCGGAAATGCTGTAAGCATACTCTAATATGTTTAGATACTGGTTTTTCCATTTATCAAAAAAATGCTCCTATTAATTTCCTCTACGATTTCTAGTTTATTGGAAAAGTAAACATTTTGATTTTCACCACGAAAATGGGCTCCAGGATTCCTAGATTTTTTAGAATTACATCCATAAACACAACAATTAGTGTTTTTCACGGTTTTTTCCTTAGGCATATCTTTTTATCGCAATAAAAACGTAAAAATAAACAAATAACCCAGCTTTCAAGTACTAACTGTCAAAACGATACTCGTTTCGGGCTTAGTTCCAGCTAACGCAGGCGGTGTCGCATAGAGTTGTGTTTTGCTCTATAGCGACATCGGCAGGAGTCAGATTTCTTATTCTTCAGTCCAACGAGTATTTTCAGCTGAACTTATAAAAATGTCGAGTCTAAATAGTCTGAAATATTCCTCCCCTATGGTTTTAAATATGCAAACACTTCCTCTCTTCTCGGCTTTACATTTTGAGTTTCTCTCTAATCAATAAAATTAAAATATTGTTACTATTTTTTCGTTGAAACTTGGTGGAAGCACATTAGAAGTATCTTTATTTCATGCTGAATTTCTTTCTGAGGACTGGTCAGCATCAGATATATCCATTTCAATACATAGATAAAATTTGATTTGATCGAAAAAACTCCACTTCATCCGATCTGTGCTCTAGTGATGTTTCGCGAAATACTTATTGTAATGTTTTAACTAATTATATATCGTTGAAGATTAATCATAACATTTCTCTTGAGGCTCTACGAACTCAACAATAACTAAAAGATTCAACTAGACATTATATTTGAGACAATATCATTGTTTAGGTGTTCATTCATCATGAACATGAGTTGAATAGATCATCATCATTATCGAGCATGAAAATTGATATGTGCGTCAAAAAAAAATTTATTATCAAATAAGAGATCACAATTCTTACCTTAAAACTGATCCACACGTTTTATCACATATTTGGCATTTGGCAGAAACTGGTAAGTTGCCTTCCATCCACTGGTGAGGCATTGTGATGTTCTAGAACAAAACAGGAAATGAAAATCGTAACATAAAATAACAGTTATTTCTATATTTGAGTATGGTAATGAGTTCAAAAGAGTCCTAAAAACAGTGCTGAAATGAACTGATTACAGCGTTATTTTCAGTTATATTTTTCGTTTTGTGGTTGTCAACTCTGACTTCTGATCCTATCAATTTCAAATCAAATCAATTCAAATTCATCAATCTGTAAAAATTTGTAAATCATGCCAACTATCAATACAAAAGTTACAAATCTGAAATTTTTTATTTGAATTTCGAGAGTACCTATTTCACAAAATTTGTCTGAAATAGATATATTATTGTCTGATACTCGTGGTAGAAGGCAAACCACGCCCTTTGTCGCTTGTTTTCAAATTTCGCATCCGTGTTAGAATAAGAGCCTATTCTGCAACTTGTTTCAGAATATATCATTATAATATAGATATAGGGCTCGTGTCTAGGCTACTCTATGGTATAGCAACCCGCACCCAAACTTCAAACTCTAACCTTGAATTAATGCTATTTTTATAAACCTCTCATTTAATAGTACTTCATACATAAAAATCAAGAAGTGTTAGGTCTGGAAAACGAAGGGGCCTTTATATAATGGACCATTCAATCTGATATTTTGTTTCATTCGCCATAAATGAAGAACATAGTTCAATACATGACTGTTAACGTATTTCCGATTTTGCATAGTGCCCGATTAATCAAACAACAAGTATGAATGACAATTCTTCACAATGCATTATGAATGAATTGACATATCTACTATTGACAAAGCCTATCTACTCAGAAATTATCTCAATAAATCTCATATCATACTAAGAAACCTGTTTTTTATGAAATTGTTGAACAAGTAGTCGTGTAATGAATTATTGTATTGTAGAGGGTTATTTGGTTGAATAAAATAAATCACTCGTTAAACGTTTCATTTTATAAATCCAACTAATGTTTTGCATACTCAAACTAGTTTTTGACTAGCAATCTATTTTAATCACGAAATTATATGGTTACCCTGGAAAAAAATGAGATTTCATAGTTTTATCAAGGCTCACTGTGAAGCAAATTTTCAGACAGTCTGTATAAAAGATAGAGAGATATACCAGAATATCTCTCATCTCAGTGACAAAATCTAATATCATTTCTCCAATCTTGTGATAAAAGATCTCTGAGCCTGGAAATGAAAATGGTATTTATTTCGATGATTACTATTTTGAATTAATCTATGTTTCAAGAATGTTACTGAGGTCCAAATATCTTTTGGATCTTGCAGTTTCAAAATTCCGAAGGAACTTTTCGGAGTGATCCAACTCTGGGAGATTCTGCCAGAGTGTTTCTCTCTCAGTTTTCTTCTTCTCCAGAATTTCTTTCTTATTGGTACATTTCCTATACCACAGAAAGGTTCTGGGCCAGTGAGTGGTTTCCAAGCACCCTCTCTGGCAAGTTTATTGATCTCTTCGTTACCTGTGACTCCGGAATGACCAGGAACCCAGATTAAAAAGACCTTATTGTTCTTTCCTACATCATTGAGTTTGCTCTATTGTCGACTTTGAGTCGATTACATAGGAACTCAGTGCTTCAATAGCAGCTTGATTATCTCAGTGAATAGCTATGTCGCAATTTTGATAGGTTCTCTCTAGATTAATATCTAGACATCTTCCGATTGCTAATATTTCTGCTTGAAGAACACTCACACAGGAGCCTAACGATAGTGCACACTTGGCTTTGGCCCCGTGAACCCCAGCGCCATCTCCCATGTTGGTTTTAGACCCATCTGTATACCATTTAACAATATTTTCTTCGAAATTTTTGTCGGTGTATTCCCGCTCCCATTCTTTTTTATTGCATAGCATCGTTCTGAAGTTTTTCTCAGTACTCACTTTCTTGACCATTAAATCACTAGGAAGGTTCGCAGATGAGATATAGTTACTCAGAGAGCACCAGACTCTCTGGCACCTAATTCTCTCATTACCTGCGCCTCCTCTAGATATACTGAGGATGGCCTCATGGGCCATCCTGTCAATCACCAGATGTCAACCCCTATCAGGAATTTTTTGCAGACAACCCTATATCAATGTGTTCAGAATGAAAGAGCGCTTGTGCTGATATATTTTCTTTGCTATTATCACACGAGTTAAAGTAACTGCTTTTGACATACCCGTTTAAACCTGGCAACTCAGTACTTTGTCCAGGTAAATAATAGACAACCATATTTCTGCATATTCTACATGTTTCATACTATAACTCCAGTATCATTTTTCAATTACCTAATTATCAAAAATATTCTGTCCAGGATTTTTTTGGCACACTTTTTAAAAAATGTTCTCTTTCATGGGAAGTTTATTATGAAATAGGTTTCATTCTATTATCAGCTCGGTGAAGGTCGATGTAGATTCGGATTCTAGACTAAATAATAAGATCCAGAGCTAGACTTCGAAGTAGTTTTCTTGGTCTGACCTACTAGCTAAAAGATAAGTTATAACATTTTATCGATCCCACGAGCTTCCTACAAAACAGACAGTTACTCCAGACTAACGATAGACTCATAAAAAATGTACTGTGCAGGCAACCAATCACATTGATCCATTAAGATTTTAATGCAGCATCGCATGAATCATGAAATAGAGTAACCGACATCAGGGCTTAACCTCGGTGATATTATAGGTTATTCCGGGTCGATATTCTATGGTTATTTCGTCAAACACGTGCAGTATTCGATAACATTCATTCCCCATTTAAACTTTTAAACACGACGATAAATAAGGGACTTAATTCTCGAAATTGGAGTTTTTAGAGAAACTGGAAGTTTACGAACTGCGGAACTTCGAAAGGTCACGTTTTCAATCAAGTGAAGAACAATTTCATGTTCTTTGAACATGGGTTAAACGGTTTATGTATTTTACATTCATTAGAGTTCACCTTTTGGAACATAAGAGTCGACCGCTCAGAAATTAACAAACTTGAACGAAGAATAACATGACCTGCCAGTAGGTAGACAGGCCAGGCCGGCACCTATTAAAACTGTTATCGAATTAAATTCATTTCAGGAGAGCAGAACTGTGTCGAGAACTGGCGCCCGCACGGGTTTGCGTTTGATGTTTCTGTAGAAAAAATACTAAACTATAGTTATTTATGATATGAGTGTTAAGAGAGACGTTTTATTTTGTGAGTGAAAAAGCTTATAAATGAGCTGAACGAATTGAACAATCTCACGAACAAAATAAAAATCACTTTTAACACATATACCATACAATGTTTTTTGTACAACTGCCCTATTTTAATAATGAAATGGGCGAATTTGCCATGACAATAAACTTCAAAATGCATTTTTATATTCAAGTAATCAAAAGGTTGTTGTGAATAATTACAGACCGATATCGATTTTACCTGCTATATCGAAAATATTAGAAACCTTGATCAAAAACCGATTAATGAGATATTTTGAAAAAAACAATTACATCACAAATACACAGCATGGTTACAAAGAGAAAAAGTCAACTGTTACTGCTTTGGTAGAAGTCATAGAAAAAATATCGGAGGCTCTAGATGAAAGCAGCAGAGTAGAACTTAACTTATGTGATCTTTCAAAAGCTTTCGATAATGTCTCCTATCGTGTGCTTCTGGGAAAACTAGAACATTATGGAATAAGGGGTGTTCCTCTCAAATTAATTACCTCTTTTCTGGAAAACCGATTACAACGAATTCAGTTAAATAACCAACTGACCAATTGGATGAAAATGCGCAAGGGTATGCCCCAGGGTTCCATATTAGGGCCTTTACTATTTATGATATATATAAATGATCTATCTACTAATAAACCATGCGACCATGTTTGTATTTACGCTGATGATACATCGTTTCTTAACATAAGCAAGGAAGCAGTACGCGAAAAAACTGATTGTTGTCTGAGGGAATCTAAAGCCTGGTTTGAATCAAACGGCCTACTGTTGAATATAGACAAAACTAACATTCTGGAGATTGGGTTCAGACCTGGAATCTCAAATACGATTAGGAGTGCGAGATTTTTAGGCGTTGGCATTCAGGAGAATTTTAAATTCAATATGCACATAGATAGAATCATCAGCAAATTATCATCCACAATATTCCTTCTAAGTAGACTCAAGAAAATTACAGAAGAAAAAGTCCTGATTAATACTTATCATGCACTATTCCATAGTAGTATGACATATGCAATCCTCATTTGGGGTGATTCTCCGGAAGCAAAGTTTGTTTTTCTGAAGAAGAAAAGGGCAATAAGAATACTAGCGGGAATAAACAAGAGAACCTCCTGCAAGGAATACTTTAGAAAATATCGCATACTCACTTTCTATTCACAGCTTATTTTAACATCATTACTTCAAGAAAAAGAAAATTCTTTGCCTTTACGGAGGCCACATCGAGAACATTTTTTTAAACATAGATGAATTCAAGATAGTAATCATTGAAATGAATACCATTTTCAATTCCCAGGCTCAGAGGCCGAAACCGGTATATCTCTCATCTCAGTGACAAAATAGGCCGAAACCGGTATATCTCTCATCTCAGTGACAAAATCTAATATCATTTTTCCAACCTCATGATAAAAGGTCTCTGAGCCTGGGAATTGAAAATGGTATTCATTTCGATGATAACTATTTTGAATTCATCTATGTTTCAAAAATCATTACTTCACATTCATGAAAACAAAATGAAATAAATACCCTTTGAGTGGCGATTTCCATCAGTACGCCACACGTAATAGAGGTGATTTATGTGTGCCGTATCATAGAATCAGATAAATGTATGGCAATAAAATTATACAATCATCTTCCAGTAAAATTAAAATCTTCAACAAATTTTAAAAATCTGCTAAGAAATTTCTTGATAAATAAGGCTAATTACAGTACCGAGGAGTTTTTGTCCGAAAATTTCCAGGAAGATTTATTTTTCAGATGTGTTAATCTTATCTGATTTTGTGTTTTTTTTTACATTTCTTCACTTATTTCGACTATGAATAGTTACCTTTTTGTTGTAACTATTTGCCAATAAATTTGAATTTGAATGGCAAATGTTGACGACGTTATGATTACTGAAAAACGCTGTCACTCGAAATATATATGTGGTTGGTAGCCAATCACATAGATAATGGAAACAGCCCAAATAATGTTTCAACAAATACACCATTATCAAGAATATCTCGTTCACAAAAATTAAAATCTCTGTTTTCAAATACTGTTCGCATTCTCTTATTAAGTAGAGACATTATGGTAAGAACAAAAAGTTTCGACAGTCTGTATAATAATATAACTGAAACTCATATGTTTTCAATTAAATTTGACAACTTACGATTATGAAGTATCAAGGTCTAAAACCTGCTCAGTTCAAGAGATATGAATTAAAATCAAAACCTTACTTGGTTTTGTGGATCGAAAAATGGTTTTTCGCAATTTTTGATATACAGGATGTAATAAGTTCGACGGCCTATTAGGAGAGAGAAAAAGAGTATGAACCCTGAAGACAAAAGGGAGGCGAACAGGTTGACAAACTTGGTAAAATATGAGTTACAGAACCACAAAAATGAGAGATGGCAACTTTTTCTAGAGAATGTGAACGATGAAAGCGACTATAGAAACGTCCACTACAAACCAATGTGGCACAAAATAGGCACAATTTATTTAAAAAAAATTACAAAATTCCATATGTGAGTCACCAACTTGACGCTTGACTCAGTGAAAACTCGAAATATCTCGAGAACTGAATGGGCACAAAATTCGTAACATACGGCACGAACTGAGCACAATTCATCGAAAAAAAATTTTCCAAAATTCCATATATGAGTCACAGCGTCAAGTTGGTGACTCATAGTGAAAACTCGAAATATCACCAAAACTGAATGGGCACAAAATTCGTGAATTACGGCACAAATTGGCACAAAATTCCTAAAATATTTTCATATCAAAATTCCACATATGACTCACAGCGTCAAGTTGGTGACTCATATTGAAATTTCGAAATATCTCGAAAACTAAATGGGCACAAAATTCATAAAATACGGCACAAATTGGCACAAAATGGGCACAAAATTCCCAAATTATTTTCATATCAAAATTCCACAAGTGAGTCAACAACTTGACGCACCTGCCTCTGAGGATGTTTTTATTTCCAGAGCGTAGTCACAATTCTGAGGAAGTCAGAGCGAATTATAAAATTAGGCCAAATTCTAAAATCACCCTGTAGCACAGAAACTATAGACCGTAGTGACTTGAGAAATTCAGCAATTTTTTGTTCTAGGAAAAAAACAGACATTAGTTTTATTAGTTCGTTGTGGCGTTGAAGGAAATAAAAGTACCTTTTGGAGCTATTTATTATTACTTACTAGAAAACGAACCCAGTTTTCGTAACATTATGTTTCTCGGAAAAAGAGACCATGACATATGTGTAGGAATTTGACTGTGTCTAGGGAAATTACTAGACACCAGGTAGTTCAGAAAAATATTTAATGAATAGATGAATAGATTTAAAAAAATACTGACAACAAGAACTTGGGATTTTAGTCACTGAACGCACGTCTATGATGTTTTCGTCTTATAAGTCTTGTTCAACGACCTCTGAACTAGCTTCCGTCTATTTCGCTTATGCCCACTTGCACCGTTTTCTGGTTAAGGCATCCTTATCTAAGGCTCCCTTAAATTTTGAGTCATGCTTTTCCCGCCTTAACGGATCAGATCTTGCACCGCATATCTAATAGAAGCGACTTTGTTAAGCACGCGCTAAGCAATGCCAAATCTGGCAACACTGTATAAATAAGTGAATTTGTTTGTTTTGACATAGAAATGCGACATGACCATATGGTTTTGTGTCGGCACTGAGCACAGCGGAGTAAGAAAAACACGCGAATCTATAGACGAACAAGATAATTTGTCTATACATTTTCCTTTTCAATATTCTGATTCACAGAACGACATATACTTTGGGCCGCTGACGAACTGGCATAGTACAACCAATTTTTCTTTAATTTTCATATTGACAAGAGTAAATAGCAACTGCAGAATTAATAATTACATGGGTACAATCAATTGCTCCAATAACACGAGGAAATCCAGCAATTTGGTAAAATTGGGTTAGGGTGGAACGTAATTCGGGTTCTGTCTGAGGCATTTTTATGAATACTGAAACTCGAACTACCAATCTTGATACTGTAGATTCGTGGATTTTCATCAAATCGGCTGCAGCCAATAAACGTCCTGCTGATGCGTAGAGTCGGAGTCACGTAAGGAGTTGACTCATCGGTGATACACTTTGCTTCCTACAATCATCAAGGCTTAAACTCCCTCCTTTGAGATTTGACATCATCATACATAAGATATAATAAGATATGTACTTACATATCATTTGGCTGAATCATCCTAAATAAATCTCATCAGTTGTAGGGTAATTTTTTTTGGTCGAACTAAATCGTCGAAAAAATGCGAATTCGTCCATATCAAGGTAGCGATCGGCCCTATTAAATTCTAGACTTCTAGGAAAGCCATAGTCAATGATATCTGATATGTCGAAAGCATCCTCATATAGATCATCAATTTCATTTAATAAAAATCTATCCATAATAATTATTAAATTCGCGCAATCAAAAACATCACATCAAAACTGAAGTTCGTTTTTGACGTTTGAATATTTGAGACAGGCTTAAGTCTTGTTTAAGCCATGAATATTCGCGGCTCAAAATAGTCATCACTTATGTGGCACTCAAACTGCGGTGCAAGAGAATCGGCGTCTCAAACCTAACTTAAAATTTGAGTTGGACGTAAGTCAGACATATATTTGACGGTGCAAGTGGGCATTAGTCTAAGAATCGCGTCCCAAGATTTCGTCTAAGGTCTAACGTCTAACTTTCGATTAGTATCCGTCTAATCACTTTATCGAAAGATTCGTCTAATCGGTTCTTCGGAACCTCGTCTAATCAATATTCACGTTCTGACCGACCTTCTTCCCGTTCTCGCATCGACTCCCTGAAATCCTCTAATCGACTCCCTGAAATCCTCTAATCGACTGTCCCTATTTTTCTCGAGGTACCCCCCTGAACTCTTTTCCCCTCGAGACCTAGGAACCCTCAAGTTGATGTTTTTTCAGGAATCTCGATTCTTTGAATTGACATCTGGTAACACTTAAGAAATTTAACGTCTAGCGTCAAGTGACTCGAGCCGTCTGATAAATATATATATATATATATATATATATATATATATATATATATATATTTGAATTCATTTTTACCTAGTTATTTATATATCAACGTGTTCGAATTTATTTGTTGGGTGTCTAGGTTACAGTTGAAAAATGTGAAATAATTTATTCATACAAACGTTTCGGCGCATCCGCCTTCTTCAGTGTAAAATACATCATAATGGACTTAAAACATCTAAAAATTATGTATATTAATTAAATAAAATAAAAATTTCATGCAAACATCTCACTAATTGTCATCTTGGTGGATTAGGTGTTGAAGCGACCACAAAATTAAAGAAGAATAACAATCATAAAGAAAACACAGTGACATGAAATTGACAATACTGGCTCGACAACACCTAATCAACCAAGATGACAATTAGTGAGATGTTTGCATGAAATTTTTATTTTATTTAATTAATATACATAATTTTTAGATGTTTTAAGTCCATTATGATGTATTTTACACTGAAGAAGGCGGATGCGCCGAAACGTTTGTATGAATAAATTATTTCACATTTTTCAACTGTAACCTAGACACCCAACAAATAAATTCGAACACGTTGATATATATATATATATATATAGATATATATATTCTTATGAAAATAGAGAGCTAAAATAATACAATAAATGTTGAAACAAAAAGTACCTAAGCTGAGGTAAAAAAAGAACGGGGTATCATAACATTCTTCGTATGATTCTATAGAATCATACGATACTATCATCACTAGTATCATACGATATTATAGAGCCAGGGGAAAAAAACCTCAGGCGAAAAAACCTGCCACCCCGTAAAAAAAATAACATAAAATATTAAATATCAGGAAAAATCTTGAAAGACATCACTGTATGATCATCTTCATGTTATCCGTCGATAGATTCTTCCCAAAACGGCTCGCGATTCTTAATCTGAAATGAAAAAAGAAAAAAGCAGAAAAGAAACCGAATATTCAGAATAAATCAAATAATTTTTAAATTAACCATCCATTTTAGAAATGCATTCGTTACTTTATGTATAGCCTCGAAACCATCTTGAAATTTATAAATGGGACAACTATTTATAAGATGTTCTATAGTCTCCTCATTTTCCCCACACTCACAACTAGGACTCTCAACCGAATTCCATCGGAAGAGCATGCTATTGCAACGTCCATGGCCTGTTCTAATGCGATTTAGAACAGACCATATTCTCCTGGGAAGGTCAAAACCAGGAACTCTGATGGAAGGATCAGAAATAAGATCTTTATTGATAAATAAACCCCCTGAATAGAGCACTCGAGGCCAGTGCCGTAGGTTAAAATTAAAAGCTAAATTATCAACTAACCTGATATTGAGTAAAATCTCCGATCCCACATATGTATTAGTTTTTTCTATATCTTTCAATTCAAAAGATGTAGTACTAAATAATAGAAATCCGAACACCCTTTACATAAGATGAAGAATTGATGATCCCTCAACTAAAACATTTTAACCGTAAGAGATGGGTCCTCGATGTCCCATTCAACTTCCAATCCATCTTCAAATTCCATTTTGATTTCTGATATCTCACATTTCTTTCATTTTAATGATTGCTGACTCTTAGCGAGCGTCTTAGGTGAAGTTTTTATGCCATTGAGAAATTGATTTTTCCAAGCTTTTTGCATGAAAGCATGCAATAACAGTTCCGAATTTTGTTCTTTACTTTACCTTCAAAATGAATTTATGCCTAATTGGGCATTTGATTTGAAATATTCGAGTTTCAAGAACGAGACAGGATAATCGAGACACAAAATATTTTCAGGCCGAACATTATTTCTCGTTACTGGATAATGAAGCTTGATAATATACGCAGTACAAGAACGCGAATGAAAATGGCACAGGAGAGGAGAAATACTGAGAAAATGAAATCCGACGAATATAATCGTGAGATTGCGATGTAGAGCTTTACGAAATCGAGTTTGTTTCCAGCAAACTGCACTATTCTGCAATTTCTCCACAGTTTATGGTTCATTCGAATAATTCATGCGATATACAGAAGGATTGAATCTTAATATATGAAACTAAGTCGGCCATTTTGTTGGTTACACCATACTCAAGATTTGATGAACTGTTTGTTATGAAATATTTTTTGTTGAATTCTTCTACGGCGGGATTAACACAAATATACATCAAAACTCTGAAAAATTTGATGAAATGAAAAAAAAAATAGGAAATAATTTTCTTTCTTGCGAATAACGCCATTAGGTATCGCTACGGTACATAATATTAACGCATCTATGTCCATGTGTTATTATACCTATCTTTCTTCCGAACACTGCGGCAATGTAAACAATTACTGTGTATTTTGAGTTGCCTAAACGTCTGAATCAAAACATTGACATTTTCTATCGAACACACAAAAATACAATGGGTGTTTCCAAATGACTTAATTTGGAGCAGATATAATTAAAGGACGTGGATTCAATCCAACATTCGTGGTAAGAATATAATATTAACATTTATATTTTTGAAATCACTTATTTTGTCTTCCTTTTCTGCTATTTGGATCCAGGGTTCACCCTCGAATTGGATCAGTACAACCACATGAAGATGCACATCATAAATTCCTCCAATTTTACTTCATATAGGCAATATGGATGATCAAAGTCAATCAATTAATGCAGATGTGAGAAGAATAATTCTTCAAGATCTACAGCAACTACATCATGAACATCATGCATTGGTTCGATTGTTTAAAACTGCTTTGGAACGTATGCCAAGTGACAATCACAAGGTTGTGATTAGAGCAGATAAACGACCTGTTGCAGCACATGACGCCAATTCAACGATGAAGTAACAATTATGATTGTAGGTGAAAACTTCGAAACGCGTGATATTGTTCTTACGCGTCGCAATACTGGAGAATTACAACGAATATATGAAACAAACCGTTCATACGATGCTCTACATTACCCGCTAATGTTTTGGACAGGTGATGACGGATATTACTTCAATATCAAGATGATAAATACATTGAATGGTGATAAGTACCTTTATTGAAATTTAAAATGTCTACTCAATACACATTTGAATTATTCGATTTTAGGCCAAGAAAGCACCAAGAAAGTAAGCTCGATGAATTATTATTCATTTCGTTTAATGATTCGTTAAAATGCTGATAACTATTTGCTGAGATTTCGTCGATTATTGCAGCAGTATTATGTGGACATGTATTGTGAAACTAGCTGAACCGGCAGACTTCGTACTGCCTCAATCGATAAATAAAAAATCAACTCCAATATTATAATGAACTATTATGGTATAATGTTGGCCAAGAAGTGTTTAGAATCATTTCTTATCCCAAAAACTAAAGAGCGTAGAGGATCTGGTTGTGGGAGATGAATAAAGTTGTACTAACCATTGTTTTTTTTTGAAGGAATATATTTGTGGAATACGAAAAGGTACAAAATATACAAAAAATTTAATTGCATTGAAATAGGTTTGTAAATTGTCATTCATACATCAAGAGAATTCTCTTCATTTAAGAGGTAAAGAGTTAATTTTTTTAAATATTTTATCGATTGAGGCAGTACGAAGTCTGCCGGGTCAGCTAGTTAATGAATATATGCAGATAATTTCGAATATATACTCAGAAAAATGTTCATCAGGAATTTCTCGAAGAAAGAGTTCCAAAATGTGTCATTAATGTCCCTCAAATTGGTCAAGTCAATGTGCCATTCATTCTTTATCTCTAAACTTTAAGATGTTATAGTTCACGGATCACAAATTTCAGCCACCATGTCACAAGGTCGGCATTTACTGACCGTTTAAAAACATTATACTCTTTTTATACGTTCTGTAGCCACCGAAAGAATAGGGACGATGAATATATTCAAAAACACTTATAGTTTATCCATCAATTTTACGGACAGGAAGTAAGAGAACACTCTACTGAAAAGTTGAATAAAACAGCCCTTAGTATATTGATATATTGAAGAATAATAGTATATTATATTATATGGATTAAAAGTACAAATTTTTTTACGAGCAATATTTGCAGTTGCGAGGCGGAGCGCAGCGCAGCCGAGCGAATGCAAAATCTTAATATATAAAACTCAGTCGACCATATTGTTGGGTACACCATTTATAACTCAAGATTGGATGAACTGTTTGTTATGAAACTTTTTTTGTTGGATTCTTCTACAGTGCGGTTAACATAAAATACATTAAAACTATGAGAAATTTGATGAAATAGAAAAAAGTAGGAAAGAATTTTCCTTCTTGCGAATGACGCCAGTATATGTCGCTACGGTTAATAACGTTTTCGCGAAAGTATTATCTTTCTCTTCTTAATATAAAAACCTAATCCGGCCATATTGTTGGTTACACCATTTATAACTCAAGATTGGATAAACTGTTTGTTATGAAAGAGTTTTTGTTGGATTCTTCTACGGCGGGGTTAAAATAAAATACCATGAAACCCTAAAAAATTTGATGAAATGGAAAAAAATTTGAAATAATTTTCTTATTTGCGAATAAAGCCAGTAGATGTCGTTACGGTTGAAAGCTTTTTCGTGAAAGTATTATTTTTGATATTAATTCGATGAACTACATTTTCTAATAATATTAACGCATCTAAATCCATGTGTTATTACACGTATCTTTTTTCCGAACACTACGGAAAATTTTATGACGAAATGTGTTGAACAAATCCACATTTGTCATCAATTACTGTGTATTTTGAGTTGCCTAAATGTCTTGATTGTGCTGTCAAAATGGCAAGGTGAAATGAAATTGCCATTATTTATTGCCTCTTTTACCTGAATCATTACATTCTCTGTTCCGTGGAAAAACATCTGAATCAAGACATTTTCTATCGAACACACAAAACACAAAAATACAATGGGTGTTTCCAAATGACTTCAATCCAACATCCAACATTCAAGGTGAGAATATGATATCAACATTAATGATTTCAAATCACTTATTTTGTCTTCCCTTTCTGCTATTTAGATCCAAGGCCAGATTCACCATTGAATTGGATCATTACAACCACTTGAAGATACAAAATATAAATTCCTCCAAATTTAGGTAGTTCATAGGCAATATAGATGATCAACGTCAATCAATTAATACAGATGTAAGAAGAATAGTTCTTCAATATCTGCAGCAACTAATTAATGAATATCATGCTTTGGTTCAATTGGTTGTGATTAGAGCAGATAAACGACCCGTTGGAGCACATGAACGCCAATTCATCGCCTCTACAATAGGCGAAATGGCAATCGTGATTATAGGTGAAAACTTTTCAGACACGAACTATCTACAATGTTGGATTCACATTAGTAAATTCTAGCTAGTGGAACACATTTTTGACTCCCTAGGTATATGAAGTCGCCAAATAATAGCAGTTCACATTCTTTGATACAATAATCGAACTGAAAAATCTCTCTTTTGTCTAATTTTGATATTGTGACTTAACACACTTTACCTCTGGGGTGCTGATATTCATTTACGAGATGCAATTGCCACCGAAGGAAATGCAGCCAATGTAGGTAGATTGATAATTTTACCAGCAACGTATATTGGCAGTCTACATCATTTGCATGAATATGCACAAGATGCAATGACATACGTTTGAAACGATGGTTTTCCTGATTTATTCATTACATTTACCTGCAACTCAATTGCTTCTTCCCGGACAAACATCAGTTGATCGACATGACATCACTGCACGAATATTCAAACAAAAAGTGAAGTCACTAATGAATTTTATTACAGAACAATTCTTCGGGGAAACTCGATACTGGATGTATTCAATTGAATGGCAAAAACGAGGCCTGCCACATGAATACATTCTCATCTGGTTAGTAGAAAGAATTCGACCAGAACAGATAGTTGTACATTGCATAATATTCAAAGGAAAATATGAAGGTGAGGAAGTTCTTTTTCCCATAATTCCGATGATCCCAACAGATATGCCATCTGAGTTAAGGAGAATTCAATTTCCAATTCTTCTAGCGTTTGCTATGATAATTAACAAATCCCAAAGCTAATCCTTGAGTTTGTGTGGCATAAATCTAGAAACTAGTTGTTTTTCTCATGGCCAGTTGTATGTTGCGTGTTCATGAGTCGGGAAAACCTTCTGCTCTTATTATTCTCACACCCGGGAAAAAAGGTACTACAATGAGACATTTTTAAAGAATAAAAAGGTATCGCTCAAATAAAGTGAAGTCTCTTCATGTAAAAAACAAAGTGCATACCTACCTTTTTCAATGTTATTAGATTTTTGGTATATTTTGTACTTTAATTTTGCCTAATATACCTCCTACTTGACAAAAGACCAATTCTTTGTTGATACAACTTTATGTATCTCTGAGGCGAAACAAAGTTCGCCAGGCCAGCTAGTTGCGAATAAAAATAGGCACTTTTAGACCGCATGATATATACTATTTTTCCTCCAACCAAGTCAATTAGTTTTCTTCACGAATCGTTAATAATTTGGTAATAAATTTGAACACCTATTAATTATAATAGCAATAGCAAGTCAGTAGTCATGGACATCTGGTATTGTTGGTAAAAATTGATTGTCAAATAGACGTCAGTAGATGTAGTATAATATTTGTAATAGTTTTTACACTGCTTTCAAAATGAATCCCGAACACGATGAAAATATACCTGCGGATATATTGGAAAGTGTAGAAGAAGTATATATAAATCTTTTGCCACCCAAATCTCGCCAAGTTTATGAATCGCATATCAGCGATTCATGGTATATTTCTCAAATTTAACAAAGACCGTCAAGCCATCCACTCTCTGGTCGCAGTATTCAATGTTGCTATCCACACTGGATATCAAAAATGTTGTGAATATTAGTAAATATTAGAAATATCGAGCAATGTTAGAAAGGCAGACTGAAAAGTCTGAGGTTTTCACAAAGGAGGAAGTGGATCAGTTCCTGGATATGCCACCTGATAATGTAGATTTGATGATAAAGGTTGTTCTAGTATAAGGAATTGGAGGTGCTATACGTGGTGTTCATTTGAAAATTGAGGACATTGAAGATATGGACTCGGTCCTGGTCGTAAAAATTTTGCAGACAAAAAACAAGAAACCGCGTTTGTTTACTATGATAGGCGATAATTATTTCCGTTTATTTCGAAAATATGTTGCACTACGGCCTTCAAATATACAGGAACGTCATTTATTTTCGAAGTATGTTAATATTGAGTGTATGAGAATGGTTGTTGGTATTCATAAAATCAGTATCGTGCCGCAAGAAATTGCAAAAAAGTTAGAAAATTGGAAGGAGTATACTGGACATTCGCTAAGAAAAACATTGCTACACTTTTTATTGATAGTGGCGGTGACCTCACTTGTCTTAAAAGACATGGAGGTTGGAAATCGAGTTCGGTAGCAGAAGGAAATATTTAAGAGTCACGTATCAACAAAGAGAATACTGCCAGAAAAATATTGCAACCTGACAAAGAAGGTACGAGTACCTGTTCAGATATTTCCTCGAATGTTTCATCAACAGTTACATAGAATATTTCGAGTTTTTCTAACATTAATGAAAATCTTTTGAATTGTTCGAAAATTGTTAGTGATAATTTTAGTGGTGCTTTGAATTTTGGCAATAATTGTTCCAATTGTACATTCAATATCACTAAAAATAACAAATAAATACCTATATATAGTTGCCAAATTAGAATGCTTTACTAAGTTTGTAAGAGACAATGTCTTTTTCTTCAAAGTTCAATTAGAGAGCTCATATGCAATTACTTCAAGTCCTAGGATTAAAAGTGTTGCTAAGCAACGAACAAATGTTTGTACGGTCAGGGCTTTTGCACCTGAAAATAGTACAAAAATGTCAAAATTTTTTTACGGTTGGAGAAAAACTATAATATCTCACCCCATCTTCGTCTTCTATGATATCCTTCCCCACAGACGCTAGGGTGGTCCATTTGCAGTTGTTCAATGCTTTCGACGCACATTTCTTATGCACTTTGCATTTGCAAAGCTCACATGACAGTCCATGGCTAGTTACTCCCCCTAGTGCCTCCCTGCAAACGTTGCAGTAGATGGGGCGTGCATGCGATGTGGCGTACCTGGAAAAAAAAACATTGGCGTATCTAGAAACTTCCCAAGAAGGGGTTGGGAATCAGTGAAAATCAAAATTGTGATACAGGGTGGAAAGGAGTAAGGAGTAGGATGAAATGTAGAGACAATTTTTTTTATCAGACTATAATACTAAGTGACAAAGGAACTACAACACCCTGGAAAAGCTGTTTAGATTTTCAATTTTTTTGATAAAACATAGACAGTAGAGCCAGGAGAAATTGATGAAGGGAAAATCGAAAGGTTCACAATATTTTCATCAAATTTGTTTATAATGTGTGTTTCCACAGCAGTTTTCTACACACATCTATTTCTTCTTGAGGGATACTTGAGTCATGCTACCCTTACTTCATGTCTCAAAGAAGCCATAGTCTGTGGAGGATGTGGTAAATTTCCAAGCCTTCCACTCATGATGTCCCAAACATATGGCCAAAAGATCAGGGAATCTGGGGGGCTATGACAAAAGGCACTGTTAAAAATTGAGCCCCTCAGACGTCATCCTCAACTACGCCTATGGTCCGAACGCACCGAAACGTCAAGACGATTTCTCATCTCTATGGACAGTCAAGTTAACCTAATTCTATGTGCTAATCAGTTGACAGATCAACTCATGCTCATTATTAATTGTATCAATTAATCAATCTCTTTTCTGTATCGAATCTCTCTGAAGATCAGACCTCTCTTGTGCTTCTCTTGTGAAATTAGAATTTTCAAAAAGTCACCTCGCAAATTAATTGTACATCTCGTTCATTTTTGGAAGCAATCAATTAGGTAAGTGAGCATTTCTCAAAGTCATCTCTCATTAAAGCATATTTAATGTTATTTTCCTGCTTTTTATAAAGTTTGAAAATGTGTCCACGTTTTAGATCATAAAAATCTATAAAAATACTGGTAATCCTCTCTCACTTTACTCTCAGAAAATCTCTATTGCATTTAACTAATGGAATTGACTCCTCTAAGATATATATTTTGATATATTTTGCTGTTCTCATGATTTTTCAGATTTCTCTAGACTTTTCACATTGGAAATAATGATTGATTGCTCCAGAAAAGAACATTATTTGTGGTAATGAATTTTGATTCATTATATTCTCATGTACACCTCATTATCTCAATGTAATCATCTCATTTCTCAATTATGCACTTCTCATTACACTTGCTAATCATTGTTCTCGAGTTTCAGGTGAATGAACGATCTCAAGCTTAAGGGTGAATCATGAAATCAGTCTTCTCTCTCAATAAAATCAAGTGAACTTCTCTGAAGTATTTGAACGATCAAGTAATTCACACATTGAACCTGATTGACAGTCTCAATCCCTGCTTCACCTTGAGCGGTCTCCTCAAATATTGCTCACATGATTAAATTGGTATGACTTCCTCATTATAACTAAGAAATTCTCAAGTTTATTCATCGGAAACACTTAGCAAGTGGCACCTCAAGCCTTCAGCTTCAGACGAATCAATAGGGTTGGTGATTTGTGCACTCATACAATGTACTCTCATTGTCATTCTCATAATTATCAATTGTAACTCTTATTTTTCTGATGAACACTAACCCTGCTTACTAAAAGTAGTTTGTCACTGTAAATTTTGTCTCAATTGATTAATGAGCCTTCTCTTTACAGAACTACGTTATAGATCATAATTATTAATTTCTGAACCTTGATATTCTCATATTGTAATGATCTCAATGAAGACCAGACATACACTGAGTTGCAGGAACGTCCATTAAAATTTAATGCCGCCTTAATTCTCCCTTAAACGGAATATTCATAGACGGTATCCATGGATACTCCGTTTAATGGAGAATTGAGGCAGCATTAAATTTAATGGACGTTCCTGCAACTCAGGGTAAGACTATCAAGTTTTCAATACACGTACTCCTCTAAGGCCTAATCTCACTTTTATTACAACTCAGTCTACTCTAACAATTCATTATTGAACCTTTTGTTTTTCTGATGAGATAAAGAGGCTCTCGCAATAAATTTCATTTGCATCATCACTGTAAACTCTGTGTTTAATTTTGAATTACTGGAACTCTCTCAAAGTCTAAGTCTGACTTCATCTGACCTCTCATTTTGAACTTGAATATTGTATTTTTTACTGTATTAACTTCATGCGGGTGACTTATTCATTTTATGATTGTGAATGATGTCAATAAATGTTTTTACTATACCATCTCTAACTCAATTATCTGAATACAGTCCTAAACTTCATTCTCCAAAATCAGAACAACCCCGATTTTGTACAGGCACCCTTGAGTCATCCTGTTCAAAATTGATTTGGAGTATGTATAACTAGACGTTTTGAAACAGTTTTCGGCTTTTTCGAAATCATTTTATGATAGCACTATTCCTCTTTTATGTTTTAACCAGATAATGAGCTGGTAGACGTGGAATAAGGAGAAATTCAGTGAACCTAAATGTGGGTGGTGTTTGTTAGTCGGATATTGAAGGATGATATAATACTTACCAGTGATGCCTTCCTGAGAGTAGATCGGTTTGATCTTGTGTTTGGGATGCGGTGCTGAACGCTGCAAGCCATTCCTCCATTTCACGACGGGATTCTGCACACAAAACCAGCGATCTGTAAGGTGTGATCACCTGGAAAATAAAAGATCATTAATTAATTTACATATTAATTTAGTTGAAAAGAACACAAACAGGATCTTAGCCCAAAAACAGCGTTGACAATATGAACGTTAATATAAATAAGTGATGAACTAGGTGTGATTTCAATTTAGGTAGGAACTGAAAACTAATTACAGTGTGTCCAGAAACGGTAGGGGGTATTTGCAGTGGCGTAGCGAGGGGGGCACGGGGGGACATCATGCCCCGGGCGCTACTTATATAAGGGCGCCAAAAAAATTTCTGGACTAAGTAGGTTTTACTGCAGCTTAACAAGACTAAATGGTTGTGACAAATTTTGGAATAGTTAATTTTTATTTGTTTTCCTTACATTCAACGTCACGATGGAAAAATTAAAAAAATGCTGTGAAAAAAATTGTCAAACGTGAATCTGAAACACAATGGAGCGCCAGAATATACGCGGTCAGGGATATTGTCGATGAGTTAGAGAATATACTAGAACTATTAGAAAAACTAGCAGAAGATACTACAACAAGTGACAACAAAAGTGAAGCTACAATTTCATTACAAAATATAATTATTTTCAATTTCATAACTTTAGCTCATTTCTTATTTGAAATCTTCAGGAGGATTGATCGTCTACAGCTCAGGTTACAAGGTCGTAGATTGAATTTTAGAAAAGCGTTTCATGATCTTGAATCATTAGCCACTTGAACAAGCGAAATTTGGGACATTCTCTGTAAAGAGGTCACTCTGTGAAAAATGGGATATTGATACAACGTGTGATTAGACGCTTCAGAATACCCAGAAAATTAGTTGAAGATGTTGGTTTTTCCGCAGAAGAGCATTCTTGATCGCCTCCAACAAGAAATATGTTCACGATTAAGTGACTCTGATATCAAATATGGATTTTTACTAGATATTGAAAATTTATAACAAGGATAATCTTAACATGGACCTTGAAGAAAATTGTAAAAATTTGGGTGAATTTTATAATACTGATTTCAACAGAATGGGTATTGATCTTGGAGGAAAATGTTTATATACGCTACAATTTGCAGACGACCAAGTTGTCATAGCGAATGATAAAGAAGACCTCGAGTATATGACGAGGAAACTATATGAGGAATATAAGAAATGGGGTCTGGAAATGAATACCCAGAAAACAGAATACTTACTGATAGGAATTGAACCGGGAAACATACAATTTGAAATTGAAGAAATAGAGACATGTAGCGAATATAAATACTTAGGAGTTGAATTTGATACAACAGGAAAAGACGACAAAGAGATCAAAAAACGAATAATACAGGCCAGACGAACAATAGGCTGTCTGAATGGGATATGGTGGAGCTCTGATATTGGCAAACAAAGGAAACATAACATATATGAAACCTTTGTGAAAAGTCATCTAACCTATGGTGCGGAGACATGGAGAATTACGGAAGGCATTAAGAGGAAACTAGAGGCGACCGAGATTGATGTATTTAGACGTTCCTTGAGAATATCTAGAAGGGATAGAGTCAGAAATGATGATATCAAGCAGCGTATGGGAATTGATGGCTCACTAACAACAGATATTGAGATAAAACAGCTTATATGGTACGGACATGTACAGCGGATGGATGAGGGCAGACTACCCAAGCTGGTCATGCAGTGGATACCACCAAACTGTAGGAAGAGAGGAAGACCTAAGAAATCATGAAAAGAGGGGATAGCTAAGGCTATGAGTAGAAGAAATTTGCAAGAAGGCCAATGGAACGATAGGAACAAGTGGAAGTTGGGCATCGGACAACGTCGCCAGATGTTTTGAAACCGATCACATATATATAGAATTCTTCAACGAATTAGGTGATTTCAGAATGTAACTTTGCACTAGAAAAGAAATTGAACCTTGAACTCCTTTGGAATTTATAATCTCGTATTCAGAAGATGCTTTTCCAAACCTCAGAATTTCGTTTGAAATACTCCTGACTCTCTCAGCTTCAACTACTACCTGCACGAACAATTAAAATGACTTCTGACATATCTACGATCAACGATGGGACAAGATTGCCTAAGTGACCTGGCATTTTCAATTGTGGAAGGAGAAAATTTCGAAATGATAAACTTTGCTGACATAATTAATGAATTTGATTAATCAAATGCAAAGAAAATTCATACATAGTAATAATAGTATATTATTTAACGAGCAGTAATGCAAGTCATAACTCCCGCAGATGGAGTTTGCAGCGCGAGCCGCAGGCGAGTTCTGTAATTCATCAAGGAAGTTATGACCATTACTGCAAGTTGAATACTATAATTTATCCACAACTATAATAATATACATTCTTACTACCATACATCATTCTTGAAAATTTTTGATACACCTTTATATTTGTTTTGGGATTTCTCGCGGGCAATAGCACTAGCTGCTTGTCTTATTTCTGGAAGTGTACCTACATAATATTTCATCCTAACTATCGGAGGTCTTATTCAGAAAAACATTCACAACAATAATTACGTGTCAACTAAATTTGAAACGTCAGAATTATTCAAGTGACATTACTCCCATCAATAACAATAATGAGATGTTCCCTCTCTGTCAACCGGCTCGTACAGAAGCACAAAAGTAGCTGGATATTCGGTTGTCAAATAATTCTATGAGTCGATTTTGATTAATTAGAGGGATTTATAGGCGGGAGTTATATCTCTCGCTGTTTGTTCATAGATACGATTAATTGCTTAAATGCAATTGAATAATGAATACATTATTCAATGGGAGTGGATAAATTATATTAATGTATTATTCGTATATTCTTATTATTAAATTTTCATCCATTTGAAGATAACGAATATTAACTTTTTTTCACTTTTCAAACTGCGTTTCTTTTGATATTTCTTCATAAATATGAAATGAATGATAAGTATATCTTGAAGTATTTCTAGATGATCATATACATCATATAGGTTATTGTTTGGGCTGTCATGTCTGGTAAAGGCATGGTTGGTCCATATTTTTTTGAACACCGACGAAGGCGAGCACTCACAGTGAACGGATTTCGATATGTTAAGAAACTTTTTGGTTCCAGCGCCGCAAAAGCTGCGTCAGTATGGGTTGGTTTTCTATCAACCCTGTGTCCTAGTTTCTCATTAGGCTTTCTAGTCACTAAGACCTCTAGAAGGGGTAGAGCATCATCCTTTTCATTATTCATGGTGGTATTTGGGTTCCTACTGTTAAGATGGGTTAAGAATACTTGCAATTCTTCATCTCCATTTGTGCACGAGGTATTCTTGATAATGGCATATGTGTTGAAAAATTATTTCGGCTATTTCCAATTTTTATGTTGTCGGTTTTTACCGAGGTTTCGACAAGCATTCGCCTTCCTCAAAGACCAGTTTTGCCAAACTTGTTCTGTCTGATCTTGTGCGCACCATACTTTTCAATCACAATGTGGGCATTTGACGAAAGTTTCATCCACATAACGTGGGCACGTGAATGGTTTCTTTGTTGCCGTTTCGGTAGTCCTTTGTTCAAATTCTTCATGAGGAATTCACAATGGATGTGTCCTCTTTGAGACGGATGTTCCTAGTTATATACATGACGCCCTTGCTTCACTCTTACAAATCCTCCTTTTAAGTTCTTCATCGAGATGTGAAACTTTTATAAGAGTCTTTATTTGTCTGAGCCTAGATCAGGTAAGATCAGGAGTTTCCATCACTACCGTCGCCTTTCCTTTGTCAGCTGTAATGGATGTGTACTCATTGTCAGTCTTTATGGCTTGGTATTCCCTAATATTTATATAACTTTTTGAGGGTTTAGCCTTCAGTCCTCACTTCTTCAGCTGTAGCCTCATGTAAAGACCGAATTACTGCCTCAACAATGGCTACTATATTCTCCACCGGAATGTGTTAAGTTTTTCTTTTTCGAGAACTGACTTCTCTTCTTGTTTTAATGTCCTCTTGGACAAGTTAACAACAGTTTCTTTCCTGTTCGGAACTGAAGAAACAGATGATTTCTGCAAGCCTTATAATTTACTTTTGGGACGTTTTCTATTACTATACAGGATGGGCAAAATTGGTGATACTTGAACTAGAACATTTTAACCGTGAAGGATAGAGAAATATGAATGACACGATACGGTGGTCTTTTTTAGAGAAACTGATAATACCATCAACTGCATTCCCCTATCTTCTTTTGTTTTCAAGTTATAAACCAAAATTGAAATTTGGGCGATTTAAACTTATGCCATTATTTACGTTTCTGTTTCTGCTAAGATGTTGAAATGAAAACTTTACGTTGCATATTTTTCGTAGCAATCCAGTAGTGTACTTTGTTTTTCCCGAAGAGGTTCGGTTTCTGAGCTATAAGAATGTTGTGTTTAGAAAGAAACGCCATTTTTTTTCCGTTTCAGAAATATATCATACATCATACATCGTCCTCTGATTCATTAAGATATCATGAAAAATATAGTTTGTATGTGAAATTTTAACAATTGAGTATTAAGTAGCAGTTCCTCTGCTGGGCCCCCCACCCATGATTATCCCCCTCCCCACCTCTTTTAAAATAAATTCAATTTTTATTATTATTCCTTTGGTTTTCGATCAAATTTCAGGAAATTTGAAAAGGCAATCATTTTCAACCAGCTTCTGCCGTTGCATTTTTTTTTATCATACTGATCTCCCGTCGATTAAATTTCAAATAAAAGTTGATACCTCTAACTGAATTCCGTCCTTTTTCATATGCTTTTTGGAGATTTTTCGTCTATTATTTTCATTATACATTGAACATTAAAAAATTTTTATTTAAATACTTCAACGCTTTAAACAAACACACATACACGCAAACAAAGAAGCGAAAATCGAACCGCCCAACCAAACAACGTTTAAAATTTTTCTAAATTTTGGGAATGAAAGCACTCTCATTGGAAAAAGCCCGGATAATTTCTGAACATTATGAGCTTTTCAGAGCAAAAATCGGTGATCCTTTAATTTTTTCGAAAATTCGATCGAGTGAAAAGAAAAATCGGCTAGATTGATTTGCCTCTTTGTAGGGTTTTTGTGAACGTAATGAACTGTAACACACTTTACATTATTGGTTTTCTCAATATGTTCAATCCACCGATCGATTTTCCAAAAGAACACAAAAAGCCCTCTTTTCGATGCATTTTCAAATTCATGTGAAAAGGAGAAGAGAATATTCCCGAAAAAGCAATAAAAAGCAGTTGAAGGACATTCATCCAAGTTCTCTAAACCCACCGATAACTTTCTGCGTGATCATTTGTTGCTGAAATATCGATAATCAAAGACGAAAGAATCCTTTTTCATTTGATGGCCTATATCTCCATGTAGAGTGGACGTATCAAGATCTGAAAAAAAGGACATTAAAGCTAAATGCATATTATAGCGATTAAGCAAGAATTTGAAAGTTTTTTTGTTTTTCGTTTTTCAAATATTACTCAAAAAGTTGTGATGCTACAAAAATTCCAATTTAAGAACAAAGAAAACAGGGCTACCATTTCCTTTTTTGTTATTTCAATTTCGCTCGAATTTTATTCCTGTAGTGTATTATAGTGTCCAAGAAACCAACTGTATCAATTCCAACCGATATGCTTTGTAGATTTCGCTATAATTCACATTTATAAGATCTTTTTCTTATCCTTATTTGAAATTAATTTACATACTTAGCTAGACTCAGTCTGAGTAAACATATCAAACATTTATAAGTTTTTGCTGTCTAATATGCTTACCTTAAACAATGTCATTAATAATTTTAAACGTAGTTTAATTTTTTCTTTCAATTGGTAGATTGGTCACAATATATAGAAAAATCAAATAAAATGTTCAACACCCCACGGGCCCCCACCCATCGAGGTGGCTGGAGGGTGGGGGAGGGGGGGTGCACTGTCAATTCGAAGTCATTATTGCCGCTAGAATAAAACATTTCCACGTATTTCTCGTAGTTTTCGAACATTTCCATATTGACGGCAATAATGACTAATAATTTAGAGTTGTTCTGACAAGAGACCAAATCACGTAGAACTGAATCAAGTATTCAATGGCAAAATAATAATGACACCATGCTTAGAGACATATTATTTTGTGATTCAGCCTACTTAATACTCAGTAATTCAAATTTCAAATACAAACTATATTTTTCATGATATCTGAACGAATCAGAGGGCGATGTATGATATATTTCTGAAACAGGAAAAAATGGCGTTTTTTCTGAGCCATTTCAAACTATTGTTTCCATAAGAAAAAACAGAACTTTTTGTTATAGCTCAGCAATGAATCCTCTTGGGAAAAAACAAAGTACGCTACTGGATTGCTACAAATCTAGAATGTTTTCATTCCAACATTCTAGCACGAACAGAAACGGAGATAATTGCCAAAGTTGAAATCGCCCAAATTTCAATTTTGGCCTGTAACTCGAAAACAAAAGAAGATAAAGGAATGCAGTTGATGGCATTATCAGTTTCTCTAAGAAAGACCACCGTAACGTGTCATTCATTTTCCTCCATCTCTCACGTAGTTTAGGATCACCAATTTAGCCCACCCTGTACATTCACCTCTCAATGAATTCATGGGTTCTGTTAGTGAAAGAGCCCCAGTCTGTAGGTCCAAGGTCATTATTAGATTATTCTCTAAATTTCTGATGTCCTCGTAGATGCCATAAAGTTTCTGACGAGAATAACGAACAAAAAGCCCAAAAGACTCTTTCAATGTCAGTATATCTAGTCGTGGAAGCCTTAAACTATTCCCTGTGTCGATAAATGAGACATTTATCTGAAGCGATCTTATTTTGAATTCAATTACAAGTCAAAAGAAAACGTGTAACTTTTGTAAACACCCTGTAGTTCTACATACAGGGTGGCCATTTGAAAACGAAACAGACGAGATTACAGACGAAATAAATTTTTTCGATAGAAATGCTCGGACAGGTCGATTTCTGTTTCGAGGGGAACAACTTAAGATGTAGGTTACGGACGCATAGCGCTTCAACCCTTGCTACTACAACCCTCACCCCCAATGTTTGAATAGGGAAGATGGGGTGAGTGATACCTCATTTGAAAGGTATTTTTATACTGATTTCAGCACAGTAATTGTTTTTTCATTTTATGCATTAGTTCTCGAAATATTCTCAAATAAGCATTTGAAAATGAAGTGGTGTTTTCATGGCACTTGTAGTGTTTTTTTGTGAAAAATCGACATTTTGAGCTTCAAAACAACCATGACCGTGGCTTCCTTCCTCCAATCCACTGACATAGAAATCTTTAATCAAGATGTCGAACAAACAAAGCGTATTGCGAAGGAGCTCAATCTTGCTGAAACTCAATCTAAATTATCTTCGATATGATTTGCAGTATTTCCAATAACATGCGGTAACACTTGATCGATGGAAATCTCCAAAAAGTCCAAATACGTACATATCTCTAATCAGATTACCAGGTAAGAAAATCAAATCATTAATGATGCAACAGAAATATTCCATTCCCAATTCGTGAAACGATTTCCGACTTAATTATGAAGTGTTTTCTCAGTTGGCTTCAATAATGTTTTCATTTTGTTGATTATTGAATTCATATCTTTTTCAAAAAAATGAGAATCGATAATTTTTTATTTATTACGAACAGATCATTAAGTTGGCTTTCTGGTTCTTTGACATGTGAATTATTCTTAGTTTTGAATCGAGACTTGTATGTGTTCTAATTCATTGTTCGACATGGTTTATTCAATTGCAGAGCGGGTGGAAATAATTTCACTTTTTTTTGCAAACAATCAATGTGCGAATAGAACCGCAGAATTCTTCAATCAACGACATTTAGATAAACATGTTAATAGGAAGTATGTTTTGGAATTAGTGTCAAAGTTTCAAGAAACCGGGTCCGTGGCTGATAAAAAACGAAACATGGAAAGAAATGAAGCAGCTGAAGTAGCTGTTCTTGGACAGATTGCTCTGAATCCAATGACGAGTACGAGGCAGCTAGCACATGATTCTGGTTTTACACGAACTCGAATTGCAAATATTTTGAAGCATCATAAATTCTATCCTTACAAAATCCATCTTTCACACGCACTAAACGAAGATGATTTTGACCGTCGTGTTGAAGTTTGTGATACAATGAGTGAACGAGTAACTGCTAATCCCAATTATCTGTACAATGTTTGTTTCTCCGATGAGTGTTCGTTCTTTCTAAACGGCACAGTAAATCGACACAATTGTCGTTATTGGGCCGATGCTAATCCGAGATTGTTCCACGAAGTTTATACTCAACAACCACAAAAACTCAATGTTTGGGCTGGAATATTTGGTGACAACATTGTCGGCCCGTTCTTTTTACCTGGTAATTTTACTGGAGATATGTATTTGGACTTATTGGAAAATCACATTGATCTAATTTTGACGGAAATTATTGAAAACAATGCTGGAAATTGTGTGGAAGATCAGATTGTGTTTCAGCAGGATGGAGCTCCTCCACACTACGCCTTACCAGTTCGTGAATATCTGGATCAAAGATTTCCAAATCGGTGGATTGGAAGAAGGGGTCCCACTGAATGGCCAGCCAGATCGCCAGATCTGTCACCGCTAGATTTCTTCCTTTGGGGCCACTTGAAGAGTAAAATTTACTCTACACAGCCCGATTCCATAGAAGATTTAAGAAGACGTATAGTGAACGAATGTCGTCAAATCACTCCAGAAATGCTGCAAAATGTGGGCCATCGTTTTGAACAAAACTTATTTCATTGTATGGGAGCTAATGGTGAACAATTTGAATATTTAATTAATTGATGTGTTTTCGATAAATTATTTACTTTACTTTGAAAAGTCTTATTTCTTAGATCAATACTTCAAATCGTTCTGATACCGTACAGTTGGAGAATTATTACAGTGAATAAAACAGCTAGTCGAACATCTGACCCTAGTATAGCATTAACACGTACGGTATGACTTCATTTGCCTAGTGGTAGATGTTTTGCAATTTCAAATACAAGTACGGAAATTTTGGTGTTTCGGAAGCACGAAATGTCAATTATTCGCAAAAAAATAATTTAAGTGATAAAATTAACTAACGCATGAATATATCGAGAACTAATGCATAACGAAAAAACAATTACTGTGCTGAAATCAGTATAAAAATACCTTTCAAATGAGGTATCACTCACCCCATCTTCCCTATTCAAAAATTGGGGGTGAGGGTTGTAGTAGCAAGGGTTGAAGCGCTATGCGTCCGTAACCTACATCTTAAGTTGTCCCCCTCGAAACAGAAATCGACCTGCCCGAGCATTTCTATCGAAAAAATTTATTTCGTCTGTAATCTCGTCTGTTTCGTTTTCAAATGGCCACCCTGTATAATATTGATAGAATGACCCGGTTTATAACGTTCATTTCCCTTATTACGACGAAAGATGAACCGTTGAAATTTTCGATGTAGGTGAAATATCCCATTCCATTCCCTGTTAAAAACAAAGACTTGCTCCAGAAAATACCTTATAAAAGTTGATGAATTCCAAGAATGTCTGAAGAATTCTCCCAATAAATTTCTTGTTCGTCTACCTCAATATCGGATAACATACTCTCCTTTCAAAAACAGCAATATGCATCCGTTGGGAGCGACGCTTCAGCATCCGAAGCACTGGGAGACCTTTATGAAATTGTCTTTTTCGCTCCGGTCCTCTTTCTTCGGGATGGTATAAAATAACGTATGTTTGTGCTCGTTTTGTTTCACCTGCTTTTCCGGTATTTCTTTTGGAAGCCCCACAGTTATCCTTGTGGGGACTTTAATGATAAAAGAGTTGATCAAATTTCTTTCAATGGCGGTAGTTTTAAATTCGACTGTATTTTTCATGTTTGTAGCACTAGATCTGAATGATCCGATTTTGTAGATTTTTTTTTTGACGTCCTTACGACCAGATTCAGTGGCGGGCGATTAAAAAACCATAGGGTACCTTTCAATATATGGTGCAGAAAAACAGACAACTAGAAAAAATACTCTCCGAATGTTTTTCACAGATAGAAAATGAAAAGAAGAAATTCACAAAATTCGGATAAATATTTACGGTTCCTTATCTGACCGAATTGGGTGCGTGAACTAATTCTGAAACTAGGGTAAGGGCACCGTTGGCCGATGGCCGTTGTGGCCACTCGAGATCATTTTCTGGAATAAAACGTAGTACATTCGAATTAGCCATTGAAATTTGCCTTCTTTGCCATCCTCCATTATTCCTGCACCAATTGGCAAGCTCATTTCTTGAAAGAGATAACGAAATTCGTTGCTTTTTCATTTAGTTCTTGACTTGACGGGGTAGTAGGTGAATGCTTAGAAGTGCGATTAAGAAACACAGGGTGTGTTTCCAATGTTTTTTTTTTATTTAAACATATGCGTTACAAATAGTGAATGTTTTATATCATTCTTATATCATGTTCTTCCATATTTTTTATAAAAAATTGAAAATTTCTGATTATAACTAAATAATATGGTGCTGACCACAACTGGATCACAAGAAAGTACGATTCGCTACTTGTGGCCACTTAGTGGTCAGAAACGGAGCGTACAAACCCAGTTGTGGCCACTAGATAGTAAAGGATAGATAATACTGCATCGTATGTAACAAACAAAGATGAAAAACTTAATAATATCGTCCGATAAATGAATTGGAGTATCTGGAAGCGAATGAAAATGATAAGCTTCATAAAAAGGCTTAATAATAAAACACAAAGTTGTTATATTGACGAAATGGATGAGACTGAAAACTAGAGAAATTTGAGAAAGACTAGAAAGAAGATATATTGTAATATCATTGTAAGGATGGGGCTATGAATATAACGAGCTGGAGTCGAGCAAGTTTGCTAACATTTTTCCAAAGTTAATCTTTATGATAAAATACTTTGTACCCTACAAGAAAAAATATCAATGATCACCAATCCTAATTTGAATGTGATTAATCTCAATTTGAAGTTGAAAGGGTATAGTTCTGTGCAATCTCAGAAGTGGAAAACTGAAAATAGCATGAATCTCCAGACCTTCTGTGGTATTAGAAAGAAGATCATCACAAAAATTGAAGAACATAGGGCTGCTGATGATCGCGGACCATGTTTTGTTTGAAAAAAATTTTTTTTTAGAAACCTAAATATTTCGATGAATTTTTTTATTTAAGTATAAGAAAGATTCTAATTTTTTTATTATTTGTATCTATATTTTCATAAAATTCAAATATATTTTTTGTTATTTATGAGAAGGTTTGTTGAATTTCGATGGAAGTGACGATCAAACTGTGCAAGTTTAACCAAAACCGTGACTGGCCACAAATGGAAAATTGTGTGGTCACAACTGGTGGAAAATGTGGCCACAACTGGATAAATTGCACTCGCTCTCCTTTTCATTTTTTAATTATTTTATTAGCCATAAAGACAATTTTTGCTTGGCAACCCACTAATCACAATATTCATACGGAGCGTTTTCATATTTTTAATTGTGAAGCTGTGCATGAATAGTGAAATGATCACAATGTGAAGTTGGAAAATGTCTTAAAGTGGCCACAACCGGTGCACTTACCCTATGTCAAATTTTTAGTCCTTAATTAGTGCCTATTAGTACCGTTTGAATCAATGACAGCACCATTGTAGTTTTCAATATTTATATTGACGATTCGAGTTTCTGGTGCTGACAACAAAAGTTTTGAATTACAATGAAATTTTTATGCCAATAATTAGTGCCTAATTGGTACCTATAGTGCCATTAAAACGACTGTGATATCATTTTTGGTTCAATAGTAATCGAGTGTTGTTTTTCAGCAAGTGTGAAGCTAGCGAAAAGTTGCACTACTTTTGAACTATATCAAATATTTATTGCCTTAATAGTGCTAATTGGTGCCGTATAAATATTTGATAGCACCCTTATAGTTTTTAAGCTATTAGCAATTATATGTTTTATTACGGCGAAGCCATCTATTGAACGGAATGCGTTTCAGAAATATATCATACATAAAACATCGTCCTCTGATTCATTCAATTATCATCAGAAATTTATTTTGTATCTGAAATTTCAATTCAGGAGTATTAAGAAGGTTGAATCACAGAATATGTCTCTACGCATGGTGTCATTATAATTTTGCGATTGAAAACTTGATTCAATTCTTCGTTCTCTGTTCAGAATAATTGTCAATTACTAGAATTCGAAGTCATTATTGCCGGCGATACGGAAATGTTCGCAAACTGCGAGAAATATGATTTCTCAAAATTATTTATTTCAACGGCAATAATGACTTTGTATTGCTAGTTGTTTTGAACAGAGATTAAACCACGGAGAATTATTCAATGGCATAATAATGAAGACACCATGCGTAGAGATATATTATTCTTCGATTCAGCCTACTTAATACTCAATAATTCAAATTTCAAACACAAACTATATTTTTCGTGATAACTGAATGAATCTGAGGACGATGTATGATGGATGACGGAAAAGATGCCGATTCTTTCTAAGCCATTTTATACTATTATTTCCATCAGAAAAATCACAACTTCATGTTTATAGCTCAGCAAGGAAACCTCTTGGGAAAAAAACGCTGGATTGATATGAAAAACGTGCCTGTATAATATTTTCGTCGCAACATTCTAGGACAGACACAAAAAGAGATAATGACCGAAGTTGAAATCGCCCAAATTTCAATTTTGGCCTATAACTCGAAAACGAGAGAAGATAGAAGAATGCAGTTCATAGCATTATCAGTTTCTCTTAAAAAGCCCAACGTAACGTGTCATTTATTTTACTCTATCTCTCACGGTTAAAAAGTCGTAGTTCAGGTATCACCAATTTTGCCCACCCTGTACGTACCTTTTTCAATGCAATTGAATTTTTTGTATATTTTGTACTTTTGTATTTTTTTTGTCTTTCACCTAATTTATTTCCTTCTTAAAAAAAAATCAATGGCTAGTACAACTTTATTCATCTCGAAGGCGAAACAAATTTCGTCAGGTCAGCTAATAGCTCATCTAATTGCCAATTACCATAATTAGTTCCACCATCCCTTACGCTCTTCAGTTTCAGGGATAGGAAATGATTCTAAACACTTCTTGGCCAACATTCAACAATAAAATAGCAGTTTCCAGATAACATCATTTAGCGCAACACAAATTGTACAGGACAATTTTATGTCCTCTCCAGAGGTATTTAACCATAATTGATTATTATAATATTAAAGTTGCTTTTTTATTTATCGATTGAGGCAGTACGAAGTCTGCTGGGTCAGCTAGTATTCGAATAAATATTATTTTTCTTAGGCTGAGGACCTTTAGAGGCAATAAAGAACAGTTAATAATAATATTATTTTTCTTTGAAAATTAATCGCTACAATTCACACTGATATAACAAATGATGTCTCAATATAGCTCAGGCATTCTTTCAAATATGAAATGGTATAGAACAAGTTCGATAACAAACATGTAACAGCGATTTTTTAAGAAAAAGAAAATTCTTTGCCTTTAAGAAGGCACATCGAGAACATTTTTGAAACATAGATGAATTCAAAATAGTAATCATCGAAATGAATACCATTTTCAATTCCCAGGCTCAGAGATCTTTCATCATGAGGTTGGAGAAATGATATTAGATTTTGACACTGAGATGAGAGATATACCGGTTTCGGCCTTGTTGGGCCTCATCAGTATCCCGCACATTTCAGGACAAAATCTTCATAAAAAACTTCAGAATTTGAAGCAATTGGTTGTGAAGTAATGAGTAAAATATTACAAAGTACTAAGGTGGTGACAAAATCTAATATCATTTCTCCAACCTCATGATGAAAGATCTCTGAACCTGGGAATTGAAAATGGTATTTATTTCGATGATTACTATTTTGAATTCATCTATGTTTCAAAAATGTTCTCGATGTGCCTCCGTAAAGGCAAAGAATTTTCTTTTTTCTTAAAAACATCAGGCTTCACAGTCACAAAAAGAATTGGGCGTTTCCATCACTTTGAGAAACTAGCAAGCGGGCCCTGAATAGAGCCACTGCTAAAATCTCATTCAGTGAAAGAGGAAGTACAGATTTCTTTTTTTGCATTTGATTGGAGGTGTGAAACTTCATTTTGACGCAATTGGATGTCACCACCTTAGTACTTTGTAATATTTTACTCATTACTTCACAACCAATTGCTTCAAATTCTGAAGTTTTTTATGAAGATTTTGTCCTGAGATGTGCGGGATACTGATGAGGCCCAACAAGACCGAAACCGGTATATCTCTCATCTCAGTGACAAAATCTAATATCATTTCTCCAACCTCATGATAAAAGATCTCTGAGCCTGGGAATTGAAAATGGTATTCATTTCGATGATTATTATTTTGAATTCATCTATGTATCAAAAATGTAACATCGACATAAACAAAGAAAGTTTACAATTAAAGAGCTCAATCTTAATATTTTTAAAATACAATCAAACACACTTTACACTGATATAATCAAAGAATGTCTCACCATAGCTCAGGCATTCTTTTAAATATGAAATGGTAGAGCAAGTTCAATAACAAATATGTTACAGCGACATAAACTAAGAAACTTCACAATTCAAGAGCTTAATCTTTTATTTTTTCAATCAAACATCAATACAATATCACAGAACAATCGAATAAATTTCATTACACTATATATTATATACAATATATACATAATACGAGTAAATCCCGTAGAATAGCCACCGCAATACAAAATTGAAGTTTCAGTTAACAAAAGAGGCCTATACCTAAAAATGATCTTCTCATTTGTATCTTTTAATCCACATATAATAGATCCATAAGTTATTCGTCCAAGAAACCTTCGAATAAAGCACGATCTGGTGTGATGTAAAAGAATCTGCGATGCCTTGGGATACGTTGTGTTTCCTTATGAGGACAGAATTCTGCCACGATCATTTGTGTTGTTTTCAACAGCATGAATCCTTTGACATATTTTTCTAGAAATTGTTTAATTTCAAAGGCTCTGCATAACTTTTCCTCGAACATATCATATGATTGTGGATTTCTTTTTTTTCTGGCTGCGCCAGCACTGATGATCGATGTCCTATTATTGTTTATGTCTGCACTCTGATTTTTGTCGTTTTCTTGTTGAATTTCTTCCTCAACTCTCTTTTTCACTGTTGAAATTAGTAAGTTTCTTCTTAAATCTTTCTTCTGGTTTTGTTGAGTTTTCATCTTACACATCTTCATTAACTTGCTCAAATCGATTTCAGCAGTCATTTTTCTTTTCAGTATAAGCTTCGAAACACTTGACCTTGGCACACTGGGTAAATTTTCAGAATAACGAAATAATTTTCAGAACCTTTTAACGATAATTTTTCAGTACTGAGCATGCTCTGTGCGCAGGTCATCATGAAGAAAGTTTTATTGTCCTGACGGACTCTGCTAATTGAGATAGTGGACGTATTTATGAAGTTGTTGGTTTTTAAAATTTGTGATGACTTCCGCTCAATAGTCTTTGGAAAGCTTGCAAATAATTCTGTTATAGATTTCTATCATAAATATTAATAATATTAACATTCTACAGAAACTTGCTGGTACGTCATGGGGTGCTGACCCGACTACACTTCGCACAGCAGCCCTTGCCCTGGTTTTTTCCACCGCTGAATATTGTTGCCCTGTTTGGCTCAATAGTGTTCATGTTCAGAAAATCGATGCACAGCTCAATTTTTCAATGAGAATAATTACTGGAACCATCCGATCTACACCTATCCAATGGCTACCAGTGCTATCGAATATAGTTCCTCCCCATATTCGAAGACAGTCTGCAACTTGGAATTCTTGGAATAAATTCAATTCATTTCCGGATTCTTTTCCGATACTTTCCTACATTCCAGAAAATAGAATTCCAAGACTGAAATCTCGTAAACCTATTTGGTCGAATAACTTTCTGAATTCGAACTTCAGCTACAACGAAATCTGGAAATCCGAATGGGATGTATGTTCTTTATCTAATTAGGATCTAATATCTGATCCATCGAATAAAGTTCCTGGTTTTAACCTTCCCAGGAGAATATGGTCCCTTCTTAATCGAATAAGAACAGGTCATGGTCGTACCAACAGCATGCTTTTCAAGTGGAATTCGGTTGATAGTCCTAATTGTGAATGTGGTGAATCAGAGGAAACAGTTGAACACCTAATTAAAATTGTTCGATTTATAAATTCCAAGATGGCATTAGAGCCATACACAATATATCAAACTAATTTTTGCAATGGGTTGAAAATTTCAGATCAATTTGATGAAGTATAAATTGAATTCTCTTGCTGTTCTGGCTTTTTTTATTTTCAGGTTGGAGTTTGTGTTTGGAAATCCTTCCTCCGAAGAGCCGTCCCGCTGATCGTGATGTCCTTCTATATCGAATATTCAGATACAACAATTTTATTTTATTTTTTTAACGGGGAGACAGGTTTTTTCGGCTGAGGTTTTTTCCCCTGGCTCTATAGTATCGTATGATACTGGTGATGATAGTATCGTATGATACTATAGTATCATACGAAGAATGTTGTGGTACCCCGTTCCTTTTTTTTACCTCAGCTCAGGTTCTTTTTGTTTCAACATTTATTGTATTATTTTAGCTCTCTTATTCAAAAGAATATTTATATATATATATATATATATATATATATATTCTCATAAATATGAATTTTGTTCATTATGGTCATCAGTTATGCGTCTTTATAAGCGATTTAATACCGCTATGCTGAAACTTTGATAACTGCTTGTTTGTTTCTTTAAGGTGGTTCTGGTGAAATCATATTGAACTGAAAGTGTTTCTTCTGCGATATAAAATTTTGAAGTTATTACTTTAACTAATGATTAAGAAATAGATATAGAGTACTCAGAATAGATAGGGGGTTGGACGTAACAGAAATAAATATCAATAAATTTAATATCATCATTAGTTTATGGGTTGTCAAATTCTTATAAAGAAAGCCGCAACATATCATATAATTTCATTATAATAGTCTTTATTCAGTTCAAAAATTCCATAATATAGGATACAGAAAATAATTTCTTTAGATTAGAACATTGAATGAAGGAAAAAAAGACCCAATTAAAGTTACATACAATTAATACACACAAATGCCAAAAGCCAAGAAAAGGCAAGCCTTGTGTTTGGCTTTTTCTATTCCATCTTGAACAATTTTGTGCCAAAAACTTAAACAATCATAGTACGTTAATCCAATCCATAACAGAAAAAGTGAAAAACAAAAGATATTCACATCGTAAACCTCTATGAAAGGAGTAACCCGATAAAAATAACTCTAGAGTGCAGGATTATTTTTCAAGTCTATAATGTTGGCTATGGATGTTCGCGATTGTGAACCTATCCATTTTTTTATCTGTTTCCGAAACACTGCCAATGTTCTAATGCATTTCATTTCGAGGGGAATCTGATTGAACGTCCGAGCAGCTAAATAGGTGAAACTTCTTTGGCCAACCGTTCGCTTGGGTTTTGCAAGTCGGAAACTATATGCAGAGTATCTTGTTATATATTCATGTTCAATCACATCCCCTCGAGTTTTATTACAAAACTGGTAGATCAATATTCTACAACAATATAGCTGCCTTACATCAAACAACCTGCTCTCCATATAAAGCTGATCCGATGGGTAAGTATGACATCTGCCTAACATTGACTTTAGAATTCGTTTCTGTAATATTTCCACTTTTTTCAGCCACACATTTTCTACACCTCCCCAGACTAAAATCCCGTAATTTAATATGGACTGAACCAGTGAAAAATATACTGTTCGAAGTTGTTCTAGGTTACATATTTCTCTGAAGATTTTGAAAACAACTAAGAGGTATCGCAATTTTTTAGCCAACAGTGCCATATGTTTGTCCCATCGAAGGTGGCAATCGATCTCAATTCCCAAATATTTTATATGTTCGACCCTATTTATTATAATACTCTTACCACTCAAGGTAAAACTTAAACTATTGAATACTGGGAGGCAAGGACTACGATTAGCAAAAGGCATAAAAAAAGTTTTATTAAAATTCAAGGTAAGTAGTTTTGATCTGAAAAAATTTATTATCTGAAGGAAATCCATTTCTACTTTCTCTTTCAGTGTATCCCAAGATGTATCCTTATATAAAATAGCAGAGTCATCAGCAAATGTCACCAGTTCCCCACAAGTTGGTAAGTTTAATAAATCATTAATATACGCAATGAAAAGAACAGGACCAAGAACCGTGCCCTGCGGTACCCCAATTTGAACCATACTCTTCGGTCCCCATACACCATCCACCACGACAATTTGCATTCTATTACATAAGTAATTTTTCAATAATTTATAGGATATTCCTCTGAAACCTTTCTTTTCAAGAGTGTCTAGCAGGAGTGAATGGGAGACCGTATCGAACGCTTTTGTTAGATCTATAAAAATACACAGAGCAGGGACCCCACCATCCAATGCTTCATATATTCCTCCCACAAGATATGCCATTGCATCTTCAGTAGATTTCCCGAGTCTAAATCCGTACTGTTTTTCTGACAGTAGTTTATATTTTTCCAAATATTTCATGATTTGTTGTTTCAAAATTTTTTCAAAAACCTTAGTAAATACTGATAGGACGGATATTGGTCTATAATTGGATGGCTGGGTCCCATATCCAGATTTATACACAGGTGTCACAAGTGCTGTTTTGAAATGTGATGGGAACTCGCCATTCTCAATACACACATTAAAGATTTTCGACAATGGTTCCGAAACTATATCTTCTACCCTTTTAAGAACATCAGCCTTCAGACCGTCCGCACCGGTGCCACTCCACTCTTCAACCCCTGTATGACGGATCGAACTTCGGCCGCACTAGTTTTCACAAGACCAAATGAATTTACACTCTCTGTCTCTTGACAGAGATCAGCCGCGAGCTTAACTCCTATCCCAGCAAAAAAGTCCGAGAAAGCATGAGCTATGTCCTCTTTGTGTTTCGCCAATTTATTATTTTCATCAACTATTGAATCAATGGTCTTCTTTGAATTAACCTTTCCCATAATTTCCTTAACATTTTTCCATAGATTTTTTGGACAACTATCCTTATTCAGCTTTTCACGGATATAATTAATCTTTGCTTCCTTTATCAGAGAATTTAGGCAATTCCGGTATTTTTTAAAAGCACTCTCTAGCTGACTATTCCCACGATCCCTATTCCATCTTCTGAACAACACATTTTTTGCATTGATCGATCTGACAAGTCCAGTACTGATCCATTCTTTCCTTCCTACCTCATTCTTTTTCAATGTGATGGTCATTGTGCTGTTCTTTAAGTGTTTTTGAAATTTGGAGATGAATGTTGTTGTCATCTCCTCTGCACTTCCACAGAGCATATTCCAATTCTCTACACTTAATAGATGACGCAATTTCTTATAATTTATGATGTTTATAGTATTAATAGTTTGTTTTGATTTTTGTCTTTCTCTCCCAGGGACAGAAATGCTCGTGATTACAGGGTAATGATCGGTGATATGAGTCTGCCAGATGATGGGTGTGAAGTGATGCGATTCCAATTTAGTTTTTACATAAATATGGTCTATACAAGATTTGGATTCATGCTGATGTCTGGTGTAAGCATTAATCATTGGTAGATAGCCATCCTCGTGTAGAACATTATTATATTCTTGTGCTATTTCATTTTGTTCGTCCAGAATATCTATGTTCATATCCCCCACAAAAAATGATGCATCACAACTTATTTCACAGCCCTTCAGAAATCTACCCAGATCTTCAACGAAATCAGATGCAGCATGTGATGGAGACCTATAGAGTGCAAGAATCTGGATTGAAACAAAGTCTGTAATGGAAATGATCAACCTGATTGCTGTTGTATTGGAAATATCCACAATTTCATATTTCCATTTGTATGCATCCTTAATAAAAGCTACAACACCATCATTTTTATTTAGTTTGCTCCCATTATACACCAATGAATACCCATTTATATGGAATATATCCAAATTATCGATGTTGAAAGTCTCAGTCAAAACAATACAATCAAATTCAAACGTAAACTGCTTCAATGTTACACACAATTCATCAAAATTTTTCAGTAGGCTTCTAATGTTAACATGAAAAATCCTGAACTTTTCCCCCCCGTTCTCTGACAACAATTTATTACATGCATATGAATCCTTAACAATAACCGTTTCAAAACCAGATCGCTCCAAATCATATATATATTCATCCATCTGAAGAGGTTCTTACTTAGTATTCCCAAGTCTCTTTCTAGATCTTAGTGAAGTGCTCGGCGGATCCAAATTATCCCCGCCGTCGAAAGGAATAGGCAGTCCATCCACCAGCTGATCAGCCGTGTACTGTGTACCATCCAGAACCAAAACTTGACCCTTAATTTTTGCGATGCGTTTCGCCTCCTTAGCTTCCTTCATACGAGTTACCAATATTCTATGTTTTCTCCTCTCTTCAGGCATCAAGTCTGGAGACAAAAACACACCAGATCCCCTCAATTTATGAGCCTGCCGTAGAGCCAATAATTTACTACTGAAGCCACAAAATTCCACCACGACAGGACTTTTCTCAGAGATACCCAGTCTGTATATATCCTTGATATCGGCAGTTGTCTCAGGCGGCAATATTTCATTTAACATGGACCTTGCCAATCCTTCAGGAGGGCCACGATTAACATCGAGTCCATGTACTAAAAGGTTATTCTTTCTAAGTTTTTTACTCAAGTTATTAATTTCTGCACGTAAATTTTTATTTTGAGACTCCAATTCATCAATGCGTTTCTCGCTTTCCTCTATCTTCTTGTTATATTTTTCTTCGAATTCATTGATTCTTTTCAGAATACCCGCTTCAGATGATTCGATTTTTTAAGTTAATTTATCGAAAAAATTTTTCAAATATTTCTTTTGTGCTTCAGAAAAGTCACCCATTTGTGCAGAGACAATCACTTTAGGGTATGATCCGCTTTAGATAATTGTATCGGCTTATCAAATGCAGATAAGAGATAAGATCTAAATATGTTCTCTCTCGACTCGTATAATTGACTTTATTAGGTCTTTGTTTACACTTTAAATTAATGAACTATTCTCTCACCGTTGACTTGACCAACAATTTGAATAACCAAAATGTACATCAGAGGTTCCAACAACACCGATCAGTCAGCCCTATCGAATTATATATCTTCTTCCACACTATAATTATACAATTTTCAGGATACGATTTAATTCACTGTCTACCAATATAAAGGCACCCATACATCCTACATTCATTGTGATGATAGAACGGTGAGAAGTAATGTTGTTCGATAGCAGTGATAAGAATCTAAGATCGATTGAAACCACAACTCTCTTCTACTATTCTTATCACATTTTGTAATGACCCCTTAACAGTTTATTTAGGTACAATGATCATTATAGTCTCATAAAAACCGACGAAATAACTACCTACCTGTTGGACCAAGAAACAGAATTAAACAGCCCATAGCTACAAATTCCAGGAAATTTACCTGAAACTGATAAGTTTTCAACTTCCGGAAATGGACAGGTATATCGTAAAAATGAAAGAGAATAAGAGAAATTTTCACAAATATATCCAAGGTAGAAATAATTGTATAGATGAATCCCGACTTCTCAAACGATAATTACTGTAGCTTAAGAATGGTATTATCTTCAAAGAGACAAGAAGGGAGTACTTATTGCGATAAGAAACATCAATGAGTTGACCTCACAACCCTTTCCTATTGATCCAACCGCATTCTAACGACCCCTTAATAGTATATTCTAAAACAAGTTGCAGAATAAGCTCCTATTCCAACACGAATGCAAAATTTCGAAAGCATGAGTGTTGGATTTGCCTTCTGAAACGAGTATTAGACGATATTTTCTCTATTTCAGTCAAGTTTTGTGAAATACTCTCGAAATTCAAATAAAAATGCAGAATAGTGACTTTTGTATTTCATCTTGGCAGTTGGTGTGACTTAAGAAATTTGACAGATTACGGAATTTGCATTGATTTGATTTGAAAAGTGAGAGGATCTGAGATCAGTACTGACAACCACAAAACGAAAAATATAACTTAAAACAATGCTGTAATGAGTTTCATTACAGCACTACTTCTAGAACTGTAATGAACTCTTTACGATACTGAAATAGAGAAAATCCAATTACTGCGTTGGTCATTGAAGTCTCATGAAAACCGAAGAAATACACTATCTTTTGAAGCAAGGAACAACAGTTATGAGAATGAGAAACAATAACTACAAATTCAAGGATATTATTCTAGTTGAATCAAAAAAATAATCAATTTAACGCATCAAGTCATCTCCGTTAGAAAATTTTTGAATTTATCTATGAAATTTCGTATCTTAATATATAAAACTAAGTCGGCCATGTTGTTGGTTACACCATTTATAACTCAAGATTGGATGAACTGTTTGTTATGAAAAATTTTTACATTCAAATTCTGAAAAATTTGATAAAATGGAAAAAAAATAGGAATAAATTTTTTTTTTTCGCGAATAACGTCAGTAGATGTCGCTACGGTTGATGAAGGAAATGTAAAATATAAAAAAGTTACCTCTTTACCTCTTCAATAAAGAGAATTCTTTCGATGTATGAATAACAATGTATACATGGCTGAATATTCTTTGAAATAATGAAATGACGGAAACAAAGTGCAAATTTGCAAAGTACAAGATACTTGTTAGGCATTTCTTCATTTATATGAATAAAAATGAAGGCCTGTTTGCGGCTTGACGAATTCCGCTCATTTTTTTTTACTTGATTGGTATTGTAAAGAAAAAGTTCTCTAAAAAAATATGAAAGTTGAGTGAAACATAAACATTAGTATATTCAAGCAATCCTTACGATGTCCGGCGCATTCACCAATTCGTTACTTGTTACTCTTTGTTATTTCTAATCAGTATATCACACCTAATTACTTCGAATATTATAAAAATTTTGTCGCTGAGATGTTTGGGATACTAATGAGGCCAAACAAGGCTGAAATCGGTATATCTTTCATCTCAGTGACAAAATCTAATATCATTTATCCAACCTCATGATAAAAGAACTCTGAGCCTGGGAATTGAAAATGGTATTCATTCCGATGATGACTATTTTGAATTGATCTATTTTTGAAAAAAAAGAAAATTGTTTGTTGAAAAAAAATAAATTCCATACATTTGCAGCATACTATATGCGATGAGCTGCACGAATAACATTAAAAATTAATGAGTCCTTAAAAATTCAGGATTCTAATTTGCTTTCGGAGCATTAATTTTCAATGAATGTTCGTGCAAGTCAGCGTTGAAGATTGAAATGGGAAAATTGCCTTACCTGAAAACTATGATTGACGTTTTTAGTTGAACACTCGGCTAGGCACAAGTCGGTGAGTTCGATCTCATCGAAAATCACAGCCTGCAATGAAAAAAAAATGTGAGAACTTCAACGGACAGTTCCAAGTGATTTTTCAACATCATAACAAGGTTCAATTAACACTTTCAAAACAAGAGGTCGAGCATTGGTGGTGAGAAACGCTGTACAGGGTGGGCATATTTCGATGTTTTAGCACTACAACTTTTGAACCAGAGGAGATAGACAAAATCTGATACCCCATTCTCGATCTCTTTTTCGGAGAAACTAACAAGAGTAGTATTCATTTTTGGCTACCTTCTTTTGTTTTCGAGTTATAAGCGACAATTGGAAAAATGGTGATATAGGAAAAAGTTTATATATCCGCTAATAATGATGATAGAGCTCTGAAATTAAAACATTATACAGGCATTTAATAAATTGGTTGAGGCTTTCGCGGCCATCGTTCAATAAGACATGTTCTTTCGAGCATTTAGGCCGTCGTCGTAGATTAGTTCTCGACGTTTCGCCAGTTCGAGTGTCTGGCATCTTCAGGAGTTATATTTCAGGAGATGTTCTCACTGGACTGAACTGCCAGAGTGTGACGGGGACGTAGATTGTACTTCCTTATATAACCTCGGTCGGGGGGCGTGGCTGCGCTTGAGCGCTTGACCGGTCTCGTCCCGATAACGAACGCGCGCCGGTGTCCGACCGGTTCACAACCGGTTCCCGATTTTCATTCACTTCATGAACCCGGTTATTATTATAGGTAAGTGGTTTTGTGCTTTTGAGTACTGGCACCCATGTTCTATTGATTTTCAAAGATTCCTCCGATTTATTGAAATTCGTTGGGTGTTTATGAATTTCGATTGCTTCCCTGTAGAGCCTGGGGTAGTATGCGGTAGTGGTGCACAACACTTGGGTTTTGTCGAATTCTATTGCATGATTCGTGTTGTTCAGTGTGTGCTCTGCGACGGCGGATTTCTCTGAATGACCCAGTCTACAATTGGCCTTGTGTTCCTTGATCCTCGTATTGATGGATCGCTTCGTTGTACCGATGTATACACTTCCACAGCTGCACGGAATTCGGTATACCCCTGGTGTACTGAGTGTATCCCTTCTGTCCTTGGGGGAGTTGAGATGGTCCTTGATCTTCTTCGACGGTTTGAATATTGTCTTAATGTTATGTTTCCCCAGGGAAATGTTATGTTTCTGGGGAAACATAACATTAAGACAATATTCAAACCGTCGAAGAAGATCAAGGACCATCTCATGGTCCAAGATGGTCCTTGATCTTCTTCGACGGTTCTTCCTCTGGTTCAAAAGTTGTAGTGCTAAAACATCGAAATATGCCCACCCTGTACAGGGTGATTCACTTCTCTTGGTAACCCCAATTTTCTCGAAAACGTCCGAATATTTTTTCATTCTGTGAATGGCGTTTTGAACGAGTCACTGTCGGCTTGAGATGCGTATAAAAATCTGCTGAATAAATAAAGACGCCAGGCGTCGCGGCGCTATCAACAATTTTTTTTCCAGGGACACACCTTTTTTATCATGTTATTCGGAAGATAATTTCATTCTGAACTTCTTTTTCGAATACAATTTTCATTCACTTCTAACCGTCAGCGAACTGCAGCGTGTTTTATGTTAATTCTATTTCATTTATTTTTTTCTGTATTGTGGTAGTATGCGTTTATTTGGAGACATAGATATTATTTTGTGCCTTCAATTCAAGAAGGCTAGTGTTTTAGACAATGTGCCTCTTCAAATAAGATGAAATACGTCGCTACAGCAAGATGGGGCTCTATGTTACAACGCTGCTATTGTGAAGAGATATTCAGATCAAGAATTCGAAAATAAATGGATAGGAACCAATGGACCCATCAGATATCGCTTGACCTAACGCTCATGGATTACTTTCTGAGAGGTACCCTGAAAAATATGGTACTTATACCAAACTGATTCTAATAACTTGGACCACTTGAAAATGAAGATAAGAAACGCATGTGCCCAAGTCGACCCTTATATTTAGAGAAATGATATAATTTATGTATGGACCATAATGGCCGGTATATAAAATATTTGATTCGAAATGTTTCGTTTCTGATTAAAAAAAAATGTTTATTGTCATAAGACATAATATTTAATGAATATAATAAGAGAGAAATAGTTTGTTATAAAGCCTCCGTCATTTTACGAAACAAAATCATATCTAGGTCATCTAGCCATTATGATCCATTCATAAGTTATATCATTTCCCTATTTCATTATAATTTACTTTGGTCAAAATATATCATTTATTTTCGAATTTTTAATTTCAATATCTCTTCACAATGGCAGCGTTGTGACATGGAACCTCATCTTACTGTATCCACATATTTAATCTTAGTTGAAGTGGCAGATTGTTTAGAAATCTAGCCTTCCTGAATTCAAGGCAGCAAATCATATCTATGTCTCCAAATAAAGGCATACAGAAAAAAATAAATGAAATAGAATTAACATAAAACACGCTGCAGTTCACTGACTGTTAGAAATGGATAAAAATTGTATTCGAAAAAACAATTGAGAATGAAATTATCTTCCGAATTACATGATAAAAAAGGTGTGTCCCTGGAGAAAAAAATTTTGATAGCGCCGCGACGCCTCGCGTCTTTATTTATTCAGCAGATTTTTATGTGCATCTCAAGCCAACATTGACTTGTTCAAAATGCCATTCACAGAATCAAAAAATATTCGGACATTTTCGAGAAAATTGGGGTTACCAAGATGAGTGAATCACCCTGTACTGCAACGGCGCCAGCAGTCGACGAAAGGTTGCTTCAACGATTGGAATAAAATTCGGCGCGCTCAGCACAACAGCTTACCTAGGCTCACCTAGAAATTACACTCGGAACCGCAATAAATGTCTGCCATTGAATTGTTTGATAGAGAAAAGTGTATACTTCAATATATCAAAAAGGCAGACATGCTACTATCACGTTGAAAAAGCCAATTTTCACGTTTTTGGACTTCCGGCCACGCTCCAAGGAACCATCGCCTAGCATAGCGAATCCCCATTTCACCTACGGTGGGTGTCATAGTATACCTGACATTAATATGAAGATTGCTAAAATACCGTAAGTCTGCCGAAAGCTGGCTCTTAGACTATAGCTAAATCGAGACAATAATGAATTGTAGCTTTTTCAGGGAGGTTGCGCGAATCTTTCGACAACTTGAGTTTTTAGTTTTCTTCATCGTAAGATGAATACTTATTAATTTTTTGATGCTGATTGTTATTGTTGAACATTGATTGTAATTATTTTTTGATTTCAGTTTTCGTAGTGAGGATTTTTGATTTTCCGTTCTCACGTGAAGCTGCCGAAAGAAAAGAACGCATAATACAAAATTTCTTTTTTGGAATCAGAATCAACATTCAAAAATTCCGAGAAATTCGACAGTGAATACTATAACCGACACTCCCAACTGTTCCACTGAAGCTGAAGTACCTAACATAGTCCTTACGGAAGCGAGCACTTCTACCGCTCCCACCAAATTGAGTGCGAAAAAAACTTATGCTCAAGCCGTTGGTACGAAAACAACTGTAGAAAAATCTAATGCATCCTTATGTGAAGTCAAAGAACGAAAATCAGTATCTTCCAACCAAAAACATGGTCAGGAATGGAGTGTTGTTTCTCATAAAAGAACAACTCGAAAAAGAAAGCATTAGTTATCGGAAGTTTTTCGGGTGATTCAACTGTTGAGGGAATTGATAAATTCAAAGCCCTACACGTTTCGAACTTGAAACCTGAAACCTCAGTGGAGAATTTACAGAATTTCTTGAAAAAAAACTTCACTAATATTCAGTGTGAAAAATTGATATCAAAGTACCCTGAAAGCTACTCATATTTCAAGGTACTGGTTCCTGAATCTGAATACGAAAAAGCACTTGTAGGATCAATTTGGCCTAATAAAGCAAGTGTTCGTCGTTTTTTTCAACGCAGAAAAGTGAAACACCCAGGAGACTAAACTCCTCTCAAATTGAGTATCTTCCTACTTTTCAGAATAAAAGATTGAAATTATTGCAAATAAATGTACAATGTATTTCGAATAAAATGGAAAATCTAGAGTTACTATTCGCCGATAAAAATCCCGATATTGTGAGTGTCGTTGAGCACTGGTGTAATTCCGATAGTGTAAAATCAATGGTTATACCTGGATACATACAAGCTAATTACTATTGTCGTGCCAATAGAATACATGGAGGATCAATGATTTATGTTAAAACTGGTATGAAGATGAAAAATCTTGGTGTCTCATTATATTCCGTGGAGATGGATTTTGATTTGTGTGGAACCATTGTGATGGCTGACAACATACGTTTTGGAATTATAAGTGTGTATCGACCCTGTTCTGGTAATTTTGATGTTTTCCTTGATAGCATGTTTTATACTATAAACTATTCTTTGAACTTTTTTGACACTTTTTTTGTGTGCGGAGAATTAAATATTGATTTTTTGAAAAAAAATTGTCAAATGTGTAAAAAGTTTGTTGATTTACTGGAATGTTTCGGCTTGAGTGTATCTTCGCAGCTTCTTACCAGAATATTTACTGATATCAATGGGAAAACATCTATTTCGAAAGTCGACTATATTCTAACTAATGCCGATCTGTCTAACTGTGCTGTGGAGGTTTATGAGGCTCATATCAGTGACCACCGGGTTCTTTCACTAGAGCTATGCACTAACTTCAATATCAGTACTATATCATCCTCAAAATTTGTCAGAAATATCAGTAAACATAATCTGTATTAGGAAGAAAAGTTTTCAGGATATATATAATTACACATGTGTTGACCAATGTTTCGAAGCATTCATTGCCATTATTCAAAATATATTCGAAACTTGCTGTCCATTGAGAAAAATCAATTTTGAGCCTTCTCACAATAAAAACTTGGTAACACCAGAAATTATCTCAGCTAAACGAGACCTTCAAAACATTCACTGGTTACATTCTAATATCAGAAGTGAATCTTCTTATGAATAATACAAGAAGGCGAAATTATCTTATTGTTCACTTATTAAAAATACTAAGTTCAATAGTCAGATTATTGATAAATCCGATAATAAGAATAGGACATTGTGGAATATGGTTAATGATTTAACTGGCAGGAATCAAAGAACGACTGAACCCTCTGAATTAATTATTGATGAAATTTCACATGGTGACGTAGAAGAATTGGTGGAGTTATTTGCTGGTCATTTTTCCTCAGTAACTGAAGCCACTCTGAAACGTTATTATGATGATTCATTGTCATTCTCCTGCACCACTTCTCGCATGGTAAACTCAAATTTTTATTTTTATCCAGTTATAAAGCATGAGGTAGTTGACATTATAACCTCTCTGAAAAATAAAAGCAGTGCAGGGTTAGATTCTGTGTCTGCCAGAGTTTTGAAAATGATAGGTGAGGATATTGCTCAACATTTTGCTTATTGCATAAATTTATCCGTAACAACTGGTATATTTCCGTCTCCTCTCAAGAAGGCGATAGTCATTCCTCTTCACAAAAGTAATGATGTTTAAGATATCACAAACTATCGACCGATATCACTTCTCAGCGTCTTCTCTAAGGTATTTGAGCGAATTGTTTTCAATAGAATGATGTGTTATCTGAACAAGTTTGGAATATTGGACAATGCACAACACGGTTTTAGATCAGGGCGTTCCACACAATCGGGAGCGATTCATTTTGTTGAGTTTGTCTACGAGCGTCTCGACAAAGGCCTATCTGTTTCTGAACTGTTTTTTGATCTGTCCCGAGCATTCAACAGCATATCCTTCCAATTTATACTGGATAAATGCTACAATCTGGGTTTCAGGGGAGTGATTTAGGACTGGCTCCGAAGTTACCTTGAGGGAAGACTGATGACAGTTAAAATTCAAAATACCTTTTCATCATATCATGACATCAAACTAAGAGTTCCACAAGGATCTGTATTAGGTCCGCTTTTGTTTTTGCTATTCATTAATGATCTGCCAGATAACTTGATGAATATTTTGGTTGGGCGAAATCTTCTGACACCAATAGATAATTTCAAAGTAACTCTATTTGCCGATGATACCTCAGTAGCGGTTACTGCACCTTCTTTTGAGGAATTACAAAGTTCATGTGAACTTCTGGTGCAAAGCTTTGTGGAATGGTGCCGCGAAAATGCCCTCATGATAAATATTAACAAAACTGTTTGTATCCATTTTACATCTGGAATTGAAAATCGCAAGTTGGTATTTGGTTATCGTGATACAACAATAATTTCCAAAGACTGCACTAAGTTTCTCGGGATTCATATAGATCGAAACCTCAAATGGTCAACACATGTTGATTTATTATGCAGAAAGCTCAACAACTCATACTATGCAATATCTAGGATCAGAAATACAGTACCCATGAGTACATTGCTGAACGTTTATTACAGCCTTTTCTACAGTCATTTGTCTTATAACATTTTATTATGGGGCAACTCTACAGATATTAGTAGAGTTTTTATACTCCAAAAACGGATTTTGCGGTTGATTTTCAATATCCCACTTCGCTCTTCCTGTAGACCCCTTTTTTTAAATCATGGTGTATTAACATTACCATCTATTTTCATCTTGAGATGCTTAGTATATGTAAAGGAGAATGAATGGCACTTCTCCAGGTTATCTGTCTTTCACAGCTATAATACCAGAAATGATAGAACTTTATTTGTATCCAAACATAAAACGACTAAATTTGAAAAGCCCCCATTTTACCAGTGTGTTAAATTATTTAATCATTTACCGAAGTGTATCCAATCTCTTACTGTAAAAAAGTTTAAAACAGTTGTTAAAGCTATTCTGTTGAAAAATGTTTATTATAGTTTAGGGGAGTATTATTCCGACAATAATTTAGAAATTTTCTTGTATTAATTTGCATATGCATGTATTTATATTTTTTTGACATGTCCTATACATCTTCGATGTATTAAAGGATCAATAAATTATTATTATTATTGTTTACAGTGGCGATTCACATTGAGATATTACGCGAGCGGAGCCGCGAGTTTATGCTAGTCTCGAATAACAGATAACCGCCCATTATTCCAATTCTAATGCGTTCTTGTTTGGTTTGGTTTCATTATCTCGGAAGGATCCGCATGCTCGAGGTTTCACCGGCTTTCCTTAAGACATCTAATCCTATTTACCTGTAGGAGATTGTGAAATGCGAGTCGTATATCTCGGGGCTTATGTGATTTTCCAACTAGGATTTCAATGGTTGGAATGGAAATCCTTCTCAACCCCTGCTTTCTAATGAGGAAATCACTTCGACCCGCTACCTGGCATAATTCTTGCGTGTATGTTCATGCTCAACTCGATAACTTCTGAAGGAAAAAGCTTGAGGTTTGCAAATCTTCATTAAACGGGTAAGGTTTCAGATGGTGGATGAACACTAGTTCATTACATTACTTGGATTGCGTTCATAAACTTACTCAGAGTAAGCTCCCCTTACTCTGAAGCGTTCACAAACTTGCTTTGTCTTCCTCGGAGTATACTCTGTGAGCGTTCATAAACTTCCTCTGAGTAAGCTCTGCATACTCTGCTATTTGGGAGAGTAAACACATACTCTGACAGTTGTGACGTACGATTTTCATTCTGTCCTGCTCCCGCAGACTTTTTGAGACTTGAGTATTATTCGAATAAGTATTTATTTCTGGTTTTGTTTCATTTCAATAACGAAATACGAAACAATTAATTTTCCAAGTGAAACAACTATTCTGCGAAATAAAGAAATATTGGAAAGAATTACTTTAATGATTAATAAATTTAATGAAATTTCTAGCAGTGAATTAACGCAGCTCAAAGTGAACTTTACCAAGAGATAATGGTAAAGAAAAAAAGAGTTTTTCCCTGTATTGCAGAACCTAGAGTGGTCCGTTCATGTTCAAATAAATCGAGACATGAAAAGTCCCACAATAACTGTTTTTTGTATCTGATTTGGAATCTACGTTGATATTTTGTTATATTCGAGAGTTTAGATCTGTCAAGATTCATTCATATTTTGCTTTATCTTTCATACAATATTTTTTTAACTTCTTTTTGTTAGCTTCCTCAAAAGAAACTATTTTTTGTTACGAAGTATTTAATTTTTTTCTGGCTTAGAGTCAATAAAACAACAAAACATGTATAACATTTTTAATTATCTGCTTGCAAGAGAAGCTTATAGACAATAATATCCTTTTTCATTCTTTCTGTCTCATTAAAAGTAATTCAAAGTCCTGAGAACATTTATCAGTTTCCTCACAATCATAAAAAAAAAACACGTTTGTGCTCTGCTTTTCAAATAAAAGAAAAATTGACTATACTGCGAAAACACAACTGAAAATGTACGACTAGAGAGAATTTATTTCTTAAACTTCTATTATTCATTCATGATAGCAACAATTCAATATGAAATGATATATAAAAAATGTATATGATGCAAAAGTATTATTCATAACCTATACACATGTTTGAATTTTGAATGACATTTGTCAGAGTAAGTTTGTGAACGACGAGTGTGGAGTAAAGACCGAAGTATATTTCTGATCATATGGCCATACTCTTATTCTACTCTCTGAGTAAGTTTGTGAACGCTGCCTAGCAGACTCGACAGACACCTTCTTCTGCCCAGAGCCGGACTGGACAGGCGGGGTACTGAGTAATTACCCGGTGGGCCCCTCCCAAATAGACCTGAAATTTTTTTTCTTTCATTTCAATGAGAATTGTGTCAGATTATGGTTTAAATGGAGCCTTTTCATATTTTTCATCTTGATGTGTACTTATTTTTCACGAAAAGTTAAAATTTGTGGTGTTCTTTTAAAGGAACGGTAGGTTTTTGAGCTACTAAAATTCATTCTATGAAAAATGAACATTGAATTATAATATGTCGTAATAATAGAAGCAACTTTCCGAATGTTATGCTATTTTATATTTAATACTTATAAAATATTGGTTTTTATGCCACACTTCACAATTTTTTTTATTTTATTCTGGTAAACAATCAGATGGTCTACTCTGACGTCTATCCTGAAGATTGGTGTAAACTCTTTGATTGCTTAGATGGTCCTATTTTTGTTGTTTTTCTATTAGTTTCCAGCAATCTTGTTGCGATGATAGCTAGTCTATTTTGTTACTATTTCTGCGTTTTGAACAACCATGTCAAAGCAGTGTGCAAGAAGTCGGAAATACAATTTTTGTCTTTGTCGAAATACGATTCTAACTCATGTTTTTACGGAATCAGTCAATGCCCTCTATATATTCTAATGTTGCATGAGTTTTGGTTGGTCAATGATATTTTTTTTCTCATGGTGAATATATTATTACTTTGTTTGGAGCATGGAAATACGAATAAGAAATTAGTAGGCGCATAAACAACATTATTGTTATTTCAGTAACAGAAATCTATTGAATTATGTGCAGAAGAAAATTTGGCTATCAGGTGGTTCTGAAATCATATCCAGATTATCTGCATGATGTAGTATCTCATGCAGGGTCAGATTATTTTTCCAATAGTTATAACAATATATTAAGGTAATATAGTAGGTGATAATCCTACCGTTCCGTTAAAAGAACGCCTTCATTTACGTAGCAAAAATCAGGATTTCAAATCATGGAGAATATGAATTCGCCTCTTATATTATTCATCTGACCATAGATATAATTATTTTATTCAAAAACGCGATGAAATAAATACGTATGAAAAAATACACCACCGAACAAAATGAGGTATTGCAACAATTGATATATTTATGAAGTTAACATGGCTTTTAAGTGAATTTGAATACTGAAGCACTTTGTAGGTTATATTCAGTGTTGAAGAAAGCATTAATTTATGTGTTTATATTGATGCCTTCTTTGTTCCTTTATTTTGAGCATGAATAGAAAACTTTTAGATAGGTGTTCTTTATACGGAACGGTAGGTCTATTTGGGTTAAGTAGTTTGGGGGGCCCTTGTCTAAAACGATGCTTGTTACTGAAACACATTAGATGTTATACTAAAAAAAAAAGTTTACTGTACTAAAAAAGTGTTTCCACGGTGCACCCCTTCAGCCAGAGAAGAAGAAACAGAAACGCGGAATTAGATCCCATTACATAAACGTGTTGTCATGAATCATATTCTAGAAATAGATTTCGTACTTTTCTGATATGAGCCGAAAATCATTTTTTAATAATTAGTGAATGAATTTGAATCTCCGAGAAATAATATAAGCCCCTCGTATATTTCTGAAGAATGAAAAACAGTGTGGAAAGTATGTTGTATTTTACTTATGTCGTGTTGAATTAATTGATCATATGGAATTGTTTTAACCTAATTTATTCAGTCAGTATATATAAAAGATACGTTTCGGGATCGGACCCTTTTTCAATCTAAAAACAATTATTAAAGCACAGTTACATATATGTAATTTTTCTTGAGATAGAGATCTGTTCCCTTTTTCGATTGTTAATCAATATCCTGCGTTATTTCTGTCTCTGTTGCATGTGTCTGTATTGAATGATATTGAGTTGGCGCTGAGATATCGAATTGTGTCGTCAGTGTCGCTGTCACTCTTCTTTTTCTTCTGTTGTTGTTCTCTCCTGTCTTCTTTATAAGTGTTGAAAATATTTTGTTTAGACCATTCATATCTGTTCTGTCGTTGATAGAGTTTGGACTTCGTTTTATGCAGATCATCTCTAAAAATTGTTTTTTTATTTTTTTCCCTATCTAATATCCTTGTATCCTCGAAATTGAATGTATGGTTGTTTTCTACTTTGTGCTTGTAAAAGGCTGTTTGGGTTTTAGAATATTTGTGTCCTTTTATCCTGTCATTCAATTTTTGTTCCGTTTGCCCTATATACACTCCATCACACCGGTTGCATGGTATCTCATAGACGATGTGTGATTTTTGATTTTTCGGGACTTTTGCTTTTGATTTTGAAAATAATTGTTTGATTTGTATGAATGGTTTGTGTGCAATCTTCAAATTCGGGTTTGGTTTTATTATGTTCTCTATTTTCTCAGACTGTGTTGGGATGTATGGTAGGGGTCTGTAAACTATTGGCTCGGTTCTTGGATTCTGGTAACTCAGTGAGTTGTAAAATTCATGGGTTCGTTGTTTTATTGTTTTTTTCATAATTTCTTGGGGGTAATTGTTTGTGGCAAGTAGGTAGGTAGGATCTAGTATTTCAGGTCTATAGTGTGGTGAAGTTAATTTGATTGCTCGATCTATATAATTTGTTACTATTGATTTTTTTTCATTTGGTGTTATGTACTGAGTTATAATCAATTATCCGGTCTGAGTTAATAGATTTTCTTAGCATTTTAGTTTCTATTTTGTTATTTTCTATAATGATGGTCATGTCCAGAAAGTTCTTTTTAGTTCTTTTTCTAGAGTAAATTTCGGTTTATTGTTAAAATTGTTTAGAACTTCCATAATTTCTTCAATTTGATCTTCAGTTGTTATTATTAAACAATCATCTACTTACCTCTTGAGAGTTGTTATTCTATATGATGAATTTAGCTAAACTTTTTCTTCAAGATATACCAGCACTAATTGAGCCACCGTACTAGAAACTGGACTACAAATAGCCACACCGTCTATTTGTTGATGAATAAAACAACAACAAAACAACTATTGAATGATACGACAACATACAAACGCATAAAAAAAGACTTAACAAATTCTTTACAAAAACAGAATAACGAAATAAGGGCCCTATCCCAAAACGTATCTTTTATATGACTAACTGAATAAATTAGGTTAAAATAATTCCATATGATCAATTAATTCAACACGACATAAGAAACTAGTGGAATAAGTGAATCAACAAACAATGTTGTATTTTACGCCACTCTCGGAAATAACAATGGATTGGATTGAAGCATTAAAAATAATATATCAAAAATAAATTGTTATAAAAGTGTGCATTACCGTGTGGAGCCTACTGCCATATTAATGGGACGGCGACTCTTTTGAGTTTAATTTTTTTTTATTTATTTACATAACTGGAACTTCAACAGGATAAACCTAATAACAAGGATTCACTACAAATGTTACAACATGAAATTCAATATATCGTGAACATCTTAATATATAAAACTAATATAAATAATTTTCTTTCTTGCGAATAACGCCAGTAGGTGTCGCTACGATTAAAAACGTTTTCGTGAAAGTATTATATTTGATATTAATTCGGTGAATTACATTTTCTAATGATATCAACGCATCTGAGTCCATGTGTTATTACACCCATCTTTCCTCCGAACACTACGGAAAATTTTATGACGAAATATTTGGAGCAAATCCCCATTCTCGCCATTATTAAACAGTGACTGTGTATTTTGATTTGCCTAAACGTCTTAGCAGGGGCGGCCTTAGCCATTGCGAAGCCCCGGGCGGGAAGTCTTCGCGAGGCCCTTTTTCTTTCGTGAAAAGTATGTGATGCGAAAGTAAGTCCGGTTGTTCTGTATAGGTTATTGTCATATTTTATAAAGATATGAAATTTGAGTTTTAATTAAAATATAATAATATAATATAACATATAAATATAATATAACTTTGGAAGATTTACAAAATTAACGAATACAGAAATGATAAATTTAAAATTCATGTTTGCGGCTTTTTCTAGCACTGGAGTCTTTGATTGAAGTATCATAATCGATCCAATGAGCTACGTCATTTTCTATTGATAGAAATGCAAGGGCTGAAAGCCGATCTTTTGTAATCGAATTCCTTGAATATGTTTTTATGATTTTAAGTCTAGAAAAACTTTGTGAATAAATCATCTAGCGCCTGTCAAGCTTTCTTTTGATTGCTTGTTTCCTTCTTGAACTATCCGACTCGAATTTTCTACCGGCATCTCGATCACGCGAAAGAAATAATTTTTAAGAAACACAGTTTTTTCACACTTTTTTGGTTCTTCACTATGAAACTGACTCGTTTGTTCATTCCGTTCTAATGAACTAAACCAATTGAACCACAAGCCACAAGACATTGGATCTGCAGCAAGTGTTGAGAAAGAGACGGGTAGTGGAATTCCCACAGGTGGTGAATATAAATGATGAAAGTACTATTAGGTATTTTGAAAAGAAATTCTCGGTTTCGAAGAGAAGACCATAAAAATAAAACTGTTCATTTTTATGATCCAGATGAACAGAAAAGAAAGTTTCTTGAGAAATGGCGCCAACTTGTATGCATATTTCTATTGGAAACAGTGGTTTTTTACGATATTTTTATCGAAAATTTCTATGCAAAATTAACCATATATCACCGAGCGATAGAGGAGCCACTAATTATGAGTTTGATTCAGGGCGTGAACGTGAAGTCTCAGTTGTATCAAGTCCTAAAGCTCAGAGCAGTTCGTGGTAGTGTTGTGCAACTTGGATACTTTTGAGTTTCCGATAAACTGAACGAAGTATTATTTATTGGATAAATTCATTGGATAGTTGGTACCCAAATTTATGCTTACAAGAACCACACTGAAAAGAACGGCATGAGAAACTAACGAATTGTATTAATTTCTCAATTCAAAGACAAGAAAAATTTCGAGTTATTTGAAAAATATGAATATGACCTCGAAATGTAAATGAAGAACCGAAAACAATGGAAGTTTTCCATCACAAAAAAAGAATATAACAAAACTGAACCCAATATTCTTATCTCTAATCCAGCGTTTCTTAACCTCGGGTCGCGAGAGGTATTGGGTTGGGTCGTGGAAATCCCCTAAACCACTTGAAAGAAGTGGTAAAACTGCAGATATCATTTTAGTATTTGTCACTGGAAAATAAATTGAAAAATTTAATGAGGGTCGCGATCTTCAAATATATTCGTACTTTGGGTCGCCAGCGAAAAAGGTTAAGAACCACTGCTCTAATCACCAATTTTAAAAATAAAAAAGATTTCGCTCTCCTCGTTCCGTAATTCTCCACAATGGAATGAATTAATTCATAAGACGATAGTTCAACGAATATTTCAAAGGGACCGCCAAAGAACGGTCAACAGGGCTATAAATATTTTATGAGGTTCCAACATCTATATATAAGTAAACATTGTACCTAAATACTTAGATAATTTTCACCCGATTGTGTTGTCTGCATTCTTTTCTACCTACTGATCTACTGAATCGAACATCTGGTGCCTCAATTACCCATTCGGACGTTCCAACAAAGCGCAACAATCCAAAACTACAAAATGGTTTCTTCAATTTTGTTCTGAATGAAGGTATTGGTTAACTAACTTTTTTCGAATTTACGTTATTTTCAAACCTTCGTAAGTAATAAGGAATTCGAATCAATATCAAAATTTGCTCGGGTTGTTGCGCGTGAGGCCCCCCCAAGAGCGAGGCCCCGGGCGATTGCCACGTTTGCCACCCCCAAAAGCCGCCACTGCGTCTTAGCCTTGGAATTCTAAGGTCTTCACGGAGAAATAGGTGCCGATTGATAATGGACAATTTGCCCTATTTATTCTCGCACTCGAGAAAAAAACTAAAAATGTTGTTCATCACAAGATACTACAATGAAGGAATATATACAGTAGAATCCGTTTATTATGACGCCGGCTATACTGACCAATCTCTTATAATGACGCAAATGCAGTGTTAAGTTTGGTTTCATTCAAAACTCCTTACAATAGGGTCCGGATTCAATGACTTCGCTTGTAATGACAAGTCGCTTACAATGACATGATTTCAGATACAACAACATGATTTTTCAAAAATTTTGCCGGTTATAGTGACCCTCGATCGTTTTCTGAAGCCAACCTACCCTTTTTAATGCGATGAGGTTTGATACGATACGAGACATATGCTTTTTAGTATAATTCAGATCCTTGAAGAGATTATTGGTGTTTTGTGGACAAAATGACATCCATTGAAACCATTTCTAAATTGTACAATGGTGTAAGAAGCTTTTATTTCAAGTCGAAAAAAACAAACGCAAACTAAAAATTCAGATTATTTTTCTAAAAAATGAAAAGGTTCTTTATATTTAGTTTTTTTTGTAAGAGAAGCTATTTTTCATTTTTTTAATAAAGCGAAATGTGAATTTTTCGTTCTTTTCTTAAACTGAATCCAAGAAAAATACCATCAATTTTGCTGAAATTCTGCTTTATGTGACTTCCAGTTATTAGGACGTATTTTTCATTTCTCCTCGATGTCATTATAAGCGGATTCTACTGTAAAAAGTTACCTCTTGAATAAAGATAATTCTTTTGCTGTATGAATAACAACGAACAGTGGGCAAAATTGGTGGTACCTGAACTACAACTTTTTAACCGTGAGAGATAAAGGAAAATAAATGACACGTTACGGTGGTATTTTTTAGAGAAACTGATAATGCTATCAACTGCATTCCACTATCTTGTTTTGTTTTCGAGTTATAGGCCAAAATTGAAATTTGGGCTAATTCATTTTTCGGTCATTATCTCCGTTTCTGTTTGTGCTAGGATGTTGACATGAAAACATTGAACAGGCCTTTTTTTTCATAGCAATGCAGTAGCGTACTTTGTTTTTTTCCAAGATTATTCCTTCAATGCTCGGTACACATGTTAACCGTTGTCAGAATGACAATTCTCGGAAAATGTGGTCCTGAAAAATATTCTGTTTTCTTGTGTTATAAACATGTTTGGTTTATTTATGGAAAATGATTGCCTTTCATTGGGGTCCCGTAGCGCTCTTCAAACATCTGAAGTGCCGAAAAATCATCGCCTGGAAGGTCGCATCCGGTTTGAAAAACCCTCACGACCAGAGAGCAAGAATTTGTGGATTTTGAATTTTAATATCGAAGGAATTTCGAGGGACAAGTGTGATCACGTCTCGAAATTAGCTGATGAACATGGTATCGAAGTGATTCTTCTGCAAGAAACCCAAACGACAACAGAAAAAAATCCTGGTGAAAGAGGACAGTTGAAAGTTATGTATTAATTGATTTTTTACAAGTTTAGTTTGTTATGTTAAAAAATTATCGTAATTCGTTATTTTCAAGAGATTCGGAAAGGGAAAATTGATGGAGTTTTTTTTTCGTTTCTATCAACTTTTGTGACATTTCTGTCATAAATATTTATAAACCTCCGAACATTATTTGGCCAAGAAATCTGGGTGTTGATGTTTTTTTAAAGTAGCAAATGCATTTGATTTATTCTGAATAATCGGTTTCTCTTCTGTTTTTGTCTTTTTTCATTTCAGATTAAGAATTGCGAGTCGTTTTGGGAAGAATCTGTTTATCCGAGCCCATCGACGGATAACATGAAGATGATCACACTGATGTCTTTCAAGATTTTCCTGATATTTAATATCTTATGTTATTTTTTTTTACGGGGAGACAGGTTTTTTCGGCTGAGGTTTTTTCCCCTGGCTCTATAGTATCATACGAAGAATGTTATGATACCCCGTTCTTTTTTTTTACCTCAGCTTAGGTACTTTTTGTTTCAACATTTATTGTATTATTTTAGCTCTCTTTTTCATAAGAATATAAATATATATATTTCTGTTTCACCCTGTATATAAAATAAATAACAAAATGTCCATTTTCATCCTCACTCAGACATCAGTTATTTTCCTTCCCCAACTATTTTTGGACGCAATATTTCCCCAGTGTCTCGACCTGCATTCTCATCAATATCGGATCGCGTTGCGAGACATCTAGAATAATACATGAACGCATCCGGCATCTGAAATATCCAGGGAGCAATCTTTTCTGATTTCTACAACTCCCCGAAGGCAATCTGATAAGGACGTAAATCTTTCAGGTCGAATCATATTGGCTGACTCTTTGCGGGGATAATGGAACTCTAGCTTTCAGATTTCCTGCGACGACTTGCTTCCGAAGAAACACGACGTTATTTATTTTCAATTTTCGAGAGAGTTTGAGTGCATGATGTAATAACATGAATGTATCTAACGAAAATTTTCAAATATACTCCCCGTCAATAAAAATTCCGGACAGGCAAAATTTTTGTCAAATTCAACATCCTGTATTTTTTTTCGTGGTTCTCCGATTTTGTTGAAATTTTCACCAGATATAGTATTGAGTCTTGTTATATTGATCTGAAATTTACTTTGCGAAAATGCCGTTAGTTCATCCGTTATACAGGGTGAAATAAAACATTATCTTATACCCTTCATTTCTAAACACCCTGTGGTGAATTTGAGGCAGAAAATTTGATATCTTTTAGTTTCAATTTGAAGTGTGACCCTTTCTTGACAAAATGATTTTTGATTTACGTCAGTATCTGCTAAAAAAGAAGATACACATTTTCAAAGAAAGTGTTGCATTTTTTCAATTCTTATAACAATTTAAAACATTACAATACCTTATCGACTAGTAAACATAAACAAACATCTGAAAATTAATAGCGTGTATTTCCACCTCGCTTTCTCATCAATTCTACCATACGATGTGGCATACTTTCAATGCATTTACGATTTGCTTCTGGGGGAAGCAACAATTTCTGTTAATGCAGAACAATGCTAGGCCTCACTTTGCACGGTTGTAACAGAATACTTTGAAAAGGTGAATATTCAACGATTCGTGTGGCCAGCCAGAAGGCCGGATTCAAATCCAATTGAACATGTATGGGATATGCTAGGTAGACATGTTCGAAACCGGCAGCCCAACACCTTGCCCGATTTACGAACAGCCCTTCTTGAAGAACGGGAAAATATTCCCCCAGAAGCAATTCGGAAATGAATTGAAAGTATGCCACGTCGTATGGGGATGAGAAAGAGAGGTGTAAATACACGCTATTAATTTTCAGATGTTTGTTTATGTTTACTAGTCGATAAGTTATTGTAATGTTTTAAATTATTATAAAAATTGAAAAAATGCAACACTTTCTTTGAAAATGTGTATCTTTTTTTTCAGAGCAGATACTGACGTAAATCAAGAAACATTTCGTTAAGAAAGGATCACAATTCAATTCAAAACTTAATGATATCAAATTTTCCGCCTCAAATTAACCACGGGGTGTTTAGAAATGCAGGGTATAAAATAAGGTTTTGTTTCTCCCTGTATAAGGGATAAACTACAGATATTTTTGCAAAATGAATTTCAGGTTAATATAACAAGACCCAATACTATACCTGGTAACAATTCCAACAAAATCAGAGAACCACGAAAAAGGTTCAGGGTGTTGAATTTGACAAAAATTTTGCCTGTCCGGAATTTATTGACGGGGAGTGTACTACTAATATCTAGTCCAGTCAATCAGTGCGGTTCTTCAGCTCATAACAATATTGCTTAGATAAAGATATTGCTACCGTGGCATATAATAAAGTTTATCACATTTTAAATCGCCGATTCTTGAAGACTCTGGGAGCAATATTGCTATAACAAAATTGATAACTAACATTACAATAACGCTCGGAACAAAATACGTTATATCATAGCCATATTCATACAGGTTGGACCATCCATAATGTGCCACTCCGAATTTTGAGCTTTGGGATGGAATAACGAGAAAACGATTATTTCTCAAATAATCGTTCTTATTACGATCTTGCTCATAAAAAAAAGAATCATTTTAACTTTTACTTTCATTCCTTTCAGATGTGGTGAGGAAGAACAGTGGAATTTCTGAGAAGGACTTCGAAATCTATGTGAAGGAATAGTTTCGACATGCCAGACAGAGGAAGGAAAAGTAGATCGAAAACCCAACTACATAATTAATTCTCACACTTATATTGTACTTTTTTCTGTTTCGTTTTTTCTTATTTTTGTATTCAAATGTATTCTATGTTGACTTTACTAATTATTATATTTTTTGTTTGAATAAATTTTTTTAGTATCCTCCTGCAATCATTGAATTAACTACCCATCAAAAATGGTATAATATTCATGTAAGCAATGAGTATAACAAAATATGTCTCGAATGCGATGAGAAATGAATTCCTATTTGAAGGTATCTTTTAGTATCACATCAAAATTCCTTTGTGACGTCGGAAGGAAATAAAGAAAAGCGGTCTCAAAATTAACTCGCATGAGCGTAACAAATGCGACAAAAAATGGAGTATCATTTGTGACCAGTTTTACGATCGCATATTCAACTACTCATCTTTCCGAAATGCGTACTTGATGTGGCGGACATTTGGATGCAAATGCGAGCGCTCGGAGAGGTAAACAGTACATCGCATAAGAGTTACATTTGCATCACCGTGTTTGCTGGGTGTATAAATAAAAAGAAAGCAATATGACTATAAAAGCAAGATTCATAGCACAATAGGTTCGATTGAGGGCAGAAATAGGGCAATTCCTCTCAAAGTTATAATAATTATTATTTTCAAATAATTTAAATCAATTTCATAATATAACATATTTTGGGTCAACGTTATTTTTTTTGCTTTAATTTTACAACCTCTAAAAGCAACCTCTATCTGTGTAGAATAACAAAATAAAAATTACATATAAACATTCCATTTATTCATCACTTCATTCTCTGATTTTTTTTTTCGTCAATAATTCAATTATTTCTCAGTCACTCTGTGAATCGTTTCTTCATCATTAGGGCCAAAGTATGGCCATCTGTTTTGGCAGTTAACACCTGCATATCCCCCACATGTAGCGTTACAAAAAAGACTGAGTTTTCTGCAGGTGCATGACGCATTGCATCTTTTTTTGCAGTTGCAAAAAATCGTTTATAGCAATTCTTGTAGCGCAGGTGATTTTTGCATTTTTGTGGGCTGCACATATCCATTTGTGTTAGTCCATCCCCAATCAATTGAATTGAGGGAAATAAGAAATGAAGAGGAATTTCGAAGAGAATAACTTAAGTTTGTTTGTTTGATCTCGTCTAATACTCTAATGAATTTTCAATTAATTGATTTTATGATCAGCAGGCTCGTTCGGACATGGCCTGGGTAGAAATTTGTTTCATGAAAATTTTGCAATGAACCTAGAATAAATGTATAACATTTTTTCATTGAACATTTGTTTGATTTTAAAAATTTGTCTTTTTTTTCAAGAGGCTTGAAAGAGAAATTATCAATTGTTATGAGGTATGAATAACATGATCTAATTCTGATCAGTATTCTGTTATCATCTTTTGAAATGCAAAAAAAAATCACACAACTTTGATAGTGCAATAAAGAAAAGTGGATTTGAACCAATCGAATCCCTTGATTTGCAATTTCAACGAACGGTGCGGTGCAATCAAAGTATTATGAAACCATATCTTCGAAACTTGGATATTCGGTACTGCAATTTTTCAGTAGTACTGAAAACATTCGCATAAATGTAACAATATCGGCAATGGACAAAACATTTCCGTCATACATTCTATTCATGTAAGTTTAACGGTTCTCACAGCAAATGTGAGAGAATAGCTAGTTATGGCTGATATTCATGATTATTGAAGTTTTAGTAGGTTTTTTATATTTTCTTAGTGAGAAATATTGCCTTTGTCACACGAGGATAATAGAGCATTCGGAGGAGAAAAGATTTTACGAAATAGATCAAGCAATATTTGAGTTAATTCATGTGAATCATATACAAAAATACAAATATTATATATTTCTTGTTATATTATTGACATTTTCATTGTTTTGCCCCCACTAAGGTTTCCACATAACTATGAAAAGTTTCACGTTTCTACAACGGTTGGATATTTTCCAATCATTCTATCAATATTAAGGTCGTTTTGTTGCATCTCAAATAAGATCGTTCAAAACAGGAGTACCTTCTCGTCTCACTAGGTAATTTTTGTGGGAATATAAAATCGAAAGTGTACGCCAATAAACCAGACACAATTCAAAAACAGTATTTAGGCTACTATAAAAGTTAAAAAAAAAAGACCTGGCAGCCATTTGGGAGCTTTTCTGTTAAAATCATGAATGGCATATAATTCCCCAAATAATGAAGTGAATGAGCACAAAGTTCAATAATATTTACTGTAATTTATTTCAATTTTAAAATGTTTCATGTTTATTCATAAAACATTCATTGAAATAGATGATCTTTCACTCATTTTTGATTAATCTATCACAGTAAATATGATCCATAGCAGAAACATCTCAACTGAGATATGGATGTAGCATTATGGAACATTTCAAAGTGATGTTTTCTAAACATACCGCGAATGTTTAAATGAAACATATCCCTCCTTCAGTTAACATATACACTGTGCGAAAAAATTAACAGATTATGGAAAGCACAAATTTATTTTACAACTGAGGGTGTTCTCAATGATAATTATCAGAATTATGCATGCATATGTTATCCACTTTCAACGTTTTCCTTCCATACAGATGTTTTTTTTCCAGCAGGAATGCAAAAAGATGATATTATCAGATTTTTAATGTATTGGCTCCATTCTGAAATCAGTTGTTTTCGATCAATTCTAGTGATCAATAGTTTTTCTTTCGTTTGATTTTCTACACTCGACGGCTATGCAACGCGAAACACGCAATTGGACGCAAGGGGAATGTGCCCAAGCGGTAGTTTCGCGAGAAGAAGGGTGGACATACACAAGAATTGCAGAAAGGTTTGGAGTTTCCCATAAAAGTGTGTCCGCGTCGCGGCAAGAGGCCCAGCTCTTACCCCAGCCCTTCGAAGGGCGCGAGAGAGCATATCCATTGGGAAGAGGCCGATTGGGAAAGAGTTCTCTTCACAGATGAGTCTAGATTCTGCCTCTACCATTGTGATCGACGTTCCCTTGTATACAGACGTCCACATGAAAGATATGCTCAGTGCAATTTCCTGAATACTACTGGTTTCGGGGAAGGATCGATTATGGTATGGGGTGGAATATCTTTGACTGCTCGCACAGACCTAGTGGTCGTTGATAATGGAGCTATGAATGCTGATAAGTATTTAAAAACATTCTTGAAGAGCATGTAGTGCCAATTGGCCCATACATTGGTGAAAATTCCATTTATATGGACGATAATGCCAGACCCCATCGTCCGCGCATAGTTCAGGAGTACCTTGGAATGGCCAGCAAGAAATACAGATTTCAATCCGATTGAGCAGGTTTGGGAAAACCTCAATAGAAGGCTGAGAAGTTCAGAAAATCATCCAGCTACTCTTAATGACTTAGGAATCCAACTCGGAGAAATCTGGAAAGGATTAGATCAGAACATTTTAAGATCACTCATTTTGAGTATGAGCCGTCGTTGTCGAGCTGTAATTAACGCAAGGGGTGGAAATACCAAGTATTAAATCCCTTATCAGCATTTTAGTATTTTGAAAATTGTTCATTTCTCTTTTTTCACATAAAAATTATTCTTCCATTTAATGTGTCTTGTTTCGTTCAAAACCTTCCCGAGAGAACATAAAAAATAATTTATAAGGTCAATGTCGGGGTCAATGTTGAGTTAACTTTCATTTAAATTGAGATTTTCAGAATGTGTGTTAATTTTTGCGCAGTGTATACGTATACTTCGTACGGCAGCGCTAGCTTTGGTTTTTTCTGCTTCTGAATATTGATGCCCTGTTTGGTTGGATGGTATTCATGTAAAAAAAACTTAATTTTTCTATGAGGATTTTTAATGGTACTATCAAGTCTACACCTACTCTTTGATAACCAGTGTTCTCAAATATTGTCCCTCCCCATATTCACAGAGAAACAACCACTTTGGATTTTTGGAACAAATTTAATTCCTTTCCGAATAAATTTCCCATATTCACCTATATTCCAGATAACAAGGTCCCCAGATTGAAGTGGCGTAAACCTTTTTGGTCAGATTTTTCAATTGATATTATTATTATTATTATTATTTGGAGAGAAGAGTTTAGGCAATGCCTATAAACTCACAAAACAAAAAATTATAGGTACATAAAAATCCAAAAGAGTAACAAAAGAAAAAGAAAGTAAAAGTGGCCTAACAAGTGAAAGTTCATTACAAATTAACAAGCTGAAAAGTAATAACACTCATCTACATAGATGCCAATTATCATAATTGTTTTTGAATGAATTCACTGACACTGACTCAATTACAACAGAAGGTAGAGCATTCCACACCCCGAATACACGGTTCGTCAAAAAGTGTCGTCTTTGCACTGTCTTGAAGTCTTCCTTACGGAGCTTAAAAGCATGACCTCGCAAACGGCCATCGGTATTTAGCGTGAACAAATTATGCAAACTAACACCGAACATTTCATTCAGAGCTCGAAAAGTAATGATGAGGTCACCGCGAGTCCTGCGGTCCACAAAAGTAGGTAAATTCATTATTGAGAGTCTTTCACTATATGAAGGGCGCAAAATACCGTATGGTAAACGCGTAGCACGACGCTGAAGACCTTCAAGCAAAGCTAAATCCCGGCACAACGTCGGATGCCAAACAGGACCGGCGAATTCTATGATAGGCCGTATATAGGTTCGGTATAGAGCCGCGCACATTATGGGGTCACACTTGCCAAATGCTTTCTGGGTTAGAAATAAAACTCTCCTGGCCTTGCCGACAGCATGGAGAATATGATCGGACCAACTCAGGTTATCCGTCACTATAACACCCAAGTCACAATGACTGCTGGAAACAGGGATGACACTTCCATTGAGATAGTAGCTCCTACGCGGATTGTGAGCACCCATGTGGAGGACAACGCACTTTTCACCGTTAAGCGGCAACTGCCAGTCTTTACACCACCGTGAGATGGAGTCTAGGTCACTTTGTATATTAGAGGAGCTACTGGCTGGGCTAAATATTTTGGAATCATCGGCGAACTTCGAACAGTGGGAGCTGACATGTTTTGGTAAGTCAGAAACGTAGAGAAGGAACAGAACTGGTCCCAACACCGATCCCTGGGGTACTCCACTCCAAACGGCTCTCGGCGAAGAGAGAGAATCTCCAACACGGACCTGGAAGGAGCGGTCCGAAAGAAATGCCTCGATCCATGAGAGGAGGCGGCCACGAATTCCGATATGATCGAGCTTGAAGATGAGACGTTTATGAGGAACACGGTCAAAGGCACGAGAGAAGTCGAGGTAAATGACATCAACTGGGGTGCCTTTATCGAGAGACGACGACCAGAAGTTGACACATTCGAGGAGGTTGGTAATGACTGAGCGCCCCGGGAGAAACCCATGTTGGCAATCCGGAACTATGCCGTGACCAAGCGTGAAATGCATAATTTCATCCAGAACGATCCTTTCAAAAACCTTTGCAATTACTGGGACTAGGCTGATGGGGCAGTAGTTGTCAGCGCAACGCTTATCCCCCTCTTTGAAAATAGGCGTAACACATGCACTTCGCCAAGAGAAAGGGAGAAAGGAAGTCTCGAATGAGCGATTGAAGATAAAAGAAAGGGGGAGCGCCAGGGAACGGGCACATTCCTTGAGAAGCTTAGCAGAAATTCCATCAGTACCAGGAGCAGACTGTACACTTAAGGTGGAGAGCTTGGACTGCACGATAGATGGAGAAAAAGTGATGTCTCTGAGCTCGGCAGATATGCGAGGGGTCGACCAGTTTCTTAGGTGAAGGATTCCGAAAAAGAATCAGCTAAAACATTTGCAGACTCCTCAGGACCGGAGCACAGCCTGTTACTTCGATCATAAACCAGTGGAATATCAACTTTGGTGTTTAATGTAGACCTAACGTATTTAAAGAAAGCCTTACGATCACTAGACCGCGTGAGCCTGAATAGAAACGACAAAGAAATTTGGCAATCTGAATGGAATGTATGCGGGAGGGGTAAGGGTTTTTTTCAGCTGAGGTTTATTTTCCTTTCTTCATTTCATCATACTGCAGACTTGTTTGGTTTTCCTGTATTGCACTAACCTCAGCTAGGTACCTTTTTGTTTTAATATGTGTTGTATTGTCATCTGATTCACTTTGCAACTCGCCTTGCAAGTAAGATCTCAAGCCATCTGCTCTCTCAAAACCAACGGACTAGTGGTTTTATTCATACATAGTACTCTCACGTTTTTCCGAGTTTCGAGAGAAAAAATAAATGAAACTCAACGAACGGAAAAGTCGATAACTCAAGTAGTTTTTTTCCCATTTTCCGATCGGAGAACCTCGTCAGATGCATGTCGGTCGGAAAATTGTACGCTTCGTCGATATTTCGATTTCTCTGCCTCGAAAATGCAGCAATCGGCTTCAAAGGGCAAGAAACATCGAAGAATATATTCGGGCGAATCGCTATTTATTATGTATAAAGTCGACGCACGAACAGTTTGTTCAACTTCGTGATAAATTACTTTTTCCGAACGCCAGCCGTTTTATTCACACATGGCTGCCTACGAAGGGAGTTTAGACTCTTAAACCTATTAGATATTTGCTTCCTTGCGAGACATATCTGTGAATTGAAAAAAAATCATCAGAGATTTCGATTTGCAAAATGTATGCTCAGAATGATGTACGTAAGTAACATTTCCCAGTCAACACAATTCCATATCAACAACGTATCAAATATATACTAATTTTTGTCAGAATGACAATTCTCGTAATATGTCTTAGTTTTTGGTCCTGAAAAATATTCTGTTTTTCTTGTGTTATAACATGTTTGGTTTATCTATGGGAGATGATTGCCTTTCATTGGGGTCCCGTAGCGGTCTTCAAACATCTGAAGTGCCGAAAAATCATCACCTGGAAGGTCGTATCCGGTTTGAAAAAACCCTCACGACCAGAGAGCAACAATTTGTGGAATTTGAATTTGAATATCGAAGGAATTTCGAAAGACAAGTGTGATTACGTCTCCAAATTAGCTGATGAATATGGTATCAAAGTGATTCTTCTGCAAGAAACCCACACGGCAACAGAAAAAAATCCTCGTGAAAAAAGACAGTTGAAAGGTTATGTATTAATTGATTTTTTACAAGTTTAGCTTGTTATGTTGAAAAATTATCAGTTTCGTAACTTTCAACAGATTCGGAAAGGGGAAATTGATGGAGTTTGTTTTCATTTCTTTCAAATTTTGTGACATTTCTGTCATAAATATTTATAAACCTCCGAACACTATTTGGCCAAGAAATCTTAATGTTGATGTTTTTTAAAGTAGCAAATGCATTTGATTTATTCTGAATAATCGGTTTCTTTTCTGCTTTTGTCTTTTTTCATTTCAGATTAAGAATTACGAGTCCTTTGGGAAGAATCTGTTTATCCGAGCCCATCGACGGATAATATGAAGATGATCACACTGATGTCTTTCAAGATTTTCCTGATATTTGATATTTTATGTTATTTTGTTTACGGGGAGGCAGGTTTTTCCGGCTGAGGTTTTTTCCCCTGGCTGTATAGTATCGTATGATACTAGTGTTGATAGTATCGTATGATTCTATAGTACCATACAAAGAATGTTATGGTACCCCGTTATTTTTTTTCACCTCAGCTAAGGTACTTTTTGTTTCAACATTGATTGTATTATTTTAGCTCTCTTTTTTTTTTCTTATGAAAAAGAGAGCTAAAATAATACATATATATACAGGGTGAGTCGGGAGGAACGGACCAAACTTCAGGTGTGTATTCTATAGCTCGAAATAATATAAAAAAACCCATATGTTGTTATCCGATTTTCATTTGTTCTCAAACTACAGCGTCATTATAAAAAACAACATTTTCTATATTAAAATAGTTTCATTTATAGCATTATTTTAATAAATGCACGAAAATCCCGCCATTAACCTCGAAACACATTCGTCTGCGAAGGGCTCTCGATGCTTTTCTGATTGATTCGTGATTTTCTTTAAAAAGAAATGCCGTATTTCTAATGCATCGAATTAGAGCATCAAGAGTGTCAACTTTAACTTTGTATACCTCGTTCTTGAAGCAGCCCACAAACAATAGTTCAATGGTGTGAGGTTTGGAGATCTTGGAGGCCAACTAATACGACCACAGCGACCAATCCATAGTCCGAGAAACTCTTGATCTGAATATTGGTTGACCTTATTTAAATATTCAAATTACCCTATAGTTTGAAAACAAATGAGAATCAGATAACAACATATGAGTTTTTTGGAATTATTTCGACGGAATATATATATATATATATATATATATATATATATATATATATATATATATATATATTCCTTGTTATATAGCCAGGTACCATACATGATCCATCCTGTTACATTGAAATGAGCGCTCTATGTCCGCCTTTCGCTACATACATTGTAAAGTACCTGCAATATCACATGTTTGGTATATGTACCTTACATATATGTCCAAATGTGTATGGCTCTGGTACACAACATCTGTCACGTAATTGTAATATAACACCTACAGCACATGTATCTTAAATGTTATATATCTTGAAATATGTTTGCTACATATACATACTTATAACTGATACATTCTGAATTACTTAGGAAGGAGCTTTAAAATACTTCAGGATGAAAAGGAAAACCAATATTCAGACAAATTCTTTATTTCAGTAAATTAAAAATAGCATATGGGAAACTTATGAATTAGATGATAATTTTTTGCTCACCAAACTGGAAATTCTCTAAATTGAGGAAATTCGCCAAATCCAGAACCGTTGAAAATTTACTGCTGGAGGTAAAATTGTTGAAAAGATATATTTACAACTGAGTTAGCTCTTTCAATTGTAAAATAATCTCAAAGGAAAAAACAAAAGTCCACTAATATACGCATGATGATACCTACACATCGTGTATTGTGATTTTAGTGCCACTGCCAATAATTCGATTCCTAGGAAAAACATGACAACTTACCGTTAATTCCGGATTCCTATTTTGTTTTCAATAAAAAACATATAAGTTCTCAATAACAACCATAAGCACACTAATCTCTCGATTGTCTTAGACAGGAAATAAAACGGAAGTCTGAATCAATATGAATCTGCAATTTTTTCTATAACCGCTGCTGAACGAATATGGCAATGAAATGCAAATGGCTATCGGCTTTTATGATAATATTACGATACTATCACTGAAAAAATATAAATGATATATAATTTTTTTATATCTGATCAGAGTATTATAAAATATGTACCATATACATGGCACAAATTACAAAACAAAGTTATGTATATGATACATGTATATTGTATTGTGTTTCTTATGTCTATTGTGAAATGAGAATGATATATACACGGTACATTTATTTTACACATATCAGTTATGGTTCTAGTATTTTTCCTAATGTTATATAGCACGAGAGCGCATGTAACACCTTGGTTGGCTGGGTTTCTGTATCGAATTTCGCATTATCGCATTCGTGTTGGAATAGGAGCCATTCTGCAACTTGTTTTAGAATATACTATTATCGGATTATGGCTGACAATGTAGTTCGACACTGGTTAATGCACTTACATCTCTTAAAGTATATAACATTTTTTCCCTCCCTGTATTGTTTGTTTACAAGAAAATACTGGAAATATTTTTGTATTTTCATTATCATTACATTCGATAGCAATATCATTAAATTTTGGCATCCACGGCATTCGTGATTCGTTGCTAGAGCAACAGAGTTGAAGTTAAAAAAAATTGATGCGCGACAAAATGTTTTCTATGAGAATTATTACTGGTACTATCAAGTCTACACCTACTCCTTGGTTACCAGTCCTCTCAAATATTGTCCCTCCCCATATTCTCAGAGAGACAACAGCTTTGAATTTTTGGAACAAATTCCATTCCTTTTCAAATTCAATTTCCATACTCACGTATATTCCAGAAAATAAGGTCCCCAAATTTTTTAGTCGAATTTTCTGAATGATGTGAATAGAGGCGACAAAGAAATTTGGAAAACTGAATGGAATGTATCTAATTTTTTCAATAAAGTTTTTTTTTTTCTGATCCTTCCATCAGAGTTTCTGGTTTTGACCTTCCTAGGAGAATATGGTCAATGCAACAGCATGCTCTTCTGATGGAAAATCGGTTGAGAACCCTAGTTGTTGTGAGTGTGGTGGAAATGAAGAGACTATAGTACATCTTATGAATTGTTGTCCCATTTATAAATTTCGAGATGGTTTCGAGGCTATACATAAAGTAACAAATGCGTTTCTGAAATGGGTGGTTAATTTCAAAATAATTTAATTCATTCTAAATAATCAGTTTGTTTTCTGCTTTTGCCTTTTTTCAATTCAGATAAAGAATTGTGAGTCGTTTTGTAGAGAATCTGTTTATCTCAGCCCATCGACGGATAACATGAAGATGTTCTCTTGGATCACACTGATGTCTTTCGAAATTTTCCTGATATTTAATATTTTGAGAAATTTTTTTTTTTCACGGGCGGGGTAAAGGTTTTTTTCAGCTCCTCATTTAATCATACTGTAGACCAGTATGGTTTCCCTGTGTTGCACCAACCTCAGCTAGGTACCTTTTTTGTTTCAATATGTATTTATTTATTTATTATTACATACAGGAATGCAACAGACGAGAGCCCAAAATAGCATTCTCAAATTACAATATTATTAGTATTATAGTAAATCCGAAACAGAATTTCTCTTATTTTCTTGTACTCACTGGAAAAGCTAAAACTAAGAAAGAGAAAATACGTGTGGCACTCGAGGACTGCCGCGGTAAAGCTATTACATAGCATCTATTCAACAAGAAGAAGATAATATTGTTGATTTAAAATATTTTTTTTATTTATCTTACAATACATGTAGGTTATTCAGGAATGTTTATCATTGAAACTATAAATTTATGGTAACTAAAAAAGGAAACATAAATTTGAGACTTAATATCTTCTAAATATCTGGAAAATACCTGGTCAATTATGGTCCCATATTTTGTTGTGGACTCTTGAGGATCATTATTCATTTTTAAATTCAATTTTTCCGAAAGAAATGTTGTCAACCCCTCTGATTTTTTATCAGCTAAGTTAATGTTGAAATTGCCAGCCAAGATGAGTGGAAATTTATTACCATTTGTACCAAGTATTTTCGACCCTTCTTCAGTGTCCTCCAGTAAAGTGCGATGAATAAAATGCTCTACCTCGTCGAATTTTGGATTCGGAGAAATGTAAATTGATACCATGACTATGTTTAGGCCATTTTTAAGTTTGCATGCACAAATATCTCCAACAAATGGCGTCTTACATTAACATCGCTTACGTCTTCAATATTTATTTCAATATTAGTAACATTATTACTATTTTGGTAAATAGCTACCCCACGTTTTGGAACAGTATCTCGTTTGAATTGAACGATACAACTGAAATTAGGTTTTTCAGAATAGAAGTAACACGTTGGTTTGTCTCGTATAACTGAATCTTGTAAAACGTATTTGTGACTCTGTCATTATTACTATTTTGGTAAATAGCTACCCCACGTTTTGGAACAGTATCTCGTTTGAATTGAACGATACAACTGAAATTAGGTATTTCAGAATAGAAGTAACACATTGGTTTGTCTCGTAACTGAATCTTGTAAAACGTATTTGTGACTCTGTCATTATTACTATTTCGGTAAATAGCTACCCCACGTTTTGGAACAGTATCTCGTTTGAATTGAACGATACAACTGAAATTAGGTATTTCAGAATAGAAGTAACACATTGGTTTGTCTCGTAACTGAATCTTGTAAAACGTATTTGTGACTCTGTGAACTTTGGCAATTGAACGTTATTATTGAAATGCCTTTCTATTACTAATGAAATCTAAGACACTTTGAGCTATCGTCTGAACACTATTTGAAGACAGTCTTTTGAATTCTTGCAACAAAGATGCAGTCGATGCAGCTTGCCTTCGATTTCGATCAAACTTAATGCAGAATTATCATTTTTTGTCGTAATATACAATTTTTTAATATGAGTCTCCCGAGAGAGTGCAACATAGAAGAGTTCCTGAGAATGTGATTTACTATACTCATATACTATTTCGTCAAAAGTTACACCTTGCAAGCCAGAGCTGAAGTTAATGGAAAATGTTTGTGTTTGGCTATACATTTTCTTTCCGATGTTTATGAAATATTTGCGGTTCGTATTTCAATGGGACCAGTTAGATTGCCGACTCCATTCTGCACTGCTAGCTGCTAGAGTGGCTGCACGCATCCGTCAAGTCGCAAGCACCCAAACACCTTGCCGAAGTCTGCCGAACTGAACCGAAGATACACGGCTGTGTTAGGTTTCTTCGTTACGGAATTTTTACATTCGGTGGCCGCGCTCAAAGCATGAGATGAACGCTATGCAATAGCTTAAAAAAAGAGTAAACATTCAGAATAAAGAGAGATAAAAAACAGAATACTGAATATATCAAATTACGGTGATCAATCCATCAAACATGATTCCAACATATTCTTGGCCGACAAAACTGACACATTCAAAATATCAATCACCTCATTCAGCTCGTTGCAGTGCCCCAACATCCTACAAACGGGCTTATTTCGACCAAGGCATAGAGTTTGTGAAATAAGGACTTGTGAAGATGAAGAGTGTAGAGTTAGCAGCTTGGCTCTACATGAGATCTGATAACTTTTTGACAATGTTAGAAATTCTGCCTCGTCTTGGCAATATTGGATCACTCCAATTGGCCAACGACCGAAGTCTTCCAGCCTGTTACAAACAATGCTAATAATGATAACTAAATTCTATAATAAAAATGAACAAAAAATTTAGATGGTACAAGAAATTGTGATTCAAGATTATTGTAATCGACATTCATTCAGCAAGAAGTAAAGCGGTTTCTCAGGGATTTTTCTTTTGGTTGCATGGTTTTCTCTGAATTCAAGAAGTAGTGGCTGAATAATTTCTTTATTGTGGCTTTTTTCCATGAATGTCTTGTTGAGTCGTTCGATTCTTGCTTCTATTGGTTCAACCTTTGTTCTTTGGAAGAGCATCTCATTTGTAGGGTTGTGAAGAGGGTTGTTTGGGTGTCTAATCTTAGTTATTCTTCTCAGGCTTATTCTTTCTCCAGTCATTATTCCTTTTCAGATGGTATTGCTGCAGGTCTTATATAGTTGGTGGCCATATTCTAGGATAGGTCTACATATCATTTTGTAGATATTGCTAGCTGTTTTGGTGCTTATTTCCTGGTCTTTGTAGGTTATGGAGCGAGAGTGATTTGATCTGGCTATGGTGTTTTTTTTTAGCTGCCGTTATGTGCTGTTTGAAGTTGAGTTTAGAGTCCATAATCATTCCCAAGTATTTCACGGAGTTGGCTGGCTTGATAATGGTGTTATGAAAACGTAGCGTGGGAGAGGTAGGTTTCAGTCTGTGATGGAAGAGTACAGGGATTGATTTCTGTGGATTTGGTTTGATTCCCCATTTTTTCATCCATCTTGATGTTTTGTCTGTCAACTCCTGAAGTGAATCTACTACTTCCAAAAGAGAGTTCCCATGGCAGATGAGGGCTGTATCGTCTGCAAATTGTAACGGGTAAGCACTTTTATCGAGGCTGGGTGAGTGGTACTGGTAGATATCGTGACAGTATAAATTGTATAGCAGTGGAGAAAGTGGTGAACCCTGGGGTAAACCTTGCTCAGGTTTGAATTTTGATGACAAAGTTTCTCTAATTTTGACTTGGATGCTGCGATCATATAGAAATTCTTTGATTACTCTCAGTAGGTAATTTGGACAGCCAAGATGGTGTAATTTATATAATAGACCTGCATTCCATACACTGTCAAATGCTTTTTTTATGTCCATGAACAGTGCTGCCGATTTTTTGCTCTCTTTGTATTTGGTTTGTATGTTGTTTGTTAAGATTATGAGTGGGTGTACTGTTGCGCATTTTGGTCTGAATCCAAACTGGTATGCTGGGATGAATTTGCCCAGAATTTGCTCCATTCTTTTTTTTAAGATTTTCTCAAAATTCTTTCCACAAACCGGCAAAAGAGTTATGGGTCGGTAGTTTTCTATCCTGGTGTGGTCTGTTTTTGTTTCAGGAATGGTCACTATAATGCCTTTCTTCCACATGTTTGGAAAGTGACCTTGTTTTAGGCAGTAATTGTAGATGTCTATAATTTTTCTGTGAATATTGAGGTCCAGCTTTCTGAGTATTTTTCTTTTAATTTTGTCGTATCCCGGGGCAGAGTCTTTACCAGCATTTAAAACTTGAAAGTATTCATCCTTATCACATCTTGGCAATATTTTACATGAAAATGATTTTGGTTGGATAATGTCGTTCTTGGTGATTTCACAGTTGTTCTAATTTTGATTAGTTCAGATGTTTCCATTTATCCTCTCGTCGATGAAAAATGCATCTATTCAAAGTTCAATTAGCAAACCTGACATTGCGTGTGTATCGCGAAGAGCTTGGAAATGGGAGCATCTATCACCTCGTAAATTGACGTTCCAGATCAGACAAAGCGAAACGCATCAACCATATAACTGAACTCTCCTTCTGAAGGTAATTTATAGCGTTTGGAGATGAATGGTTGGGACCCAATCATCCTCAGCGTAATACACTGGATCAATTTGATATTCCGATCACGCTCATATTTCTCGGGAATATTGATAAACGAGGTCGAATGTCGTACGGACGTAGAATATTCATTTTATCTGAATTATGAGCACCAGGTTTCCAAAGAGAAAACAACAAAGCTGACATGTTAATATCGTGCTTTTTCGACACTGAATGTGATACTCAATTCTAGGGACGGTTCCTTGGGGGAAAGGGGGATGATCCCCCTTCAATGTTGAACGAAGTTGGCAAATTTTCAAAGAAGTCGGAGAATTTTCAAAACAGTTAGAGAAATTTCGAAGCAGTTGGAAAAAATTTCAAAAAGGTTGAAAAAATTTCAAAGCAGTTGGAAAAAATTCCAAAGCATTGGGAAAAAGTTCAAAGCAGTAGGTAAAATTTCAAAGCAGTTGAAATACACTGCGCAAAAAAATTGACGCACATTATGGAAATCTCAAATTTATTCCACAACTGAATAAAACAACAGGAATAAAAAAAGATGATATTATCAGATTTTGAATGTATTAGCTCCATTCTAAAATTGGTTGTTCTCGATCAATTCTAGTGATCAATAGTTTTTCTTTCGTTTGATTTTCTACACTCGATCGCTATGCAACGCGAAACACGCAATTTGACCCAAGAGGAATGTGCCCAAGCGGTAGTTTTGCGAGAAGAAGGGTGGACATACACAAGAATTGCAGAAAGGTTTGGAATTTCCCATATAAGTGTGTCCAGAATGTTGCAGCGATTCAGGGAGACAGGTATGAGTGTCCGAAGCCCAGCACAGAGTAGACCACAAATTACGGGTAACAACTGCCATTCAAGAACGTTACTTGAGAGTTCCTTCATTGAGACAACGGTTTGCAACCGCTCGCCTCCTTCAAAATCAACTTGAGCAAACTCATGGGGTGCAAATTAGCACTCGGACAATAAGAAATCGCTTCAGAGAATATGATTTAAAGCCTCGTGTCGCAGCAAGAGGCCTTAGCTCTTACCCCAGCCCATCGAAGGGCGCGTTTGGATTTTGCGAGAGAGTATATCCATTGGGAAGAGGCCGATTGGGAAAGAGTTCTCTTCACAGATGAGACTAGATTCTGCCTCTACCATTGTGATCGACGTTCCCTTGTATACAGACGTCCACATGAAAGATATGCTCAGTGCAATTTCCTAAATACTACTGGTTTCGGGGGAGTATCGATTATGGTATGGGGTAGAATATCTTTGACTGCTCGCACAGACTTAGTGGTCGTTGTGTAGCATGCGAAAAAAATGTCAAGCTGTTATTGATGCCCGTGGAGGCCATACATTGTATTGGTAGTCTTAAAATGCTTGAATTCTCCTGGAATGAAATTTCGATATTTTACTCGATTTTTCTCAATCACCGTATACGCTGCAGACCTACAGGCTGAAAATAATTTTATTTCCTGCAACTTGAAATCGTATCAATATGAATTATCATCACAAAATCTCATTTAAACTTAATTTTTTTTGCAATTCAAGTCAATATCCCTAACTCATGTGAAGCAGTTGATTTTCTGAAATTTATTATGAAATAGGTTGAATTCTATTGTTAGCTCGGTGAAAGTCGATGTAGGTTCGGATCTCTGACTATATCATATCTTGGTGATTCAAATTTACACATTGAATATTAAAAAACTGGAAATAGCACATTTTTGTCAATTCAACACCCTGTATCTTTTTTCGTGGTTCTCCGATTGTGTTGGAAATTTCACTAGGTATAGTATTGGATCTTGTAATATTAACCTGAAATTTACTTTGCAAAAATACCAATAGTTTATCCGTTACACAGCGAGAAACAAAACCTTGTTTTATACACTTCATTTCTAAACACCCTGTAATGAATTTGGGGCGGAAAATTTGATATAATTGAGTTTTAATTTGAAGTGTGACCTCTTCTTGACAAAATGCTTTTTGATTTAAGTCAGTATCTGCTTTTAAAAAAAGATACACATTTTCAAATACCTTATCGACTTGGAAACATAAACATCTGAAAATGAATAACGTGTATTTCCACCTCGCTTTCTCATCAATTCTACCACACGACGTGGCATACTTTCAATGCATTTACGAATTGCTTCTGGGGAAAGCAACAATTTCTGTAAATGCAGAACAATGCTAGGCCTCACGTTGCACGGGTTGTAACAGAATACTTTGAAGAGGCAAATATTCAACGATTCGTGTGGCCAGCTAGAAGTCCGGATTCAAATCTAATTGAACATGTATGGGATATGCTAGGTAGACATGTTTGAAATCGGCAGTCCAAAACCTTATGTGCGATGGCAGACGGTGTAGACGTTTGTAAACAGTGCTCAGACAATTTTATCGTTAATTCGAAAACAATTAAGTGTTCTATATGTAATCTAAAATTTCATTCTGCTTGTGTATCGGTAAAAGATACCTGGCTTAAGATTATAGGTGATAATCCAAATATATTGTGGATTTGTGATGGATGTATGATATCAAATCCTACTATGAAAAACAGTGCTGAAGAGAATATACTTAAAAAAGAGATTGAGTGTCTTCAAAGGGAAACTACACTTTTGAAGAAATTATTGGAAGGATTGGAGTATAATAGTGTACTTCAGAAAAAGGTGATACAAAATTTAGAAGAAAAATTAGGGAAAACTAAGCCTACTCCCCGGCGGTTGGAATGGAATCGTCCAACAAGCAATATTCTTCTAAACAGATCGGCGGTAAACATGTGACGGAATCCCCGACAGGTGTCGTCAGTGATTTAGAAAGGTCATCTGTTTACGATAATGAACTAGTGCATTGTAATTCCAAACCCGAAAACGTAAATAATAACAAAAAGATGCTTTCTAAAACTAACAAAGATAAAAAAACAAAACCCATTTTCGATGCTAAAATGGTTAGTTCTGCTATAGAAGAAGCTCAAAAATTGAATTTAACTGAAGGAAAAAAGGAATTAAAGGATTCATCTAAAGATCGCTCGGAATGGACGGAAGTTAAGCGACGTAATAAAAGAAAGATAGTTGTAGGTCAGAGTTCAAAAAATTCATTAGTACGTGGAATCCCAAGATATGTTTCCTTCCATGTAAGTAGGCTGGAACCAGGAACGAAAACAGAGGATCTAAAAGCGATGCTCGTCGAATATTTTCCGGAAGTTAATGTAGAGCCACACACATCCAAATATCCTGAGCTGTACGCATCCAGCAAAGTAACAATCAAAAAAGATAATCTCGAGAAAGCCTGGCAAAGCGAGATATGGCCCCAGGGTGCAGTGGTCTCTCGTTTTTTTCACAGAAGGAGCCAAGCAGTGCCTCCACCATAGACGGAAATGATGGGGTGTATAAACTTTTATACTTGAATTGTCAGTGCCTTACTAATTTCAAGGTGGACTGCATCATCAGTGATTTTGTGAGTGAATTGAATAACTTGGAAATACTGTGTCTAGGTGAAACATGGTGCAATGATGTCAACATCAACTATGTCTATTTCAACCACTTTAGTAAGATAGCCTGTTTCTGTCGATCACAAAGTAGGGGTGGAGGTGTGGCAATTTGGTGTAAAAACACCGTATCTGCTCAGTCTCTTATTTTGAAGTCATTTTGTACCGAAAAAGATTTCGAGGTATGTGGAGTGAGAATTGAGAAAGGTGGTGTAAAAACTATCGTATTGAATTGCTATAGGTCTCCTCATACATGCTTCGAAACTTTTTGTAATAGATTAAGTGATATGATGGGGCATATTTATAAACCCAATGTAAACTTTATAGTTTGTGGGGATTTTAACATTGATCCTGAAAGAGATAGAAGTAACTTTGAGAAACTCACCAATATCATGGAAAGTTTCAAAATTAAAAATACTAATTCTGATAAAACTCGTGTTAATTACACTCTTGATTATGTGTTTTTCAAGTGTTACCTCAGGCACAAGTAAAGTAATAGACGTGCCTTATTCTGATCATAGAGCGATTCTATTCTCAGTCGCGGAAGAATGCGCTCAACATAATGATATTGAATATAGAAGAGATTTTAGTCAGCAAAATATCAAAAAATTTCTTGATGATATTTCTGATGAGAGCTGGGGTGTGGTATTTGCTAAAAATGATATAAATGAATCTTTCGATGCTTTTCATCGTATATACAGTACCTACTTCAACTTACACTTTCCATTGAGAAAATTTCATAAGAGGGAGGAGAAAGAATGGGTTGACGAGGCTGTTAGAGGTTCTAGTAAACACCTGAAGAACTTCTTCGATTTATCGAAGGTTTTTCCGGAACTAGTTAATTCGTACAAAAAGGTTAAGCAACAACATTCTCAACTTATTCGGGATACCAAGCGATCCTTTTATCAGAATAAAATCGAAAATTCTGATAATATCACAAAAACTGTGTGGAGAGTTGTTAACAAACTATCTAACAAGAATAAACATTTTGAAAATATAAAAATTAAAAGAGACAATACAACAATTTCTGATCCTGAAGATGTTGCAAGGTTATTCAATGAATTTTTCATAGAAACTGTGAAGGATATAGGGAATAGCATACCTAAAATTCCATATGAGGATGAAATTAAGATGCATCAGCATTCAATGTTCCTATTCCCTTTCACAGATGTAGAACTCCGATCACTAATTTTGAACAAACTAAATCCTAAAAAATCGTGCGGTGTGGATGATATTCCGTGCTTTTCGGTCAAACAAAGCCTAAGTTATATATGTGAACCATTAGTTCATTTAGTAAATACATCGTTTTTACAGGCAAGATTTCCGGATAGATTTAAGATGAACAAGATCATTCCTCTCTATAAAAAAGGCGATTCTGAACAATTGATGAATTATAGGCCTGTTGCTTTGTCCGCTGTTTTTTCAAAGGTTTTTGAGTATTGCTTCTTGGAAAGACTTATCAGGTTCCTAGATATGCACAAAATTCTGAGCAAGAACCAGTTTGGGTTTAGACCTGGACACTGTACTGTTGATGCAGTTTATGCTTTTCTGGTGAGTGTGGTGGATAGCATTGAGGCGGGAGGATGTCCTGCTGGAATCTTTTGTGATTTAAGCAGGGCATTCGACTGTGTGGTTCATGTCATTCTCTTAGACAAGCTGATAAAATATGGCATAAGAGGGAATCCCCGCGAGTGGATTGCTAGCTTTTTAAATAACCGAAGACAGTTTGTTTCGATTGAACATGTCGAGGAAAAGACGAGAAAGCGCGTGTGTTCAGATCTCTTGGTTAATGAGGTTGGAGTACCACAGGGCTCTGTCTTGGGCCCTGTGTTATTCCTCCTTTATATCAATGATATAGTAGGTTATATGGGAAACAATATTTATTTGTATGCGGATGACGCAACGGTGATCGTCTCAAGTGCAGATGATGTGGTCTTGAGGAAGGACATACAACACAATTTAGATAAACTACAGGTTTGGTTCAATAGGAACCTCCTGCATATTAATGAATCTAAAACAACCTTTACTGTTTATCATAATTTCAATAAGGCTATCACTGATGCAGATGTCATGATGAATAATACTGCTTTGAAAAGAACTGAGAACGTTAGATTTCTGGGGTTGGAGGTGGACGAATGCCTTACGTGGAGACCACATTGCCAGAGTGTGTGCTCTAGGTTGAGTTCAGCATGTTTCTTGCTCAGAAACCTGAGAGATATTTTGACTCACGATCAACTTATGTCAGTTTATTATGCCCAGGTACACTCTAGGGTTTTATATGGAATTATTTTTTGGGGTTCGTCGTCCGCTGCAGCGGAAGTATTTCTGTGTCAGAAAAAAATTGTGAGGTGTATAGTTACTATGCCTTACACTGCTACCTGTAGACCTTTATTTAAATCTCTTAAGATACTCACATTACCATCATTGTTTATACTTGAAATAGCTACTTTCATTTATAAGAATCGGGAACAGTATTTGAGGCATGGCGACCGCCACCATTATGATACACGTAATAAAACTGATTTCATATTGCCTAACTACAAATTCAGAATAGGCCGAAGATCACCAATATTTTTGGGTCTGGAACTATTTAACAGACTGGATAGTTCAATCAGACATTCTGAATCTTTGAAAATCTTTAGATATAATTTAAAAAAATTTCTCATTGACAAATGTTATTATAGTGTCAATGAGTTTTTGTCATGATGAAAATCTTTCATATGTCAGTAATGTTTCTGCAGTTTTGATGTTTTTGTTCAAATATCTGTTATACTATGATTTCCTCGACTTTTTCCATAATGTAATTATTCAACGGAAATAAAGCTGTATTATTATTATTATTATTATTATTATTATTATTATTATTATTATTTTATTATTATTATTATTATTTACGAACAGCCCTTCTTGAAGAACGGGAAAATATTCCCCTAGAAGCAATTCGGAAATGCATTGAAAGTATGCCACATCGTATGGTGATGAGAAAGCGAGGTGGAAATACACGCTATTAATTTTCAGATGTTTGTATATGTTTGCTTGAAATTGAAATTGAAAAAATCCAACACATTCTTTGAAAATGTGTATCTTTTTTTAAAAAGCAGATACTGGCGTAAATCAAGAAACATTTTGTTAAGAAAGGATCACACTTCAAATTAAAACTCAATGATATCGAATTTTCCGCCTCAAATTCACCACAGGGTGTTTTGAAATGGAGGGTATAAAACAAATGTTACGTTTATTTTCTTCACAAATGAAGTATTTCAAAATTCTCAAGATGTAACATAAATTAAGGGTAGGAAGCTCGCGGCTTAGCTCTAGTGGAGAAGGGGTGGTTTTCTTTAAGGTTGTATTCCAAAATTAATTAAACTCAAAAGAAATAGGGAGGGCGCCAGATAGTTTTAATGATATCAAATTTACACAGATAAATGTATCAATTCCTACTTTCCAAAATTCAGTATCTCCGAAACTATCAAATTTATTTAATTGTTCTAATAGGAAAGTGTATGATCTAGAATTAAAAAAAATATACTGATAGATTTTCAATTGAGTGCACTAAAGTTCTTATAATCAATGTGTGGAAAGATGAATGCCGGCTTTCATTTACAGATAATTTCACAATAAAAAAAAAATAGTATCAAATTGTGTTCGACTTTTCTGAACGGTATCACAAATTTATTTGACAAGAAAATCACAAGGTGTGAAATTCTATTCAGGTCTCAGGATTAATATACGGTCCAATATGATTATCTCAAACTTATTCAAATATAATAAATGTAAACTCATATAAGTGAATGATAAGGTTGTACTCATCCAAAAGAAGAAGTTCAGCAAGGGTTGGAATGACTCCTGTTTCGCTCCCACCAGAACAGTTTGTTCCAATAACCAGTATAAGTCTCAGAAAATAGTTTGCATAAACCAACACGCCAATTCCAAATTCAACACTCAAGAAAAGAAGCCTGCAATGGAAATTCATGAAGGAAACGAAAATGAAACCATCATGTTAATATTACCTAAGATGGAGGACGGCTTTCTCTAGAATTTTCTACCAGAGTATAAAAATTTATCCCGTACAAGACGGAGATTTTACTTGATTCCAATAATCCAAAATCAGCAAAATAATCAGCAAAATCAAATATCATCAACAATTTTCCAAATTATCCAACGAATCGAAGAAAGAAAATCCTTTTCGGAAACAGTTGATATCTTCTATACTCGAGAAATATGAAAATGTGTCGAAAATGAACTGCGTGTCATCAGATTTACGCAGATTCCATCTGGGACCACTTTTTTCTCTTTGTATTGTAGGCGGACGAGAAAGGTGTTTTATTGTTTGCCTATACTTAAGGAGCGGGAAAACGATATATTTGAAAATGAAATAAAAGACGAAGTAACATCCAGACCGAACGAACATCAAAGACTGTGCCTGACAAATCCATCGAAGCCTCATTCTAACAATATATTTAGATTAAAATAATAAACAAAAGTGGAAAATAATAAACGTTACAACTCCCCCCCTGGTAAAATGAAGAGTTAAGCAAACTCTTCAACACACCCCTCTTTTAGATCATTCACGTGCCATATCCCACAAGATTTATCTGAGTCATCTTGCAACTCATACGACCAACGACCAAGTTTAGATTTTATTCTGAACGGACCTACATAACGGGGGCTCAATTTAGCCGAGAAAAACTTTGACTTATTCGATAAAGCATGATTTTTGTGCCAGACAATATCACCAACTTTGTATTCTACCGTCGTCTTCGAAGATTATATCTTCCCTCAGAAGCTTTATACGCCCTTTCTAATTTCTCCTTAACCTTATTATATAAGTGCAAAAAGTTACCGGATCTCTCAATATCGACCTTACCGCGAACCACATCTATATTTTTATCCGCTAGAGTTAAATCATGAAGATCTCCACTAATGACATGTTCACGACCAAAATTAATGAAATATGGAGTAAATCCAGTGACTTCGTGAACTAATGTGCGAATCGCACAACTTGCAGATGGAAGGTATACGTCCCATTTTCTATGGTTTTCTTGCACATAGCAAGATAAGGTAGTTTTAACAACCCTATTAACTCTTTCTACAGGATTATGTTGTGGATGATAAAGAGCGTTGAACAACATTTTTACCTTATACCTATTACACAGTTCGGTGAAATGCTTTCCCTTGAATTGAGTACCATTGTCCGCGATAATATACTTTGGTACCCCGAATAAGAGAAACACATCATTTTCTAAATGTTCACATATCTTCAGTGCGTTTGCTGATCTTAAAGGAAAGGTTAGGACAAACTTAGAAAAATAATCTGAGATGACAAATATAAAACTATACCCCTTTGTAGACCGCGGGAGAGGTCCCATCAAATCGATACTAAGCAGCTGGAAAGGTTTCGTTACAACTGGCCGACTACCCAATAAACCTGCCGGACTTTTTTGAACTGATTTATGTCCTATGCACACTGAACATTTCTTCACGTACCTACTCACGTCAGAACGCATCTTAGGCCAGAAATATCTTTCACAAATTTTCTTATATGTTTTGAAAACACCAGGATGACCACTTGTCGGAATTGTATGAATGGCATGAATGAGTGACGAACGATTTTCCTTGGGAACAACAAGTTTCCAATTATACTCATCACCAGATAACGAAGAAAAGTCGCTCTTAACATACTTAAATAATTTACTATCCTCTACTCTCCACTGTGGGAATTTTAAAGGACTATCGAGAACTTTGGCCCGCATTGATAAATACCATTTATCCTTAACTGACTCAATATCAAAGTCACAATTTTTTTCATCAGTCGCAATACTATCGACTACTGGAACGGAACGAGAAAGAAGATCGGGAACAACATGATCTTTACCCTTACGGTGTACTATGTTAAAATCAAATTGCTGCAAGCGAACAGCCCATCTACAAAGTCTTCCATTCGGTTCTTTTAAGTTGTGTAGCCAAATCAGAGAGTGATGGTCGGTTACAACCGTAAATGTCGTACCCTCCAAATAAGGTCTGAGCTTCTCTAATGCCCACACAACACATAAAAGTTCTTTCTCCGTTGTGGAATAAGCACGTTCCTGTTTAGTCAGTGACCTACTAAGGTAACATATAACTCTTTCCCCTTGATCCGATTCCTGGGAGAGAACAGCACCTAATCCATAGTTGCTTGCATCAGTTTGCACAATAAAAGGCAAACTAAAATCAGGACACTGCAATAACGGAGCGCTAATGAGATGTTCCTTTACCAAATTAAAAGAAGCTTCACATTCTGGAGTCCAATTCCACTTACAATTTTTACGTAAAAGTTTACAGAGAGGATTTATACCAGCAGAAAAATCCGGGATGAACCTTCTATACCAAGAAGCCATGCCTATAAATGATCTAACTTCCTTAACACAAGAAGGTCGTGGAATCTTTAAAATAGCTTCAACCTTTTCAGGGTCAACTCTGAGACCGAACTTATCAACAATATACCCAAATAGCGAAGTTCCGACCTACAAAACCTACATTTTTCTTTATTTACCGTGAGTCCAGCATCGAATAGCCGTGAAAATATTTTCTCTAGAATTTCTAGATGCTTTTCGAAATTTTCGGAGATAATGATTATATCATCAAGATATACAAAAGCGAATGGTTCCAAATCGGGACCAATTACCTTGTCAATAAACCTTTGCCAGGCGGCAGGCGCATTCTTTAACCCGAAAGGAAGGCGTTTGAAGTGATACAATCCTCTGTTGGGAATCGTGAACGCTGTATATTCTTTAGAGGATTCCTTCATAGGAATCTGCCAGTAAGCGGACTTTATATCTATAGATGAAAGATACTTAGCTCCCTTAAGATTATCCAAAATTACCGAAACATAGTGCAACGGGTAGGCATCTGGTTTAGTAACTTTATTCAATTTCCGATAATCCACGCAAAACCGATATCCCCCTTCCTTTTTGCGGACTAACAGTATTGGCGAAGACCAAGGACTACGAGACTCCTCAACAATACCCAAGTCCAACATTTTCTGGAGTTCAGAATCAATATGTTGTTGAACTACATGCGATACCGGATAATATCTTTGTTTTATAGGTGGAGAATCTGTTTGTATCTCAAATTCTGTAAGATGCGTACATCCCAAACGATCACCTTGTAATTCAAATTTTTCTTTAATGAACTTATTCAAAATATCACGTTGTTCTTCGGTTAAATCATGACTATCGATTATATGACCTTGTGATTTCTTTTGCTCATTTATTTCATCGCAAGAAAACTCCCAACAATCCCGATTCAGGTTTGGAACAATTTCCATCGTTTTCCAAAAATCTAAACCCAATATTAATGCATGTTTGAGAGAGGGGACAATCAAAACATTCACAAGCCTAATCCTGCCCATAAGTTCCATAGGAACACAAACCGACCCAAGACTTTCACAAACATTTCCGTTAGCCACACTACAATTGGGTGCGTCTTGTACATTCAAAGATATCCCGAGTGATTTCAACTGATCCCAACTATCTTTCCCCATAATAGTGCGTGTAGCGCCTGAATCCAATAAACCAAGAAATTCTTTACCGAAAATCTTGACTTTGAGATAAGGTCTTTCATCGTTACCGGAATGCGACATTATAAAATCTAGCAACACTTTACGTTCTGAACCTACACATGACTTTTGTTCTTCGGTAGATGGATTATTACCAGCGGGGTTCTGCCGTCTACCCTCGAGAGAGCCCCTTAATTGTTTTCCGGAATCTTAGAGTTACGCGAACAATTTTTACAATCGCGAATAGTAACCCCAGATAAACCGCATTTATAACAGTATTTTGTTTTGGGAGCTTTACAAGCACGCGAAGTATGACCCAGTTTCTTGCAGTTCCAACATGTCACAGATGAAACTTGTAACCTAGCCTGACTAGACGACGATGATGCTTCAACATATGCCAAATCTGGCTCAAGATCAGTTTTTCTACGCGAAGGTTTCGAAAAATTTTCGACAGAATGCTTTTTCATCTCTAACCTTGAGCAGAGCTCAATGAGGTGATCTAAAGAATCTACCTCAGTTAATCCAAGATGAAGTTGAAAGAAGGGAAGTATATTTCTCAATATCAACCGAAGCTTTACAGATTCGGGAACGGTATACGATAAACGTGAAAATAGAGTGGTCATACAGGCTACATAAATGCCGATATTTTCATTTTCTCCCTGAGTGCGCTTTTTAATCTCCTCAAACAACCGATCGTCATAGTCGTGGGGAAGAAACTGTTTCTTTAAGGCAATACTAACGTCATTCCAACTATTAAATTTCTTTTTATTTGCTCGGAACCACGTCAACGCTGAGCTACGAAAAAGATCAGAGGCCGATTCAAAAAGTTCTTGTTCTCCTACATGCCTAGAAACGGATAACTCCTCGACGCGCTCAAGAAAAGCTAATACCGACATATCTTTACTATCTCCGGAAAACTGAAGATTCCATTTAATAACCGGAACTGATTTAGGATGAGACACATTCAAATCTGTTTGGCGTGACGTTTTATCTTTGGGAGTTGAAAAATGAACATTAACACCTTCAATTTCTTCTTCAGAAGATACTTCATCTTCCAAATTTATCTTAAAAATACTTGGATCAATGATACTTGCATCTTGGAGTTTTAGATCTTTGATACGACATTTCAATTTCGGCATCAATATTAATGCTTGTGAAAGAAGCTTACTTCTGAGTTTTGCCTTATCTGACTCGGTAGGATTGGTCCTATCTATTCTTCTCACAACATGAGCTATTTTTGTGGAAATTTTCCTATATGTACTGCTCTTATCGTCACCTATGAAATTTTCAATTGCGGAAACTATCTCTTTAATTTTACCGTCAACAATTGCAAATTCTTCGTCACAATTTAAATCATAAGCAGGGTATGTCAACGACTGACCAGACCGTTCTAACTTCAAAACATTCCTAAGACAAGTCCGCATTTTTTCGACGTTACCTATGTCTTCAAAACCTCTTATTTTTAACTCATACTCCAATTCATCTTTCGATAGCCTATTACAATCGAAATTTGAATCCATTTCTATCTAATGCTAATGAAAACAAAATGAGGGATTGAAACGAAACAAAAAAATTATCCCAGACAAGTCTATCAAGTTGAATCTACAATCGAAATTATCCAGACCAACCAATTTTTGCAAACTGCGAAAATCAGGACTCACAAAAATAGGTTAAAGTATTCTGAAAAATTTCTGAACCGAAACTATTGGCGTGTAGTGTATGCAAACCAAGAATTCAACTAATATATTATAGTACGTAAAAACTTGTTTAAAACTGAAGCGATAAGGAATCCAACCAACTGTTAATAATTGCAGAGAGATGATAAAGACAATATGAACAAATTTGATTTCATGCACTGTGTGAAATTATTCAATAATCAATAAGCTACAAAAGTGATCTAGTTTGAAGAAATAAAATTCTATGAAATGGAAAAAAATATGAAAAAACCATGGACCGTATATTCAGTGAAAAAAAGGAGGCCCCACGTTCGGTCGCCAATTATTTATGTTACGTTTATTTTCTTCACAAATGAAGTATTTTCAAAATTCTCAAGATGTAACATAAATTAAGGGTAGGAAGCTCGCGGCTTAGCTCTAGTGGAGAAGGGGTGGTTTTCTTTAAGGTTGTATTCCAAAATTAATTAAACTCAAAAGAAATAGGGAGGGCGCCAGATAGTTTTAATGATATCAAATTTACACAGATAAATGTATCAATTCCTACTTTCCAAAATTCAGTATCTCCGAAACTATCAAATTTATTTAATTGTTCTAATAGGAAAGTGTATGATCTAGAATTAAAAAAAATATACTGATAGATTTTCAATTGAGTGCACTAAAGTTCTTATAATCAATGTGTGGAAAGATGAATGCCGGCTTTCATTTACAGATAATTTCACAATAAAAAAAAAATAGTATCAAATTGTGTTCGACTTTTCTGAACGGTATCACAAATTTATTCGACAAGAAAATCACAAGGTGTGAAATTCTATTCAGGTCTCAGGATTAATATACGGTCCAATATGATTATCTCAAACTTATTCAAATATAATAAATGTAAACTCATATAAGTGAATGATAAGGTTGTACTCATCCAAAAGAAGAAGTTCAGCAAGGGTTGGAATGACTCCTGTTTCGCTCCCACCAGAACAGTTTGTTCCAATAACCAGTATAAGTCTCAGAAAATAGTTTGCATAAACCAACACGCCAATTCCAAATTCAACACTCAAGAAAAGAAGCCTGCAATGGAAATTCATGAAGGAAACGAAAATGAAACCATCATGTTAATATTACCTAAGATGGAGGACGGCTTTCTCTAGAATTTTCTACCAGAGTATGGAAATTTATCCCGTACAAGACGGAGATTTTACTTGATTCCAATAATCCAAAATCAGCAAAATAATCAGCAAAATCAAATATCATCAACAATTTTCCAAATTATCCAACGAATCGAAGAAAGAAAATCCTTTTCGGAAACAGTTGATATCTTCTATACTCGAGAAATATGAAAATGTGTCGAAAATGAACTGCGTGTCATCAGATTTACGCAGATTCCATCTGGGACCACTTTTTTTCTCTTTGTATTGTAGGCGGACGAGAAAGGTGTTTTATTGTTTGCCTATACTTAAGGAGCGGGAAAACGATATATTTGAAAATGAAATAAAAGACGAAGTAACATCCAGACCGAACGAACATCAAAGACTGTGCCTGACAAATCCATCGAAGCCTCATTCTAACAATATATTTAGATTAAAATAATAAACAAAAGTGGAAAATAATAAACGTTACACAAAGTTTTGTTTCTCCCTGTATAAGGGATAAACTACAGATATTTTTGCAAAGTAAATTTCAGGTTAATAATACAAGACCCAATACTATACCTGGTGAAAATTTCAACAAAATCGCAGCACCACGAAAAAATATACAGGGTGTTTAATTTGAAAAAAATTTTGCCTGCCCGGAATTTATTGACGGGGAGTGTAGTACAATCGTACTCACTGCTTCAGCATCTCTGAATTCGCATGTGGTCTGACTCGAGAGTAGGAGAAGTAAACCAAGGAACCACAACAATACATCTGGAGCTACAATCGCTATATTCTGCTGAAACATTAAATAAACACATCCCTTATATAAAGATATCCTTGTCAACTTCAGTTAACAGCAAGCGTCAATCTTGAAATGCTCGCCGTTGAATAATATTCCTCACAATAATTTCCGACGCCGCATTTCTCTAGACAGCATCCAGTTTTCTCCCATCTCTGTCTCAAGAGGACCTCGAATACCTCATCTAACCTGTCTCATTCGCATTCTGAGCCAAAGAGAAGATCCAATTATTCATGTCAAAGCTGCAAACTGCTCCTAACAAGGGAATCGACTGTAGGACTGTCTGGAATAATTAAAACCATAACTCGTCTGACAGAATTACGAATTCGGAATTGAATTATTTGGAAAACTATTAGAACTTCTATTCGACTTGATGTTGAGTAGTTTTTGACGTCATTGTGTTGCCGTGCTTGTGAGGAGGGTTGAATTGTTCCAACAGGCAAAGTGGGGTAACATTTGCGTCATCGGGTGCATAATGGGCAGAGTTCCATTAGGGGTTTAATTCAATTTTTCTACAAGGCTTTAGGAACGATTGACATCGCCTGTTCTACAATATGAATGAAAAATTGCGTCGCTGAGCCTTTGGACGTTTCAAGGGGAGTATTATACACTGAGATGATTATATAAAACCGAGAATAAAACCTATCTTAATATATAAAACTCAGTCGGCCATATTGTTGGTTACACCATTTATAACTCAAGATTGGATGAACTGTTTTTTATGAAAGTTTTTTTGTTGGATTCTTCTACGGCGGTGTTAACAGAAAATACATTGAAACCCTGAAAAATTTGAGGAAATAAAAAAAAATATAGGAAATAACTTTCTTTCTTGCGAATAACGCCAATAGATGTCGCTCCGGTTAACAGCGGTACAGCTCTTTCTTCTGATTTCAAATACACCTTATTGAGAGTATCTCTGGCAGTTTTCTATAAATATAGATATTTCCTTCTAAATCAAAGGCAGTTGTGGAATGCCATACAAGAAAAATGCGATTTTTTTTTCATATCAGAGGAATGACACCTGATATTTGTATTATTCATTTATTAACTGAAAGTTCAATTAGGGATTCAAATGACCCCTATTTACTTCTAGACAGAGTCGATTTTTTTTTCAAGTTTTTGAACAATATCCTCAACATTTATGGAATATATTGAGGTTCCCAATTTCTTCTTCTATTCTGAATTTAATTTCTTCAATATTTTGCGGTCGGGCATTTTATATTTCAAATATCCCCATGAAAAAGTGTCAAATGATGTTAAGAAGGGACTATCAGGAGACCATAGAATGGAACTTCCATATAAATACACACAGCATTCTCGAGTAGCATTCTACAGCTGCCTTAGATTTAGACAAAAAAACCAATAATTTTCAGAAAACTGTCTAGAAAAACCTCAATAAAGTATGAATAAATATTTGAAATCAGAAGAAAGAGCTGTACCGATTAGGAAAATAAAATACAGGGTGTGCCATTTGAAAAAACAACAATTCACATAGAATTTTTAGGTTATCGGTGCCTTAATGCAATTTTTAGTACTAAATTCTGAATGAATATAATATAAATATAATATACTGCAATTTCCCCATTTGAACTTTTGTGTACTACCAATATTAACTGAGATAGCTATTGAGTAATACATACCTATTTCATTGCAATTAAATTTTTTGTATATTTTGTACTTTTTGTATTTTTTTTGTATTTCACCTTATACATTTCCATTGAAAAAAAAAACAACTTTATTCATCTCTAAGACGGAACAATGTTTGCCGGGCCAGCTAGCTCATCTAATTGCCAATTGCCACATTTAGTTCCACCACCAGATCTCCTTCGCTCTGGGATGGTAAATGATTCTAAACAGTTCTTGGCCAACATTCAAAAGCTGTGTCCAGACAACAACGTTTGGCGCAACACATACTTTATATACAGGACAATTTTATGTCCACTTTCAAGGTATTATACCATAATAGTTAATTATAATATAAAAGTTGCTTTTTTTGAGGCAGTACGAAGTCTGCCGGGTCAGCTAGTTTCATTATGAATTTCCTTTATTATGAATTATATTGGAAGTAGGTTGTCTAAAGAATCCTGGACAGAATATTTTCAATAAGTTTTAGAAAAACGATTTCTCAAAGAATTTCGCAGAATCATGATAATGAGAATTTTAAACTGGACTAAGAGTATGAAATATGTAGAAAGTGCAGACAGAGGGAAGTCTATCATTTATCTGGACGAACTACTGGGTTGCCAGGTATGTTGAAACCAGTAACTTTCAATTGTGTCATAATAGAAAAAATGTTTTATTATGAACACAATTAAATAGGGTTGTCTGCAAAAAAATTTGCGAGTTTTAAAGATTGAAACTTCGAAGCATGGGGAAATGAGCGACAGAGAGATCCGAGGTGAAAATACGGTGTAAAAATAAAGGATCAATTATCGCAGTCGTATCTGATTGGACCCTGAATGTAAGACATTGCGAATGCTCGGTACGGTACGTAAACTATGGAGAGAAGGGGTACCTCTAGTACCCTCCATATTGTAGACAGTACTGCGTTATTTTGTTTTTCTGCAATGTTGCAGAAACAATGGCTAAAGAATGTTTTTTGTGTAACTTGGACGATTTTTTGATTTAATTTACTGATGAAACTTTTGAAAATTGTACGTGAAAGCTTGCTTAACGTAAAAAAAGTAATTTGAATATCATGAAGGAGAATTCAAAATTTCTCTTACGGAGTGCAGGGTATCCCAAATTGCTTGATTTTGACTGTTTTAGGTACTTCTGGACTAAATAGGTAATAACTTCGAGAGGTGTCCTGTGCTCGATTTTCGTGAAAACACCATTAGTGAAAACTGTTTCACGATATCTTATTTTTTTTCATTTTTGACAAATTATCGATTACGAAAATGTGTCATCGAGCCCAGGACTCCTCTCAACGTTTTTCCTATCTAGTCTAGAAGTACCAGAAACAGCCAAAATCAAGCAATTTGGGATACCTTGTACAATACAATAATTATGAAATTGAGAACATTTCAAAAATTTGCTCACATATTAGAGGATTATTATTACAATTTCAAGAACTTATTCATACAGTGAACTCTCGATAAAATGGACCCGACTCATACATATGTCTTACCCAGTGTATTTTCACCTCAATGAGTTTCTAGAGGGTCCAGTAGATGAGTCGAACTGCTGAAAGGGAGGTCGTCAAGAGAACTTCCACCTCTATAAGTCATTCTTCTAAACACCATTGATCTAATGAATGGGACCGAAAAAGATTCGGTTCGCAAACAAATCACCACACGCAATAAGTATCATAAGATTTTTCGACCTCTAAGGACATGTTTCCAGTACTCAGTCTCACTTCAATAACTCGAATGTTTGGTGAGCCTAAAAATAGAAAAGTCGAATAGTTCTTTTGGTCCCTAGGAGTTCGACTCAACGAGAGTCCACTGTATATTAATTGCAGAATGTTTGAACATCAATAAAAGAAAAATATCAGAGGTGTACAACAAGACCTGTAGGTCAGCCCAGTAAGAGTTGTTCATGCCTTATCCAGAACAATATATTTTTGCCCCGAAAACTCTATCCATTTGACAGCACTGAAAATAAAAAGCAACGAACCAGACAGTTACATGATACGAGTTTCAAATTTTACATTTCCAATCTTTTTGTTAATGAAAAGAATTCACATTCAGGATTAATCTTTCTTTTATTTCTGCAATTGATCACCATGCATTTTAAATGTCGGCCAGTAAGTATTTACCACAAAATTCATAACAGAAAAACAAACAAACAAAGATTATAGAATGAGCTAGGTGCTACTCTTGTAGATTTCGAGTTATTTCGGTGGAAAATACGGGTATACGAGAAAATACAATCATCATTCAACAAAAATATTTCAAGTATTTCTTTCAAAATTGACAATAACCTACTAATAATTTCTATATAATCTCGCCAAATGGACCGTAATGAAATATTCTAACCATAACCCTTCTACTTTGAAACTGTAGATGTTTCTCACATCACTGTACTCGCTTCGTTTCCCATCTTTGTACTCTATAATCTTTGACTATAGCAAACAGGCCAGAATGTTGCTTCAAAATGCGACGTTGCCGGCACCCCCATAGGGTTTGAACCAGACTCAGAGTGTTACGACTTTGCACTTGTAGTTCTCATTTAAAGAGTAACGTGTAAACGGTTAACGTGTAAAAAGGTTTGAGTTGTTTTTTCGTGTTCGTGTGATCGGTTTTTCAATAAAAAATGAAGTGGAAATGAGTGTTTCAGTTGCGAAAACAGTGTGTATCGGGTTTGTGATTGAATTTTTCGATTTTTGGTGTTCATATCTGAAAGGATTATCAACAGGAGAGTTTTTCATTTTGATATTTATTAAAATTGATCTGATCTTGCTTGTCCCAATCGGTGTAAACATTGTTATAATGGACAACTAATTCTTTTCGGAGTACCTAACTGAAGATATCATGTAACTCGGTTGATTTGGAAAAATTGAAGAAAATGCAATTGCTCAAAATATGAGAATGTTTTATACAAACTACACTGTCATCGTTGACTTTAAAACTAATACTTTCTCTATGAATTGCGTTAAGCCATTTTTTTCTCCTCGCGGGATCTTTCCGAAATTTAAATACCGACACCTTTTCATTAGTAGAATTATATTTGCTTTTGCAACCGGACACTGCACAAGTACGAGGGATAGTACTCAAATCGAAGATTTCCGAGTTGAATTACCAGATCAAGATGCCTCTGTAAGTGATTTTCTTCTTCACTTAACACTCGGTTCATTGAAGAGTCCCTCACAATTTTCATTTGAATGTTCAATAGATTGTTAAAAAATTTTCAACACTATTCTTAATGCCGAATATGAAGTGCAGTTTGGTGGATAATGGAAGAGACGTTTTGGAATGTTTATTTCTCTATTGCAGTATCGTTATGAGTTCATTATAGTACTGAAATTAGTGCTGTAATGAAACTCATTACAGAATTGTTTTCAGATATATTTTTCGTTTTGTGGTTGTCAGTACTGACCTCCGATCCTCTCAATTTTCAAATCAATTCAAATTCCGTAATCTGTCAAATTTCGTAAGTCACACCAACTGCCAAGATGAAATGTAAAAGTCACTAACCTGAATTTTTATTTGAATTTCGAGAGTATTTCACAAAACTTGACTGAAATAAAGAAAATATCGTCTAATAATCGTTGCAGAAGGCAATTCCAACACTCATGCTTTCGAAAACGAGCAACGCATTCGTGTTTGAATATGAGCTCTGCAACTTGTTTTAGAATTTCAGCACCTCAGAGGTAAAGTGTGTTTAGTCACATTTTTTTCAGACACGCGTTATCTACAATATTGGATTCACCTCAGTGAATTCTAGCTAATGGAACACAGTTTTAACTCCCTAGGTATATCAGTTCACCAAATAATGGCAGTGAACATTTTTTCAAACAATACTAGTACCGAAAAATCTCTCTTAATAGTAATTTTGAATTTGTGACTCTACATCTGGGGTGCTGATATACTATTATGACATATTTCCAGCGTACTTGGGATGTTTATCACGACAAATGTTCACTATGTCAGCAGCCTTCCGAAATTATCTTGAGCCAATTTTCATAAATTTTGAATAATCATTTTAGAATAATCATTAAGGAAGATCCTTAATGATTATTCTAAAATGGTTTGTGATAGAATCCCAAGAACTGCTCTTTCCGATAGGATTTTAGCCGCTAGTTATCAGAATTGTTTTTATTCATTCAGAGTTTATTCTTGTTGAATTTCTTTTTTATAGGATTTATATCAAGTTTAAAGATGAGCAGTCAGAATGTAATCGTTTTCGACAGCGAAATAATCCTTTTTTAAATTCATTCTCCTATTTCATTGGCTTCAGAAAGTAAAATAATTTTTATTCTGATTGTAGTCTTGTAGAACCTCCTCGTGGTGTATTATTTGCGATAAAATATGAAGAAATTATAAGATAAGATAAACGAAATGCTGTTTTGTTTTCCTCCCTACAGTTCTTTATCTCATTGTGAATTGAGATAAATTCAAAATTATATCGAAAACTGTGCGAATTGCACAAGAAAACCCTATACTGTCTATATCTACGCGTGCCACTAGGACACGTTGATGGTAACAACGGCAACGTCTAACCTTCCGGCCGTTTAGTAGGCCGTGCAACAACCTGTGATTACTCACCGATACCTCTCAACCCCCTTGCCAATTATGAAGGAGAAGAATTTGAAGAAAAAACAGCATATTTCATTTGGAGGAAAAGTTACTTTTCATGACTTACTCCCTATAACCACGAGCGCGTCATAAAAAGTATCATTTTTCCTCCATAAAAAATTATATGCTATTAAATATTGTCCTTTCCTTTCCCAGTCCCTTGAACAAAAATCAATGAGCACTTTTTTTTAAATAATAGACGAAAGGCCAGGGGTAAAACTTGTGCAATGAGGAATGTTCACAGGTATGCAAAATCGATCGAAACTTCGTCACAGTATAACCTATTGTATGTATATGAAATCGCTAGTTTTTGTTTCAGTCGAAAAGACCTAGTAGTTCGGATTTTACAACCCCGTGAATATTCAATTCCTTGCGGCGATGTGACGTCATACTACATTCGCAAATCGCACTCCGTGAGACGAAAGGCCCTTATATTGGACCCGGCTACGTACTGAATCTCGCAAGTCGTTCGATGTAAAGTGACGTCACACGGATCCATCGAACTCATGTTCATAACTCGATATCTCGGGCGCTATTTGAAGTATTCAAATAATTTTTGGACACAATATTTTCATTTTCTACGGAGAATAGGAATATGTAGAAATTGAAAAATGTGAACATTCCTCATTATTCGTCAGGGCTTAATTTCTTCAAAAAAAATGTTAGAATGAAAAAAAATATCATGTCGAAATTCTTATTTGGTTCAACGAACTTTCCTAATTTTATGCGAGTTCAAAAAAAGGACGAAGAAATACCTCGATGAAATTCCCTTTCAGGCCAACTCCCATTGTCCGTAAAAGTTGGGTATAAAAACGTGAGACTATGAAAGAGTTACGTCAAGCCGGCAAAACAAAGCGGATCTGTTTTATACATCAAAAATTCGAATCCGTTCGTTAGCAAGCGCTGACAGGCCTTTCAACTGTCTCAATGAAAAACTGGCTTTTCACTTTGAGTTCCTGAAATGAGGTAAGTTGCGACAATTGAAAGAATGCATAACGCCAGATACTGAAAGAGCTGTATTCACGTGGCTCGAAATATATCAATGGTGTGTTCGCATAGAGGTTGGGCAAAGGGGAGTTTTTAATGGAAACAACTGGAATTGATCCAGACGTAACCTGTCGGATTTCGAATAAATAATTCTCTTTGATTACTCCATTCGTTCATGCCTTTTTTCTGCGACAATTTTATCCTTCAACCTCACCTACTGCAAGAGTCAAAAGTATGAAAGACCCTATTCATGTATATCAGGAAGTTTATTTTGAACAATTTTGACGTTGAAAAAAAGACAGTTTTGGAGCCTGAAATGTCTAGTTGGTTTAAAAAAGCTAACAGTTCACTGCACCTTATGGTTCATTGTATACCCTGCTGAAGCTGTTTTTCTCCTCCCTGTATTGTAATCAACCTAAACTGTTCCACATGAGTTGGGGATATTGAGTTAAATTGCAAAAAAATATAGTTTCTTTATTTCAGTATCGTAATGAGTTCATTACAGTACTAAAAGTAGTGCTGTAATGAAACTCATTACAGCATTGTTTTCAGTTATATTTTTCGTTTAATGGTTGTCAGTACTGACCTCCGATCGAATCAAGTTTCGAATCAAATCAATTCAAATTCCGTGATCTGTCAAATTTCGTATGTCACACCAACTGCCAAGATACAAAACAAAAGTCACTAATCCGAATTTTCATTTGAATTTCGAGAGTATTTCACAAGAATTGACTGAAATAGAGAAAATACCGTCTAATACTCGTTGCAGAAGGCTATTCCAACACTCATGCTATCGAAAACTCGCTCCTTCGTCGCTCGTTTTCGAACTTCGCATTCGTGTTGGAATACGAGCTCATTCTGCAACTTGTTTTAGAATATACTATTCTCTATTTCAGTATCGTAATGAGTTCATTACAGTACTAAAAGTAGTGCTGTAATGAAACTCATTACAGCATTGTTTTCAGTTATATTTTTCGTTTTGTGGTTGTCAGTACTGACCTCCGATCCACTCAATTTTCGAAATCAATTCAAATTCCGCCATCTGTCAAATTTCGTTAGTGACACCAACTGCCAAGATACAATACAAAAGTCACTTATCTGAATTTTTATTTGAATTCCGAGAGTTTTCCACAAAACTTTACTGAAATAGAGAAAATATCGTCTAATTCTCGTTGCAGAAGGCAATTCCAACACTCATGCTTTCGAAAATTCGCATTCGTGTTGGAATAGGAGCTCATTCTGCAACTTGTTTTAAAATATACTATTAAATGAGATGAAAATTCATGTTTAATAGTTGCATTATCTTTTCTTACCTTTTAAAAGGTTGTTGCTTGTAATTATGTTTTTTCCAATCCGTTATAGGCTAAGGCTGTAGATTGGAGTTCATTTTCCACATCTCGTTGATTTATTTGTATTTGAAAATGAGTGGTATAAAAAAACAATATGCCGAAAATCGGAGTTTATTGTTGTGTTCATGGATGTAAACGTCGTGTTATATATGGACTATATAAGAGACTGAAAAGAAATGTAGTTCCTACAAAAAAACTCCCTAGGGGATCCATACAGAAAAGATGGACTATAATCAAATATGAGCCTGCACAGCGAATTGTTATAATGTTTATTCGCATTATGTTCTTCTCAATTAAGAGTAATTCATTCTCAATTGAAAACCAATTATAGATCAATGGAAGCTCCAGAAACAGACAAAGAACTCCCTACACAGGTAAAGAATTGAAATATTCTCATAGTCATAATTAGTATATTAAACATAGCAGAATTCAAAATAGTAATAATCGAATTGAATACCATTTTCAATTCCCAGGCTCAGAGATCTTTCTTAGCATTTGATTGGAGATGTGAAACTTCATTTTGACTTAATTGGATGTCACAACCTTAGTACTTTGTAATATTTCACTCATTACTTCACAACTAATTGCTTCAAATATCGTAGTTTTTTATGAAGATTCTGTCCTAAGATGTATGGGATACTGATGAGGCCAAAGAAGGCCGAAACCAGTATATCTTTAATATCATTTCTCCAACCTCATGAAAAAAGATCTCTGAGCATTTGAATTGAAAATGGTATTCATTTCGATTATTACTATTTTGAATTCTTCTATGTTTCAAAAATTTTCTCGATGTGGCTTCCGTAAAGACAAAGAATTTTCTTTTTCTTAGTATATCAAAGTTAGGTATAACTTCAGGAAATAACCAGAACATTCGATGAACGATTGGCTGCTGAAGCTTACTGTGCTTTGGCAAAAGTTAAGTATGAAGACGTTGCAGGCAAAGTTGATACTTTGAAAATTCGGACAATATGTGACAATATAATAACTGATAAAAACTTAAACAGCATAACAGAGATGAATTCTTTTCAGATACTGGACACGAGAAAGAAATTCTGCGGGAGTGAATACTCCAATTTTTTCAAATGATAGGTTTTGAGAATAGTGCCTTATAAGTATGTACAGTCTCAATATCTTTTGAGTACTTTGGTCATAAAATTTCACTTTATAGTGTCCAAATTATATATACCGAGTGAGTCCAAGGTGTGTACATAGCTTTCTGGTGTTAATAGTACATTAAGGGACATATATATACTGGAAACATCAGACAATAAAAGCAGGGCAACATGGAGGTTAGTAAACTCTATAACAGGAAAACAACATAAGAACAACGAATGTGCCATTAAAACAGACGATCCGAAACAACTGGCAGAGAAATTTAATGAATTAATTAAAAACCTACCATTGCAACCACCTCATAAAAGAACTAGGCAGAAAAACGTAAAAAATTTCTTTTTTGTCTTCGATATCACTGAGGCAGAGGTGATATCAGCTCTAAAAAAATTAAAAAATACTAATGCATGTGGTTATGATGATATTCCCATCAGCTTGTTGAAAACATGCAGCTCTCAGATAATAACTCCACTTACACATATCTTGAAATGTGTTCTGAAGGAAGGAATTTTTCCAGATGCTCTAAAGGTAGCTATTGTGAGACCTATATTTAAAAAAGGTGAGGAAGAGGAATTTGGGAATTACAGACCCATAAGCTTACTCAATTCATTTTCCAAGATCATTGAAAAGGTTATTGCAATACGATTAATGAAGTTCTTCACTAAATTCAATATCATTTCAAACTGCCAATATGGTTATATGAGAAACCGAAACACAGAAACTGCCATTTATGAACTAACTCTAGCTATTTTGGGTGCCTTGGAAGAAGGAGATGTGGCCCTAGGCTTGTTTCTGGATCTATCTAAGGCATTTGACTGCATAGACCAAGTCAAGCTTGAAAAGTTTGGGGATTAGGGATAAACAACTTAACCTAATGAAAAGTTATCTGCGAAACAGGAAACAGCGAGTGGTAATATCTATAAATAGTAAGAAGTATACATCAGAAGACATTGATGTAAACATGGGCATCCCACAAGGCAGCATCTCGGGACCTTTACTATTTCTAGTATATGTTAATGACCTAGGACTAGCACTACCTTGTGACGTCGTGAATTTTGCTGATGATACAAACATTTTGTTAAGGATTAACAACCTCCAAACATCAGTTGATCTATTCAGTTCAGTGTCGAATGAGATAGGCGGCTGGTGTTGTGAAAATAAACTCATCTTGAATATGCAGAAGATCGTTTGCACTTTTTTCTGTACAGATTGATCTACACAAGTGTTTCCTAATGCTCTGAGAAGCAAAGATGGTGATGTCAACGTCAAGGAGGTGGTGTCTTTCTTGGGGTGGCAGTAGATAGAAATCTGAAATGGAATGATCATGTGGACCAGCTAGGAAAAAAGTTGAACTCGGTTGTGTATACGTTAAATGTTTTGAAAAAAGACAGGTTAATGAGAATGTGTTGAGAACAATATACTTTGCATATTTTCAGTCTTCAACAACTTACAGTATCTTATTCTGGGGAAGTAGTTCCGCACTCATGAATAGAGTCTTTTTGAAGCAAAAATGGGCGATTAGAGTAATATCTGGTGAAAAATATCGAGAGAGTTGTAGATCTCTTTTCAAGAAGATCAAAATCTTAACAATTCCAGGTCTATATATATACACCGATTAATGCTGTTTTTTCTTAAGCATAATAACTATTATTCAAAATTTAAAAATCTAAATAATACAAGACGTCTGTGTCCTTTGGTTTTTCCTGAACACAAATTAACTTGTTTTGAGAAACATCCATTATATATGGCAATAAGGGTTTTCAATGTGCTACCAAGAAAATTGCAAGAAATTCAGGACTATAAAGCATTCAGGAGGGAAATATTTGATATTTTAGTAAATTGTGAACCTTATGATATAGGAGAATTTTTTGAGTATTGTAATAATTAAACTATGTAACATGTAAATGTTATCATTAATTGAAATAATTTTTATATCTATCTATCTATCCTTCCAAAGTTGATGAAATTAAACAATACTCGGTATAACTTCCAAACGGTGAATGCCACCAGATTGAAATTTCGTGTATAAATGTACCTGAATCTTTTTTTTTTTCATTACACTTTTACATTTCTGATATTATAGACCCCCAGAAAGCTTGGTACACATTTTTGACTCACCTTATATACAAATGTCTTCTGTTCCTTTAAAAAAATTGTAAGTATATAGGTATGTCACCAATAGAAACCTGGATAGTTGCAATTTTTCACATGTGTTTTTTCATTGGCTGTTGTGCAATTATGGAAATTAATTTATTGTTCATTTGATTTGAAAATTAATGTCATCTTCCTCTTTATGTTAACAAGGTTTTCTTAGTATATTCATTTAGTTGACGAAAGTTTTCATGAAATTTGATACAGATATAAAATCCCAATCACATATTTTATATTTTGCATTATGACCATTACATCCCATGATGAAGCCTGTAATTCACGGGAACCAAGCCTTTGGAATTGCTTGTCTTATGATGTTATGGCTTCCAAATATGTGAAGTATTCATTTAAAGTAAGGAATCCTCTATTTTCATATAAATCCATCATTTCAATTAAGAAAATATTACGAAAGTAACTCGCTTTAGGATATAATAAACAAGTAAAGACACCAACGGCAGGCTGTTTCAGCAAACTTAATGTTTACAGAGGGCGCAACCTAGGCTTTAATCGCCTATACCACAGAAAACTTATGTGGTCCTTTATGGCAAGTGTATTGGTGTCTTCCTTTCTTTTGATTCAATGATGTCTTGCACTTGTTGGATAAAGCATAGTAAATCTTCTCGCGTGACGTATATACATAACACCAAGTACCACAAATAACTATTATTACCCTAGTTTCGAGACATAATCAATAGTCAATCACTGAATAAAAAAAATGTCAAAGGAACGATGGTGGATTTAAGTTCATCATGATATTTCGAACATAAATCATGGACGATGTTAGCGTAAATCACATTGGTATGGTGATCAGTGAAAATAAACAATCAATAGTTATTTTTCTTGAGAGGTTTCCTCCATTCTACGTGTAATAATTCATTGAATATTTATGTTTTCCGTTTACATTAGGTCGTCTACACCTGAACTCTAATAAAAACTTCAAAGTGGGTGTGAGGTCTGGAGTTATGACCGTACCTATTCTGAAGGTTCTCGAACCCGTAAATAATTCGAAATTATAAACAGATTTGAAATAATCAGGAAATATTCCATTCACGAATCCATCTCGCAGTGTTCGCTTGAATTATGGGTCGATGTCGAAATTCAATAGGATTTCTTTTGCAATCGAACTATTTTCGATTTCTAGCCTCACATGCCCGTGGAGTACTACAAGGAGACTGATTCTCACTAAACTTTTTAGAAACCACTCATAGAATACATTTATTGAGAAGAACCTCAATTATTGAGGTTCTTATACATATTCTCAGGAGGATGAGATGCTTCAACTCTTCTAGTGATTGATTTGTTTTATCTCAGTCAGAATTCAATAAAGGAATAACTCGAAAAGTGCACTTTTTCTTGTTTCATTCTTTAATTTGACCCTTTTTGAAAAACTCACATAAAACATCAATTCGTCCGATTCCTATTCTCTTGTGAAAGGTGTGCCATGTAAAGTGAAAATTGAATTCTTTAGAATGACTTAGGTGTGTAGTTTCTCATGGCAATAACGAAATTTCTGTGAGGAATGTAAAAAATATAGGTTCTTTGGCATGAAAGAAAAATCTAGATATTCTGGGTACTGCCCTGAAATCATGGAATATTCATGAACTGTTCGAAAGAGCTTCCTGAAGTGAACAAACCCATGAAATTTGATTGAAATCGAAAGTTGCATTCCATAGTTATAGCTATTGGACAAAATAATTACCGATTGTGTCGCTGCATTCGCCGATCAGCTGTTTACCGAAACGAGTATTGTTTCGTGTTTACATTAGATTTTATTTGTATATATGGGATTTTTTAGTTTAAAACGTTTATTGGCTATCAATAATCGAAGTTGTTTCCTTGATTGTGGATCCTGTGGATTATATTGTAAGTGCAAGTATAGGTAATATTGTGCTTTTGGTTATATTTTTTGTAAAATATTGAGGTGAGCACTATTCAATTTTGAATGCTTTTCAGTTCATCTGGCAAGATGTTTACCAAAGGTTCCTCTAATTATAGGAAATTTTATAAAATTTCCATGCTCACAGATGCTGGGTAGAGGGTGAGCAAGTGTTGCAATGCAATCATTTGATTCTATGTGGAAAAAAATTATTTCAAAACATTGGAATTCTACAAGGACAACCCCATCATCATATTGAGGAAATGATGTCTTATAAAAATGATGGTGTGAAGGTTGACAAGATTATATACAGACACTAAGCAAGATTGTCTGGAATTTGCAAGCATATTTTAGCCCTGCTACTCTACAAGGTTGTACGTACTACAAAATATTTTGACAATTCTACTGATTGTGAAGGTGAAATTGTAATGTAAATGAACATCAGCATAAACAATATATTCATTTTATAGAAGCTACTAATTTTTTTCCTTTTTAGGAAGGGAAAAAATCTATGGATAGAAAATGGGTGATACATTTTGAATAAAACTGGACATTCTTCAGAGAACCGTATGTATGCAGAACATGACGTGATCCTCGATTAATCATGTTGAAGAATTCATTACGCTAGATTTTAATGTATTATTCATTTATTGCATCTCACTTGTGTCTTAGGCTGCAGTTATAATAAAATAAAATAATTCAACTCATCTATCGATTGATTGCACCTTTTCCGTTGCTAAATGAACGTCAATATTATCAAGCTATTTTTAATATTAATATTAAATTGATACATATATGTATGATATATTGTTTAAAATTGCCAATTCTCGGAATTTATTTGAAATTCCACATGTAGATTTGATCACTGCTGAACATAAGTTCAATTTTGCAACCATCGAGAGAATCACTTAAACTCACAAGATCCCTAGTTTTATTGCACATTATCATATGGATTGAATTCAGCACTTTCAACTAGGCTTCTTGAATTGTTGAAACTTCTATATATTCAAAAATATCAAGTAGAGTCAAAGTAATTCATTTTGATAACAATGAAAATTATTGTACAAGAACGATATGAACAAAAATTTTAAATGACTTGACTTGAACTGCTTTTTTTGGTAGGTTTAGTGAAGGTACAGCTTTCTTCTCCAGTAACAGAAATGTTTTCATAGTGAGAGTTTCTGAAATAATTCAAAACATATGAAGCATTGTTTTCAATTGACATCAGTTTCCACTATTGCTTGTTTTCATTTCACAATCTTCTGGTCGGAAATGCTGTAAGCATACTCTAATATGTTTAGATACAGGTTTTTCCATTATCAAAACATGCTCCTAGGATTTAGGTCTATTAATTTCCTCTACGATTTCTAGTTTATTGGTAAAGTAAACATTTTGATTTTCACCACGAAAATGGGCTCCAGGATTCCTAGATTTTTTAGAATTACATCCATAAACACAACAATTAGTGTTTTTCACGGTTTTTTCCTTAGGCATATCTTTTTATCGCAATAAAAACCTAAAAATAAACAAATAAACCCAGCTTTCACGTACTAACTGTCAAAACGATACTCGTTTCGGGCTTAGTTCCAGCTAAAGCCGGCGGTGTCGCATAGAGTTGTGTTTTGCTCTATAGAAAATTTAGGCCAATGTTCATGAAACACCCCGTTCTCCGAAACTAATGGTCTAAGAATACAAAACAACCAATTTATCTGAAAGGCCTAGATGTTCTTCATTAGGCTATGGCAAACGACTCGTGAAACAACCTGTATAACAATATTTGTTCACCTACACACAATTTCTATTTGTTAATAGTGGGTATTGTGTTGGATGGTGTAAACCTTTTGTATTCTAGATTGTCTTAATAAATGAATGAATATGTTGAAAAGTATTAAAAACACTGGGACAATTCAAATTTCAATTTCAATGGTACGCTTTTCGAGCATGAATTCAATTACAATCCGTCCTTTTTATTCTACATGCAACAACCTACATATATACAGGGTTATTCACGAATATGGCTAAAAAGAATATTTTTAGGAAAGACACAAGATTTAGGATTGAAATTCTAAAGGTGAGCTTCAAGTAAGAAGACGACTTCTCGTATACTTTTTGAAGGTTCTAAGACTAGGAACATCCATTTTTCATTGCATAAATAGATTCTCCATTGAATTCTGAGTCTTTTTGATTCAAAAAATTTGAAGTTTCCCGAAACATTTTATTTCAATAAGGAAATACAAAAAAAAATCTCAAAATTGACCTCTGATTAAATACAGACAACTTCGAGGTTTTTTCATTAAAAATTCTCATTTTTGAGAATCTCCGGGAAGAAAGGCTGATGCTTCTTTTCAGGAAGTCACAAATTCTTTGTCAAAATTAGAAGTGATGAAACATCAAAATATCGAAAAAATTGCGAAATCTTCATCAAAAATAATAGGAGCATACGTCCAAGACTTTTATCCCAAAATGAATATTTTTCGAAATATTCAGGAAAAACGATTTTGTCTTCAATTTTCAATCTCATTCCGAATGTGTTTTTTATTGGAAAATAATTAGCGGTGAAGTGAAATTTTTGGAAATCTCTGTTATCGAGAAAATATTTCCTATAGTTAAGACGAGTTAAGTTCTTGAATCATCATCTGTAATGCGAGAACAATCTAATACCTAAGTGTTCTTGATTTCTTGTTTTGTTGAAACAAATGTTCAACACACGTGGGCCTTTTATTTTGATATTACTCGAATATGCCGGAAAATATTCATTTTTATTTCATTCTTTGTGCACTTTAAATCGTGAATTTCCTGAAATGGAAGATGCAAACAATGTCATTATTGATTTATTCATAATTAATGGTGAAAATGGAACAATAGTTGATAGAACATGCAGAAGCTTCAACAATCAATATACTGATTTTCCTATCATGACAAAAAAAATTCAACAGAATTAAGAGGAATTATTCTGAATATGTTCAAGCCCAAAAGCCATATAGAAGTCACAAAAATGTTACCGAAAATGACGTGAACTTGGTAAATATTATGGCATATTTTTAGGCTCTTCCTAGGGCATCAACCAAAGCCGCTCCATCCGATTTAGGCATATCTCAAGCATCAGTCCAAAGAATTTTGTCAAACAACGAGTATCATCCTTTCAAACACATAAAAGTGCAGAAATTACAAGAAGGTGACAATTAACGAAGAATAATATTTTGTGAATGTGTCCTTTTGAAGATTCAAGAGGACGATGGAGTCCGCAGTAAAATTATTTGGACTGACGAAACCAAGTTTAGTCAACAAGGAATATGGAATAGGAGAAACCAGCACTTCTGGTCGCAGGCTAATCCATTCGTTACAAAAGAAACAGGAAATCAGTTTCAATTTAGGATAAACGTATTTCCTCTGCTCATGGATAATCAGTTTAGATTTTTTTTTGTATGATGAAAACTTGAATGCTGCAGGATTTCTGAGAATTTTAACTGACGTAGTTGGGAATTTCCTCGATGAACTGCCTCTTGGAATCGCCTTCAGAAGATGGTTTCAAATGGATGGTGCTCCTGCTGATTCCTCAAGAGAGATGGATTTTAAATTGACAAATCTGTTTGAGGACCGCTGGTGGGGAAATATAGGACCTATGCTCTGGCCACCTCGTTCCCCAGATCTCACTCCATTGTACTTTTATTTAAGGGGTAGAATAAAAGACATTGTGTACGCAAATCCAATTGAGAACAGAGTACAGCTGAGTAACAAAATAATAGAAGCGTTCCACAATTTATATCATTTGAAAATTCGGGATGCAACACAGTCTGTTCGAAATCGCATATTGAAGTGCCTTGAACAAGAATAAAGACATTTGGACATTTGCTTCAATGAACCGGTTTTTCTTCTTATTCACCTCATACTGTGTCAAGCTCTTTATTTTTTTAAGCTTAGGATAATTTCCGCAAATTCTCAATTCTGGAGAATTTTTGTTTTATCATGATAGCGAAATTTTAATTTTCAGAAATGAAATTGTTACATGTTCTGATAATTATTCTTTCAAAAGCATTAAAAATTATTACAAATTATTTACTTCTGCATTCCTGAGAATTTCTCACGTTGACTTCACTAATACTCACATTGAGAACTTAAACCAATTGTAGCTCCCTCATTACAGATGACAATTGAAGAACTTAACTTAACTCGACTATAGAAAGATAGATATAGATTTTCAGAAATTTCACTTGACCTCTAATTATTTTCCAGTAGAAAAACATGTTCGGAATGAGACTCGTTTTTCCTGAATATCTCGAAAAATATTCATTTTGGGATGAAAGTCTTGGACGTATTCGCCCATTATCTTTTGACGAAGATTTCGAAAATGCTGCAATTTGGAAAGAACGATTTTTTTATGTTTTAGTCACTTCTAACTTTGACAAAGAATTTATGACATATTGTATCATATTCTGAAAATCACGCTATCGGGAAAGAAGCATCAGCCTTTCATGCAATAAAAAATGGGTCATTCCATTTGAAAAACGAAAGTTGATGTCACTTCCTAGAACCTTCAAAATACGTCTTCATACGTGAAGCTCACCCTTAGAATTTCAATCCTGAATATTGTGTCTTTCCTACAAACATTCTATAGAGCCATATTCGTGAATAACCCTGTATAAATGAAAGGCGATTTATAGCTCTGTTAGAGCTATAAATCACGTCCAAACTACTGCACCAAATTCAATTAATATTCTCTTGTTGCGTTCGTTATAGTCCGGTCAAGGTTTCCACAATGTAATATTTCAGAAAAAACAAGTTCAAAAAACAGGTACAAGAAGAAAAACGGAATTTAATTTTCCTTGCAACCATAGAGTTGAAGTTGTTAGTATTTTGACACTAAGACAAAACAATGAGCAGAGTGACATTTTCCTGAAAACTTGACTCCTTCGTCAGACAATAACTACTTTTCATTCAACTTCGTAGAATCGTGACAATTTTTTTATTTTTGTATGTCACGATTCTACAATGTTGAATGAAAACTAGTTATTATCTGACGAAGGAGTCTGATTTAGACTCCGAAACGTTACAATGACTAGTTTTCATTCAACTTTGTAGAATCGTGACATCCAAAAATCAAAAATTTTTGCGCAAGGGCATTTCATATTATAAAAAAATGTTTTCTTATTGTTTCTTGTTCAAGAGACTGGGAGAGGAAACCCAAATCAAGTTTTAAGGAAAATGCAGAGACCCCCCAGACAATATTTCAATAGATAGCAGAGTAACAGACTGACAGTGACAGTTGAGTTATATCGAGTGAATCGAAAATTGAGAATTTTTTCCAAGAGGTTGAACTGAATTGCCACACTCGAAGATAATGTGAAAGAATATTAGACCGATAATGAAAAATGTTACCCGATTCCGGCTTGACGTCAACTTCTGGGACACCCTGTAAGTTGTAAAATTCGTACTTACCATTTTCCACTCAAAACAAATAACAAACAATAATAAATAATGCAATCGATCTCGTTTCAAATATTCCTTCGTTAGAAGCTTTTCGTCAACCTAATTTTTAGCAGTCAAACACCGTGGCAAATCGATACTGAACAGAGGGCTTTATCTCAGTTCCTGCACAACGATGGCCTATGGCAGGAACATTTATCTTGATTGATATGGATAGTGACATCGTTCAATTCCCCATGCAATATTCAGGTATGGTGAGAATATTGATTGATGAGCGAAATAGGAACATTTGCCCTATTTCAGTTTTACACTTTTCCACTTTCATTTCACGATGAAAATATCCGAGACAATGTTTTGCGGAATACACTGCACGACATGAAGTATAAAACACAATTTTTTTTTGTGAATTAGTCACAGTTTACACCATTTTCACCTCAGTTTTTGTTATAGCTTAAATGAACCATGGGATGTCGAAACATCATTTGGGCTGTTCTCATTATATATGTGGTAGCCACTGGTCTGTCTTAGTGTCAAAATCTAACAAATTCAACTCTTCTATTGCAGGAAAAATGAAAAGCCCATTTTCTTTCTTTCACATGTTTTTTCTGATATAACAAACTGAAAAACCTTGTCCGGACTATAACGAACACAACGAAAATAGTTATTTATGATATGAAGTTGAAAGTGACGTTTCATTTATGGGTGAAAAAGTTTGCGAAATGAGCGGAGCAAATTGACAATTTCACCAACAAAATAAAATCACTTTTAACACAAATACCATACAATGTTTTTTGTACAACTGCCCTATTTTGATAATGAAATGGCCGAATTTGCAATGACAATAAATAAAATGCATTTTAATATTCAAATAATCGAAAGGTTGTTGTGAATGGCAAATGTTGCCAACGTTATGATTACCAACAACTGAGAAAAGACGCTGTCCTTTGAATATCGTTCCTGTCCAATTTTCGTCTTGGGTTTTCAACTGTTTAATATGTTAATCGAGAGTGCAATTATTAATAAAAGTGACGATTTGGTTGTTCGTTGTTCCTCTCCATATTGAAGAGTCTGCGAGAAGAGCAAATCTGGAACTCCTACCTAAAAAAAATCTGTTCAGCAGTACGATATTGCATATAACAATTTCCTGTCCTGGTGTAAATTGGAAAATGTTGAAGGGAACTTCAGTGAAACTGTTTTCCGGGCATACTCAGAAGAAAAATTAAAAAAATGGAGTTCATCAACTTTGTGGTGCAAATTTTCAATGATAAAGTCAAGCGCCCTTTCTGAAAATGGAGTGGATGTTAGTAAATATTTTAAGGTAATAGCATATTCAAAATGGAAAAGTGAAGGATATCGTCCCAAAAAATCGAAAATCCTCACTCGTGAACAAGTTGAAAAGTTTATAAAAGAGGGACCAGATGAGAAATACTTGATGGTTAAGGTTGCAACTATTTTCGGATTATTTGGAGCCTGTCGGCATGAAGAATTGTGTAATTTATCAGTGGAAGACATCGAAATAACAAATAAATCATTGGTTATAGAACTTCCAAATACAAGAACGAAAGTCAGTCGTTCTTTCAATATTATTAGGAAGTATGTAGACTTTTTTCATAAGTACTTTGCACTGCGCCCTTCTGTCATCAAACATCGTCGTTTTTCCTGAAAAACATGAATAATAAATGCAATGCCAATCCAGTTGCTATTAATACATTTGGGAAAATTCCATCTCTTGTTGCTGAATTCCTCAAACTGTCAGAACCAAAGCAATATACAGGACACTGTTTTCGAAGATCCTCCGCTTCATTGATAGCATAATCAGGAGCAAATATTACGGATATAAAAAAACATGGCGGATGGAAGTCTACGACGGTAGCCGACTATATTGATCATTGCATTCCACATAGAAATGTCATGGCTGAAAAAATTTTCACAACCTCAACAGATTTTGGATCATCATAATCCAATATTGTACTTCCGGTTTCTACAAGTACTGATGGTGATTCTGAGGATTCTAATAATATGTTGCGAAGCTCCCTAACGTAACAGGGCATTAATGTTAGTACTTGTTCTAGTTTTACGATTACTATTGTTCATAAGTAATGATTGTTGAATATTGATAATAAAAATTTGCAATTGCTGAATTTTTCCCATCTGATTTCATCAAAAGAAAATGGAATGCTAAAAATATTTTTCTCTATTTCAGTATCGTACTAAAAGTAGTGCTGTAATGAAACTCATTACAGCATTGTTTTCAGTTATATTTTTCGTTTTATGGTTGTCAGTATTGACCTCCGATCCAATCAATTTTCGAATCAAAACAATTCAAATTCCTTGATCTGTCAAATTTCGTATGTCACACCAACTGCCAAGATACAATACAAAAGTCACTAATTTTTTCATTCGAATTTCCAGAGTATTTCACAAAAATTGACTGAAATAGAGAAAATACCGTCTAATACTCGTTGCAGAAGGCAATTCCAACACTCATGCTATCGAAAACTCGCTCCTTTCCTTCGTCGCTCGTTTTCGAACTTCGCATTCGTGTTGGAATAGGAGCTCATTCTGTAACTTGTATTAGAATATACTATTAAAAATAATATGAAAATATTTTAAACACGCTTCCACGTAAACAATTGATTTTAACATTGTTTGCTGTCATTAAGAGTGTCACTTTAAATGGCAGTTGGACGTGATGCTCCTTCAAATGTAACCATAAATCGTCTTTTATTTATAAAGATCAATCTATGTTCAAAACTCTCTTTATCCGTAGTAACGTCCTCAAAAACAAGTTTCTAGGTGAATAATACTCCGAAGACAGCTATTCTTCTTACGGAAACACCAACAGTCTTTGGTTTGTGATTCAATATGTAAAAATTTTGATACGTGAGTGAAAAAGTCAATATTAGAAAGTACACGAGTTTTGTTGCCGCTATCGACATTTTCAGAATACATCATCTTCAAACTTCAACGGTTTCATTTTTTTATCAATTCGACGAAAATGTAATGAAGGTGAAGCCTCTATTGCAGTGGTTTTTCTTTACCGTCTGCATTTCCATGCCTTTGTCTTTTAATTGATTCCGTCGCCCCAAGGGATGATTTCTCATCGCAGGAACAAAGGGGGTGCCTTGTATTGTCTTCGGTTTTTCCACCCAAAACCTGACAACTACTGAAGCAGCCGATGATTAAAACGGTGGACTTTCAATAGATAGGACCGCGTAGATTCCGCGAAATTATTATAAAGCCGAAACATCGCTGCTGAAGAAGGTAAAACATTGAATAAATGGAGAAATAGACCAAGGAGGAGAGATCGATACTGAGATTCCACAAAAAAGAACATGAAAATGGCGAAATAGTATTCGAACAAAATCTGAAACTACGCTCAATATGCACTAACCAATTTTTTCCGTATCAATTTTTTCATGCACCATTATAGTTCTTGAGTATTTTGCATTTCAATGACTTGGTTCTGACTTCACATCACGCACCAACATTTTGAGGTTCCGAAATTTTTTCTTGGAAAAAGGTGCTCTTGTTCGACATCGCCTAGTTGCACCGTTTTCGAGAAAAATTGATTTGAAATTTTCATTTCGTTCACTACTCAATGTTTGTTATGTGAAGAATCATAATAGAGTGAGTGAAATTTCAATTTATTGTACTTGTTTTCAATATTTTCATAACAGATTTGCCTCATAAAACAATGGTTATACGAAATCATTTAATCTCCTCGAAGTTTATTTTTTCAAAGAACTACTGTGTGTTTTTTGTACTTAACTAAATGATGGAGAAAGAAAATTTCGAATCCATTTTTCTCCAAACGGATGCAACTGGGAGATGTGCATCTTTTCTCAATTTGATGTGAAAATTGTAAAGTAATGAAAGGTAAAAAAGTTGTCAGTAAAACTATTTTTTGGCAACACCTTGAATACAGGGTGTTAAATTTGAAATAACGAAGTTCACATTCGCTTTTCGGTAGAACCGGAAGTAGATTCTGCCTGAAAATATTTTACAATTGAAGGTCGTGTACTCTAAAACAAAAATACAAAATCTTGCTTCCTAGAAAAGTTCTAATGAAACACTTAAAACTCTGAAGGTGGGTTTCACAAAACTTTGATTGTGCGATCAAGAAATCTCACGTCAATTCGAACCAAACAAATCCCTCGTTTCGAAATGTTAACGAATCGCGGTGGCTACAATTAATTTGACGGTGTAATCAAAGTTTTGTGAAACTGACCCTATATCACACTATCATACTACTTACAGTGGCGCACACCTTTGTATATCCATTACTTTTATTGATAGAGATAATCCGATTGGACACGACGCTTTTTTATTCTTGCCGGAAACTATGAAATTACCTGCTCCATATGAGTTAGGGATATTGACATAAATCGCAGAAAAATTTAGTCTGAATGAGTTTATGTGATGAGAATTCATATCAATATGATTTCAAGTTGCAGGAAATAAAATTAATTTTAGCCTGTAGGTCTGCAGCGTATCCACCCTGTATATTAAGAAAAATCCAGTAAAATAACGTTATTTTATCCCATGAATTAAAGCATTTTGAGACTATCAATACAATGAATGGCCTCCACGGGTATCAATAACATCTTCTTTGCATACTACACACGAGGTTATTGGACATTTCTTAAGGAATTTGAGTCCATAAACATATCCCGGCCTATACCACTATCTCCTCGGAATGGATGGACTTCTTGGACATAGCGACAATTACGGGGTATGCGTAGAATTGTTCATACCCTTATTCTTCGAGAATCTGGAAATCGTCCATATCTGGATTCATCAGTAAAAAGGACACTACGCCATTGATCGTTCCAATTGATATGTTGCCTTTCCCATTCCAGTCTTCGACGCTCATGGTCACGTGTTAATGGAACTCCTCTTAATGGGCGTCTAGAACCTAGATCCACCTCTCTTGAACGTCGTCTGATGGTTTCGATGGAAACTTGGATCCCATCTGCATTTTAAAGAGTATTCCGTAGCATTCTACACGTAGATGCAAGCTTTTTTCTCGCCGAAACTGTGATGAAATGATCCTGAACAGGTGTTGTTTATCGTCACCCACCAAGCCTTGGTCTTTCCAACACGGAACCTGTCTCCCTGAACCTATTCCAGAATCGAGATATCACACTTTGGCTGACTTCGAGCCTTTCCGCTACAACAACCTGAGTTAGGCCACCCTGTAGCATTCCGATAGCCCTATTAGCCTCAGCGTTTGTTAATTCACGTCTTACCATTTTCAAAAAACTCGTTTGAAATCGAAGCCGTTGATAAACTGACTCCATATCAAAATGAGAACATTCATGAAGCATATGCAAAGAACCAAACTTCAGAAAAAAGGCGACCAGATTGACGAAATGTCTCATACTGATTTTAATTCGATCGATTAAAGTTGTTATTGAGTTTTAAATGATTTCACAGCGATTTTCTTGAAGATTATATACTTTTCTGAACGATTGAATACGATATTCGTAACTCTTGTTTAGCAGTATATCATTATTACACCGAAAAATTTCAAATGATATCAGTAGGAATTGATAGTCAATAATAGTATATTCTAAAACAAGTTGCAGAATGAGCTCCTATTCCAACACGAATGCGAAGTTCGAAAACGAGCGACGAAGGAGCGAGTTTTCGATAGCATGAGTGTTGGAATTGCCTTCTGCAACGAGTATTAGACGGTATTTTCTCTATTTCAGTCAATTTTTGTGAAATACTCTCGAAATTCAAATGAAAATTTAGATTAGTTACTTTTGTATTGTATCTTGGCAGTTGGTGTGACATACGAAATTTGACAGATCACGGAAGGAATTTGAATTGATTTGATTCGAAACTTGATTCTATCGGAGGTCAGTACTGACAACCATAAAATGAAAAATATTACTGAAAACAATGCTGTAATGAGTTTCATTACAGCACTACTTTTAGTACTGTAATGAACTCATTACGATACTGAAATAGAGAAATTCTTTTTCAGAACTGATGATATTCGTATTGACAGATAGAGTACAGGCCGAACAAACGAATTTCGTCGTGCCAGTGTTTGGGCGAATCTACGTATGCTCCCGTACATTGCAGACAATCTAATAAGGCGTTGCAACACTTTCCACGCAGCATCGAAAGGTAAAAAAAGGTGAAAAAGCAGATTTCGAATCATTCGAATCTAAACTTAAGAAGTTGGCTCACGCCAATACTTCCTCATCACTTAACTTTATTGGCGTTCCCGTATTTCGTTTACATTTGTGGGAGCGAGACCGAAGATATCGTTAGCCTAGAGTTAGAGCATTTGCTTGTAACCGACCCCAATGCACTCTAGCTCTCGTCCAATAAATATTTGATGAACAGATGAGTTCGCTCGAGCTGTTTCAATTATATTTTCGAATCTAATAAAACGCTCCGACCAACCGGTTAATTCGAACGAATCGACAATACAACAGTTTCAGGTACTACAGGATGATTTGAGTGTCTAAACATTTCAATTTAATGGAAAAAAAACGAATTCGATATAATACGTGAGGTATTTATGGAGCATTCACACGGGGACAATTGACAGGCCATTCCATTAAGCCAATCCATTAAGACATTCCATGAAAGTGAATCATTCATTCGCACGAGGACAATTAACAAGCCATTCCAATGTGAAGTAACAAATTCACGTCATTTATGTAGACAGTTTTTTATCAGAATATAATGAGAAGGTATATTTTTGAGGAACGTGAGAAAAGTTGTTTAGCGATCATCGATAGACTCAAATCAGAACGTTCATTGCTAGCTATTTTCTCGCTAAGAGAGGAAATAGATGTTTTCGAGGAAAACACAATTTTTAAAAGAAGATAGATTAGACCTGGATGTTCGGAAGATTTACTTTGAGTCAATAAAGACAAATATCAAGATAATTAGAAGTAGAGGATCTTGAGGAGTATAGGCTATGTATGAGAATGTCTCCGGAAATGGTGCAAACTCTAATTGGACCTACCAAAAAAAAATTGAAAAATGAATCATATATTCTGCAGGAAATATTTTCGATATTTTGAGCGAGGATCATTTTTCTTTGATTGAAATATATTACAGGAGGATTCTACTTTCTGCTGAAAAATCTCTCCCAGTCTCTGGAACAATTTTTTCAAATAATAGAAGGAAAGATCCTCTGAGTAAACTGGTTTTTCCGGGGCGAAAACCTTCAAAAAAATTGTTGCCAAACAATGAAACAGGAAATAATACTTCGAATTATTGAACTTTGTAACGTTTCGGGGTCTATATCAGACTTCTTCATCAGACAAATTCGTATTGTGAACACAGTTTTTTTCCTTTGCTTATCATTCAAAGGTTTAATATTTGTAAGTATAGATCTTAAATCATTTTGTGATTTTAAGAACAGTTCAGAAAAATTAAAAAAATTGGTTTCAAATTCAACATACGAAAAGTATTCAAAACACAAAATGATTTCATGATAAGAACTGAACTTTTTAATGAGAAAAAAGTCCACAAATTTATTTATGATATTTTCTGTTCATGAAGTCTTTCAAAGATATCAACATAAAAATAGAGATATTGGTAAATCGCGAATTGAAGGTCACATGATGAAATGGAATGGGTAACACAAAAATTCTGTTGGCGGAACCTGATCATTATAAGAAGAAAATTGAGGAGTCATCTTATATTTTGTTGGATGAAAATAATAATCTGGCCAATTGTTCGGTGGGAATCTATGGGTTAAGTTATTAGGGAAAGAACTGACTCCAGGAAACTTCGAGATGAAATAAAAAATGTATAGACATGTTTTGACCCTAGACAAATAAGTGCATGAGTTCAAACAGGGGCCCTTTTTCTTTTATTAAAAATTTTTCCTAATTGATTTTGTTCCAGAGATTGGGAAAGATGTTTCAGAAATTCAGTTGTTCAGAAAACATGAAAATCCCAAGATCAGCATAGAGACAAAAACGAAATTGCATGTTAAGCGTCTATTGAAGCTGCTTTTGTTGCAATCGGTTAATAAAAAATCTTGAAAAATTTTTCTCATGAGTAATTTTCATTAGAAATATTTGTTCTGTATATTTTAGAATTATTTAATGCTATTTTCAAAAGATGATTAACGAAATCGATGTTTTTTCGATATCAACTAGGATGTTTTCTATCGATATCCCAACACTAGGGTAGAAACGTTGAGATGCACGTCAAAATGAACTAATTCATCGTACCGAGGGTGGGGAAGACATTGGTGCCAGTGAATTGAAAATCGTTCCAATTTAATGGATTGTCTCCATTGACAGGTAGAGACATTCCATTTCAATGGATTGCCTCTATTCACACAACGCTATTCCACTAAGCCAATCCAATTTCTTAGTGAAATGGCTTATCAATTGGCTTCTGTACTGAATTGTCCCCATGAATGGATCAAGACAATCCAATGTCTCCATTCACACGATGCCAAGCCACTAGACAATTGGATTGTCTCAATGGAATGGCTTGTCAATTGTCCCCGTGTGAATGCTCCATTTGGGTTATTGCAGACATTAAAAAGATTAGGTTGAGGCTTTCAGGACCGGATATAATGATATTTTCAATAGGCTTCTTCGGAGCATATTCTAAGTCTGAAATTGAAACTCCACTCCGTTCTGTTGAAGGATTCAATCCTGAACCATCAATTGAAGCTCTACCAGTGTAGGTAAAACGACAAGTGTTGACGTTCCCGGAGTTGATTGGCTACTCCCACTCCTTATCCGCTTGATTCGGGTCTTGTCTAGAACTGGAAACGATGCGCCATGTACCAGAGGTGTTTAATATTTTTTGTCCATGTAGTGTTTATGTTTATAAATCTAAATGGTTTCCATGTTTATCCTCAAATAGTAACTTTTGATGTTTGAAGTGACCTCTGCCTTTGAGAATACTGTATTGTGTCCATCCGTAAAAGCCGATTTTTCTGTATCAATACAACTCTTCGCCTCGTATATCCACTATATTACTGCGATAACGATATCCTGAAAGCGGCCCAGAAAAAAAAAGATTGCCTGTGCCAGCTATTACCTATAACTTCAAAAATTCAACAAACCGACAACAAGAGATTCATCATGAAATCTTCTAATGGAATAAGATTTCGCAGAGTATACGGAAGAACTTACTTCAGTCTCGAAATGAAGAAAAATTCTACAATGATAAGGAAATCCTGAAAGGAGAACCAATGTATGATACCCAAATTGCTGCTAGTAAATTCAACTACCCTTGTTGCATTCAAAATGAAGCTTAAAATTTTTCATAACATCGAATATACTAACTGAAGAAAAACAAGAAAAATGCAACACTTAGCGAAGAAGCAATAAATCACTTTTAGAATAAAATCCCTGTGATTATACTCACGGATTACATTAATTTTGCAGCATACCTGGAAAAGAAAAGAAATAAATTAATTCATTATTTTAAAGTATATATATTTTATTCAATATTATTTGAAATCTTCAAGGAGACAACAAGTCCATAGAGTTTTCTCTTATCGTTTTTGTACATCAGAAGTAAAGATTATTTCTTATTTGGATTTCCATCGTACCAGAATTGATTTTTTCGTTTATTTGGTTATATGATAGCAGTTTCTACCTAGGTATAGGTTAGACGTATACAGGGTTATTCCTGAATATGGCTTTACAAAATATTTTTAGGAAAGATACGAGATTGACATTAAGTCTTCCGTGCTTATTGGCCGTGGTCTATTAGGAATTATTTCACCTTACGTTCCGCCCACAATTGCGGTAGGCATCTTCAGAGACCATTACATCCTTTAGCGACGAATGCATGCTGTAGATCTTTAAGTTCATCCTCCAGAAATTCCAGCTTGCACAAACGTCGGGCTCTGTCTACGAGTGTTTTTATAACTCCTCGTTTCTGATGAGGGTGATAATTGGACTGCTTGTGTAGATACCTGTCAGTGTGGATTGGTTTTCTATTACCCTGTGTCCTAGCTTCCTATTAGGCTTTCTAGTAAGCAAGACGTCTAGAAAGGGTAGAGCACCATCCTTTCCAATTTCCAAAGTGAATTGAATATTTGGATGCTTACTGTTAAGATGTCATAGCAAAGCATCCAATTCTTCAAGTCCATGACTCCAAACGACAAAAGTATCATCCACATAACGTAGCCATGTGGACGGTTTCTTTTTTGCCGCTTCAATTTTACTTTGTTCGAATTTTTCCATGAAGAAATTTGCAATTGCAGGACTTAGAGGGTTTTTCATGGCTCAACCGTCTATTTGCTCATAGAATTCGCCTTTCCATTGAAAATAGATGGATGATAGGCAAAGTTCGAAGAGCCCACCCGGTATAAATAAACAGCCAAATAATGATACATTTTCATTCCACACGTTTCTTGTTTTGTTTCACTATCAAATATCATCAGTTTGATTTATAATTTAACTATAAATCATAAATTTAACTATGAAAAACGCTTGCAAATCATTGAATTTTTTTATCAAAATGCGTGTTATGTTGAGAAAGTTGATTGGACTGAGCAGATGGACCACCACCAAAATTATATGGACCGTACTATCGACTCAAATACCAATTTCATGCATTTTCTTGATTTTATGTGTTTATTTTTGAAAAGATTTCCTATAACTATTGAAAAATCACCCTTTACATCTGTTAAAAATTGAGCCCCTCAGACGTCATCCTCAACTACGCCTATGGTCCGAACGCACCGAAACGTCAAGACGATTTCTCATCTCTATGAACAGTCTAGTTAACCTAATTCTATTCTATGTTAATCAGTTGACAGGACAACTCATGCTCATTATTAATTGTATCAATTAATCAATCTTTTATGCTTTTCTGTATCGACTCTCTCTGAAGATCAGACCTCTCTTGTACTTCTCTTGTGAAATTAGAATTTTCAAAAAGTCACCTCGCAAATTAATTGTACATCTCGTTCATTTTTGGAAGCAATCAATTAGGTAAGTGAGCATTTCTCAAAGTCATCTCTCATTAATGCATATTTAATGTTATTTTCCTGCTTTTATAAAGTTTGAAAATGTGTCTACGTTTTAGATCATAAAAATCTATAAAAAATACTGGTAATCCTCTCTCACTTTACTCTCAGAAAATCTCTATTACATTTAACTAATGGAATTGACTCCTCTAAGATATATATTTTGATATATTTTGCTGTTCTCATGATTTTTCAGATTTCTCTAGACTTTTCACATTGGAAATAATAATTGATTGCTCCAGAAATGAGCATTATTTGTGGTAATGAGTTTTGATTCATTATATTCTCATGTGCACCTCATTATCTCAATGTAGTCATCTCATTTCTCAATCATGCACTTCTCATTACACTTGCTAATTATTGTTCTCGAGTTTCAGATGAATGAACCATCTCAAGCGTAAGGGTGAAACATGGAATCAGTCTTCTCTCTCAATAAAATCAAGTGAACTTTTCTGAAATATTTGAACGATCAAGTAATTCACACATTGAACCTGATTGACAGTCTCAATCCCTACTTCACCTTGAGCAGTCTCCTCAAATATTGCCCACATGATTAAATTGGTATGATCTCCTCATTAAAACTAAGAAATTCTCAAGTTCATTCATCGGAAACACTTAGCAAGAGGCAACTCAAGCTTTCAGATTCAGACGAATCAATAGGGTAGGTGATTTGCACTTATACAAGTACTCTCATATTGTCATTCTCATAATTATCAATTGTAACTCTTATTTTTCTGATGAACACTAACCCTGCTTGCTAAAAGTAGTTTGTCACTGTAAATTTTGTCTCAATTGATTATTAGCCTTCTCGTTACAGAACTACGTTATAGATCATAATTATTGATTTCTCAACCTTGATATCCTCATATTGTAATGCTCTCAATGAAGACCAGACTTAGACTATTAAGTTTTCAATACTAATCTCACTTTATTACAACTCAGACTACTCTAACAATTCACTATTGAACCTTTTGTTTTTCTGATGAGATAAAGAGGCTCTCGCAATAAATTTCATTCGCATCATCACTGTAAACTCTGAGTTTAATTTTGAATTAATGGAACTCTCTCAAAGTCTAAGTCTGACTACATCTGACCTCCCATTTTGAACTTCTCTAGATTACCTCTGTTTTTAGTTGGATAATTCACTCTGAGTTTTAAAGATGACTTTAATATTGTATTTTTTTTACTGTATTAACTTCATGCGGGTGACTTATTCATTTTATGATTGTGAATGATGTCAATAAATGTTTTTACAATACCATCTCTAACTCAATTATCTGGATACAGTCCTAAACTTTATTTTTCAAAATCAGAACATCCCCGATTTTGTACAACATGAATCCACGTCTTGCAGGACAGCATGGTCAGACTTCACCTTTCTTTTCCAATAACGTTGATGTAAAATGCACCAAGCCATTGCTGGGTAAATAAAAGAAATCGCAAACATAGCAAAACAAGTGGCAGAATTTCTAGGCTCAGTAAATCCCAAGCTATACACAGGTCATTGCTTTCAGCGTTCCTCTTCTGCCACAATTTTAGTAGATGCTCGTGGCAATATGCTAGCACTGAAGAAACACGACGGTTGGCGGTCATCCTCAGTGGTTATGTAGATAATTATATGCAAAACACGACTGCCAACTCATCGGAAATTACATGAGCCATTTTTGACAATACAAAAATTCCTAAAACCGACAAACTTTTTGTGGATAAAAAAATTAATGTTCTCGATCCGACCCTGAACACTCCAATTAATTAATCCAATGCATTCCGAAGTGCAATATACAAATAAATCAATTAAAATCAAATTCCGTTCGGAACGATTCAATAAACGTATAACCGTTCATTTTTAAAAATTGCAGGCCATAATAGCGAATCCTATGGGACACGTGATTCCACTGCACAGCTCTTCAGTTAATGGAATTTCCATTTTCCAGAAGATCGAACAACACGGCCGTGCATAGAGACACACTGGGAGTCCGAAACGTGTAGGTGGATAAATAGGCGCTCTTTGACATCGCACTTGGGATCGATTTTCTGCCAATTTTCGCTCTCTCATTGTGAAGGAACTTTCGAAGCGGGGTCATTAATCTAATCATGCCGGATTAGGTCATTTCGGATGCAGTTCTGGACGGCAACGACATCTACAATTGTATGGGAAGTTCTGTAAGGGCAAAACGAATCGAAAACGTGTCGAACAAAGATTATAGAGTATAAAGATGGGAAACGAAGCGACTACAGTGATGTCAGCGACATCTGTTTTTCAAAAGTGATCGGTCTATGGTTAAAATATTTAATTAGGGTCTATTTGGCATAGATTATATAGAGATTATTAGTAGGCTGTTGTCATTTTTGAAAGAAATACTTGAATAAATATTCTTGCTGAATGATGATTATATTTTCTCGCGTATTTTCCACTGAAATAACTCGAAATCTACAAGAGTAGCACCTAGCTCACTCCATAATCTTGGTTTGTGTGTTTTTCTGTTATAAATTTTGTTTTAAAAACTGGCCGACATTCGAAATGCATGGTAATTAATTGCAGAAATAATAGAAAGAATAATCTTGAATGTGCATTCTTTTCACTACCGAAGAGAATGGAAATGTAAGTTTTGAAACTCGTATCATGTAACTGTCTTGTTCATTGCTTTTTATTTTCAGTGTTGTCAAATAGATAGAGGTTTCGGGCAAAAATATATTGTTCTGGATAATTTGTTTGCGAACCGAATTTTCTGCGGTCTAATTCATTAGATCAAAAAGTTCCACTCATAGAGGCAATGGTGGTCAGAAGAACGACTTATAGAGGTGGTGGTTCTCTTGACGACCCTTCCAGCAGTTCGACTCATCTACTAGACCCTCTAGACTCATTGAGGTGAAAATACACTGGGTAAGATATGTATGAATCGGGTCCAGAACAACTGTTTGACTTATCGATGTTCGATTTATCGAGAGTTCACTGTATGAATAAACTCTTGAAATTGTTATAATAATTCTCTAATTTGTGAACGAATTTTCGAGATGTTCTCAATTTCATAATTATCGAATTCTAGTTGATTTTACACAATCATTTCAAATAAAAATATAAAGAATCCAGAAGCGTATTTCATTTGATTCAAAACAATAATATGTAGATGGAAAATATCATCCTGATAAAAAAACGGAGCTCTGCTTTTGTTTTATCGATCAGGATGTTTCTTTAAAAGCTCGACAAGGAATACTCAATGGAAATTTATGAGAAGTATAATTCGAATTAATTAAAATAGTTTTCTCTACTGAATTATGTTTTCAGCGCCATCTAGGTGTCACAAGTAAGAAACTAGCCAAAAATGGTAGTCGGATTTTAGTACCACAGATGTAAGGGCGTTTCCTATCTTTCTAACTCTATAATCTTTGGTGTCGAACTTCCGCTATTCTACACCGCGCAAAAAAATCAACCACATTCTGAAAATCTCAATTTTAATGAAAGTTAAGTCTACATTGACTTTATAACTTATTTTTTATGTTCTCTCGGGAAGGTTTTGAACGAAACAAGACACATTAAATGAAAGAAAAATTCAGGATTTCACCGAATCTCATGTGAAAGAAGAGAAATGAACAATTGATTCAGCCTACCGCAGTTGTAGGCGAAACGTTAAGTGAAATTATATCTAATGGACCACGGCCATCCTTAAAAGTGTAAAAAAAAATTAATTGTAAAGTTGAAAAAAATTGACAGGCAATTTCGACGAGCACAAGTACCTGCCACGCGACTCGAAAAGGGTGTAAAATATTAACAAAAATGAACCTTTTTCTCTAAGGCTGAAATTTATATATGTGTTCGTCTGAGAAATGAAAAAATAAGTTTTACTATCAATCTTTATCATCATCTGATATGTTATCATTAATTTCTTCATCATATAGTACAGTCGTTTCAAGCGTAGTACACTGTGTCCTAAATTGGTTGAGACTGCACTATATCTCAGCTATTATTGAAAATAGAGACATGCAGTTTCCGCAATCCTGTGTCATTTTTTTTCTAAACTTTTAAATCCATAAACAGAAATATTCCAACCACTTTTGTTTCTAGAATACACGGCCAAAACAAAAATATGCACTTTTTGAAAATGTTATTATTTCTCGGGCCATGTATAAAAAAGAAAAACATGAAAACTGCTTACAATAATATTTTTACGTAGAAGTCAGTGGCGTATCTTAAATTTTTTTTAATGATGAATGTTTAGATAGAGCACAAAAATTTTTTTCAAAGCATTGTTCTTGAGATTGAATTGAAACGAAGTGGAATTTCCATATGAAACACCCTGTTAATTTTAACATCAAATTGTTCCCTTTTTCTGAATACATTTATGTATCACAACCTAACCTTCAATAAATTTCAGTTGAAAAAAATATCCCATGCATTTAATCAATATTCACATGCAATTCATCATAACTTTTTCGAAAACCCATTTGACCTTAACCCATTGATTTTATCCTATTTTGAACATAAACTCAAAATATTAACTGAAAATTGGTGAAAATGAAAAAAAAAGTTTGTATAAATATTGTAATTTTTTGATGAATGTGTGGGAGAATTCATGTCTTACTTGAAAAAAAACAAACACAAATATAAATCTGATAGTTGACGCTGAAATTTATTAAAGGTTAGGTTGTGATACATCGATGTATTAAGAAAAAAATGCGAAAATTTGACGTTAAAACATACGAGGTGTTTCATTTGAAAGATTCAAGTTTGTGCTCTATCCATCCCAAAAACATTCATCCAGAAAAATTTTAAGCTATCCCACTGACTTCTACTTAAAAATATTATTATAAGCAGTTTTCATTTTTTTACAAGGCCCATAATGAATTCATTACAGCATTGTTTGTAGTTGATAGTTGATAGTTTAAAAAGGGTTACAGTCTACTTCAACCTAATGGTCTATTGTGCCCCCTGACAAAGCTTTACAGCTCGCCTTCCAGTCCCAGAGATCTTATGAAATCCAATATCTCGGAAGGCTTCAGTGAGACTAATTCCTCACTCCTACAGGTCTCTTGACCAAAACATTGTGTCCTTTGGCTTATAATGCCTAGGCATTTTGTTACTAGGTGAATAGGAGTTTCTTCCTCCTCCCAACAGAATCTACACTCGTCAGTGTCCGATACGCCCTTTCTCTGTAAAGTGCTTTCTGAGGCGACAATGCCCTGTAAGAAAGCCAGTGTGGAGGTGTAGTTGGTTCTTACTGAGATCCAAATATCTTTTGGATCTTGCAGTTTCAAAATTCCGAAGGAACTTTTTGGAGTGATCCAACCCTGGGAGATTCTGCCAGAGTGTTTCTCTTTCAGTTTTTTCCTTCTCCAGAAACTCTTTCTTAATTGTCTGTAGTTATATTTTTCAATTTTTGGTTGTCAATACTGTCCTCTGATCCTGTCAATTCTCCAATAACATCAGTTCAATTACAGTAAGCTGTCAATTTTCGTAAGTCACACCAACTGAAAAATACTATACAAAACTCACTATTCTCAATTTCTATTGAAAATTGAGAGTATTTCACAAACCTGAATGAAATAGAGAAAATATCGTCTGTAACTCGTGGCACAAGGCAAGTCCAACACACATGCATTTCGCTTTCGTGTTGGAATAGGACCCCATTCTGCCACTTCTTTTAAAATATACTATTCTCATATCCCTTGATCGGTGCCTGGATGAATAAAAAACTAGGTCGTCCTACGATGCAGAAACTAACCTGCATTTTGGTAACTAAATTCGCATTTGTGGGTGCCAATTTCACAGAGCTACCCTGAGAGTGTTAGCCTCAGGCGATTGCACCGAAGGCAATATCAGTTCTATTTGTACGGGTGAGTTATCAGCAATCAGTGGTAACTGTTTATTGTCCGTTATCGGAAATTATAATCCTGTGAGAGCCATGGCTGCCTCCATTGTTTGCTTGGGGCTGTCTCCAATCCTACTAAATCCAATATACAGGTATGTATCTGCCGCAGTTTCCACCAGAATTGCATTGAACGAAAATAGCGGAATAGAGACAGAGAAAACAGTTCTGCCAATCAATATTTTTCAATGCAAAAATCTCTGAATGATATATATAGTCCGTTTCAAAATGATTGGCATCTCGGGCGGCTGTGGAATCTCGAAAATATGTTGGTAATATATTTCGAATTAATTTCTGTATACTTATGTTCTTGATTAAATCCACAAGTTAGTTTTGGATTTGAATATTTCTCAAGTATTACCGAATTGAAAATGGCTGGAGATCATCAGGATACCTCTCGCCTCGCCCAACTACAAAGGAACGTGAAGCAGTTTATCGTCGGTACTGCAAGTTTTTCAACAATTCAGCAGGTATTTCTGCCAGTATTGATCGCGTTTTGCTAGTTATTCAGGTAACAATCATTTACTTTTTCGAGTTGTTTTCTAATAAATAAATGAGTCTCAAAATTTCAGTTTTCAGCTAGATCTGTCAGATGAATTTGAGAGAAAAGAGAAGGCAAGAATTTTATTACAATCAGGAGTGAGCAGTTGATGGAAACCTATTCCACATGATTATCCCTCAGAAAGAAACATTATACGACGTTTTTTTTAAATAAAAACCAATGAATCAATCAGTTTGTACATCTTTTTTGGCTGCCTGAAAAGTAACTGAATTTTAATCAAAATCAACATTTGGTATATTATTTAATGTATCATGAAATGGACAGTATTTATAAATACAAATAATAAGTGATCTATTTTATAGCTTTTCTCACTTCAAATGATTCACTTATTGTCAACAACTATTTTTCATTTGTTTCAACAACTTGGCTATGAAATTGTGAAGTTATGTCAGCTTTATACTTTTTGTTCCTCAATACCCAGAAAAAATAACATAGGGTGAAAACATGGCTGAATATTCGATAGTCATCAAGATTGCTGGAAGGTCTTCATAGAGAACGAACTTTTAGTTATCTCTGATGAAGTCCTGATTATTTAATGAATGATATCTCTACATTGGAGTTCCTCGAAAGACTGCAAGATTTCATGTTGAAGCATACCACGCTATTTTTATTATCCATCCTGAATTTCCAATTACCATGCTTGATCTACAGCAGAATAGTGTGGGCATGTATTTTTCAGTCATCATCTCAGCTCGTTTCTCTTTTGCAATTGAATCTAAGTTTGAGAATTTGTCAAAACAACAATGATGAATATAATGTTATTTCACAAAATATTCTTCAAATTTATTTGCCTTGATATATTTCAATCTATGATGAACATACAGTAATTTTTAGTTACTTTTTGTAACTAGGCTTGCTTTGATGACAATCATTTTGAGACGGACTATATCTATGGATATATTCCATGAATTTCAATGAAAGTTCAGTGAAAATAATGTATACTGCTCCACAAGAGTTAGGGTATCTCAAGGTATCTATGGAATCATTTTCATCTAGTGGAAGTTAATGCGTAGCAGTTTACTGGGTAAAATGTCTACAGAAAATGTTTCGTATACTGCAAGAGAATACGCCGACATGCACCTTATTTATGGAGAAGTACGTCTTAATGCTAGAGCAGCATCGAGGCTTCATTCAGAGCGGTACCCCAATCGCCGACATCCCAATTACGAAGTTTTCATCCGGACCCATAATGCAATTGTCGAAGGAAGAGTTCCTGGGAGTCGTAAATGTAGTGGCCGGCCCTCGATCGTGGAGGATGACACCATTTTGAATGAAGTCGAAAATAATCCTTCAGTATCAACCAGAATGATAGAGCTCATGACAGGCATATCAAAAACAAGTGCCCATACAATCCTGAGGAAACACAAATATCACCCCTACCATATTCAGAGAGTTCAACAACTACTTACCCAGAGACTTTCAAGCCCGAGTAGAATTTTGTCAACAAATGTTGCTGAAACATACAGAAAATCCCAATTTTTTCAATAATATCTTTTAGACTGATGAGTCTTCCTGTACTCAAAGCGGGTATATCAATCTGCATAATCTTCATAGTTGGAACATCGAGAATGCGCACAATATAAGGCAAGATAGATCCCAATATCGATTTACGGTGAATTTATGGACTGGCATATACGATGGAAAAATATTCGGTCCGACAGAATTGCCGCAATCATTAAACGGCACCAACTATTTGAATTTTCTAAGGAACAGTATACCCTTACTCTTAGAAGATATACCACTGGAAATGCGACGTAATGTATGGTTTCAAGTTTCAACACGACGGGTGCCCAGCACACTACAGTCGTCATATTAGGGAATATTCAAACCAAACATATCCTCACCGGTGGATCGGAAGAGGCGGTGAAATTTTGTGGCCTCCACGTTCACCAGACTTAAATCCTTTGGATGTTTTTTACTAGGGTTTCTTAAAAAATGAAATTCATTCGAATCCCATAAGAGATGAAGCACAACTAAGGTACCGCATTCGTATTTCAGCAGCCAAAATAGCGGGGAAAAGTTTGTATGGTTTGAAAAGGTCATTTCTCAATAGATGCAGGGCATGTATTAGCGAAGGAGGTGGTCATTTTGAGCATTTGCTCTTATAAGAATCCTGAATTTTTATTATTGATATTTTTATAAAGTTTCTTCAAAATACATTTGTTGATATTGAGGGTCCTGTGCGTTATTACATTATATCATCGCAATCAATGAATAATTTCACTTTATCAGTAATTTAAGGAAAAACTGACATTTTTCAAGAGTATTATTCAATATGTTACAGCAGAATCTGCAAAATGAAAGGACTTATGGAAAAGGTCACAAAATCAGTTTTTCACAGAAATGCTCCATTTTCGATAAACATTCAATTATCTTTTTTCGTGAAGAAGTTTTTCACCTGTATTTTACTTTTTCGGAATCCTCACAAAATGGGCAACTTTTCAAGGTAATATGCAGAAAAGGTCTAGTGTCTTTTTTTTATACCACGTCAGATAGAATTCAGTACAAAAACACTTCCTTCAGAACATGAATTTTAACTTATTTTTCAGAATCCCTGTATGATATTTTCTGCTATTTTTCATTGTATGAATCGAAGTAATCATTCAACAATATTTACAGAAAAAAACTGATTCCAAAAGTATTTAATTGTAGCTTCCGCAAGAGAGAAAGCATCTTAAGTGAAAAAATTCAACATTTTCATAAAACATCAAATATCTCGAAAACTGTGAGACTTTCATATGAACGATTTTTTCACATCAGGTAGAGCACATTCTGATCTACATTCCGTTTTCGTTTGACGTGGTCTTTACGGGACACCCTGTATATGTGTAGAATGCTACGGAATACTCTTCAAAATGCTTATGGGGTAGAAGTTTCCATCGAAGCCATCAGACGACGTTTGAGAGAGGTGAATCTAGGTTTAAGACGACCATTAAAAGGAGTTCCATAAACACGTGACCATAAGCGTCAAAAACTTGAATGAGCAAGGCAACATATCAATTGGAACGATCAATGGCGTAGTGTCCTTTTCACTGATGAATCCAAATATGGACGATTTTCAGTTTCACGAAGATTAAGGTTATGAACAATCCCACGCATACCCCGTAATCGTCGCTATGTCCAAGAAGTCCAACCATTCCAAGGGGGTAGTGTTATGGTATGGGCCGGGATATATTTCAACAGGCGTAAAGATCTACACATTTGCCCTAGGAATATGAGCGCCTTACAATGTAGGGAGCAAGTCATTGGCAATGTTTTGCCAAATTTTCACGCTGCTTTTGGTGAATTTTTCAATTTCTAGACGATAACGCTAGACCGCACCGTGCAGGCATAGTTGAGAATGTGCGCGAGGAGCTTGGTATTCCACATTTACCAATACCTCCGCACTCAACACATTTGAATTGCATAGAAACTGCATGGGATATGCTTCAAAGAAGATTAGATAATCATCAACCTACCCCAGAAACCTTAAATGATCTGAGAGAGCTTCTGTCCCGTTTATGGAACCAAATTCTTCAAGAAATGTTCAACAACCTCGTGTGTAGTATGCGAAGAAGATGTCAAGATGTTTTTGATGCCCGTGGAGGCCATACATTGTATTGATAGTCTCGAAATGCTTGAATTCTCTGTTAATAAAACTTCGTTATTTTATTCAATTTTTCTTAACCACCCTGTTTACGCTGCAGACCTACAGGCTAAAATTTACTTCATTTCCTGCAACTTATCATATTATTATGAATTTTTTTGACAAAATCTCATTTAAACTATATTTTCTTGCAATTTAAGTCAATATCCTTAATTCATGTGGGGCAGATTATGTTAGATGAGATCCGATATAAGATAACAAAATTAGCAAAGAAAACAAAATTAAAAAAAAATGAATAAAAAAATTAAAATAAGATTGAATATTATTATAATTTTTTTTATTCATTTTTTCTAATTTTGTTTTTCTTTGCTAATATGCATAGACTTTGTTGGTTAGATTGGACAGCGTTTCTTAATGATCGCTGAACCTCGCCTTTTCTGTAAGTGGAATAAAGACATTTATTATTATTATTATTATCATCATCATCATCATCATCAATATTATCATGATTATTATTATTATTATTAGATATTAGATTATGAATGAACCTTTTGGAATATTATACCTCTAATTTAATGAATTTTTCTTGAAATTAATGGAATTTTCTCATGAATATCGCACAAACTCGACAGCTAATGAACATATTAGAAGACTAATATGAAGGAAATTTGTTTGTTCCCATCAAATGATTTATCTTCATGGAAAGTAATTTTTGTATTTTCAAGTTTGTCTTCACGTTATTCTTTGAAATAAAGTTATTATTATTATTAATAAACTAATATAAGTATGAAATCTGTGTGAAAATGAGATACTCTCATACGATTCTGTTCCACAAGAGAAGGCAGAAAGAAGGGATTAGACAGCGAATTAGAGGAGTTTGTATTTTTCAAACCATCTAGTGGAAACTCTGGAACTCTTCTTCATTCCCTTAAATGCAACAAACCCAAATTCAGTTTTTTGAACGTGAACATGTGAAGGCTACTTCAAAAGTTGATGCAATGTAGAATCTCATCATATTCTCATTTAATTTTTTTTCTGCTAAGAATTACCAACCGAACAGTTCTATCCATGTTTGCCAACTGGAAAAAAGGGGACAAAAATCGTCACTGGCTCCTGGAATACCAGCAAACATTTGGAGGAAATATGACTTTGTTCATGGAAAAGAGAGCGCAAAAATTAGCCACGAAGTATACAGGGTGTACCAAGTTCGACGGCCTATTAATCGTTTCTGGAGAACTAGACCTATTTGAAATCTGGAAATTGGGATTATGTTATTGTTTGACATTTTCTACCGATCTAAAATATTCTTGGAGCCTGATCACTTTCAATTATACAGGGCGTGAAAAAAAAAATTTCAAAAATATTTAAGAAAGAAGGAGATAAGTGTATTCGGTATTATTTTTGATATTCCTAACCTAGATATCGTAAGCACAAACTGTTTTCACATTTATGAAGGCGAATAATGTGGAAATATTGTACATTTGCAGAATTTTGAAAAACCCTCCACAGGGTTCAAAAATTTGGATCAAGATTAAACCATCCATAACTTTCGTTTTTCGAATTAAAACCCTATTTTTTATGATTGCGTTGGATTGTGCGAAGAAAAATGATGATTATGGTCCAACATGTTAATGCTCCTTAAATTGATAATTCTTGAGTTATTCAGGATTTCCTGGTTTCATGTCGTAAGTAGCGCCAAATTCATAGAATCTGTTTCATATCAACAATGACCTTGGTCATAGAAGAGAAATTACTCAAATAACTCACTAGTGACTTCACCTCTTCTGAATTCATTTATCAACATTTATAAAACAGATTTCATGAATAGAAACATAAAATCCTAAATAACTCAAGAATAAGTCATTTTCCTTCGCAGAATCCAATGCAATCATAGAAAAATAGGGTTCTTATTTGAAAAACGAAAGTTATGAGCCAATTTTGATCCCAATTTTTGAACCAACATTTGGAACACCCTATGACGGGTTTTTCAAAAATCTGAAACTGTACAATATTTCCAGTCTTCGCTTTCAAAAATGTGAAAACAGTTTGTGCTTACGATATCTAGGTTAGGAATAACAAACATAATACCGAATATACTTGTCTCCCTTTTTTCTTCAGTTTTTCTGGATATTTTGCAAAGTATTCTGACGAATGAAACGAATTGAGTACGAATGTATTCAGAATTGCATACTCTATCAAATTCGAAAACAAAAAAACAGAAATGAAAATTTTTTTGCACTCCCTGTATAACTGAAAGTGGTCAGGCTCCAAGGATATTTCAGATCGGTAGATACTAGTTTATTATCGGCTGGGACCACCTATCCAGAGTTATTAGAGGCAGCAGGAAGCTTATTGAATAATATTCGCGATTGGTTCAGCCAAAATGGCCTACAGTTGAATGAAGAAAAAACCAACACTATATTATTCAGAACAAGTCAGCAAAATATTGAAACACCTTCAACTATAAATTTCTCCAACTTAAGCACTGAACCAGAAAACTCGACAAAATTCCTGGGATTTTATATTGACGAACACTTGAACTGGAATGATATTACATATATAGGAAAGAGATTGAATTCAATAAATTATAATATTAGGGTTATAAGCAGATATGTAGATGAGAAAACTTTGAAAATCTTTTATTTTTCCAATTTTGAAAGCGTCATGAAGTATGGTTTAATCTTCTATGGGGCAAATTCACGTATACATGAGATTTTTATTGTTCAAAAGAGGGTCATAAGGAATATGTTCAAGCTCAAATATAGAGAGTCATGTAGAGGTAAATTTAGGGAATAGTATATTCTAAAACAAGTTGCAGAATGAGCTCCTATTCCAACACGAATGCGAAGTTCGAAAACGAGCGACGAAGGAGCGAGTTTTCGATAGCATGAGTGTTGGAATTGCCTTCTGCAACGAGTATTAGACGATATTTTCTCTATTTCAGTAAAGTTTTGTGGAAAACTCTCGAAATTCAAATAAAAATTCAGATTAGTGACTTTTGTATTGTATCTTGGCAGTTGGTGTCACTAACGAAATTTGACAGATCACGGAATTTGAATTGATTTGATTCGAAAGTTGATTCGATCGGAGGTCAGTACTGACAACCATAAAACGAAAAATATAACTGAAAACAATGCTGTAATGAGTTTCATTACAGCACTACTTTTAGTACTGTAATGAACTCATTACGATACTGAAATAGAGAAAATAACATTATGACAGTTACTGCTTTTTATGTATATGAATGTTTAATATATATCTTCAAAAATATGAATAAGTTTATACAATGTTCTTCAACACATGAATACAATACAAGAAACACTAATATATTATTTCCAGAACACAGACTAACCATGTATGAGAAACATCCATCTTATTCAGCAGTTAGATTATTCAATGAACTGCCTGAAAATATCAAAAAATCAACTCTTTAAAGATTTTTAAAAGAGAAATAAAAAATATACTTCTAAAACTTGAGCCCTACTCTATGAAAGAATATAGATGTAGATGAAATAGTATGTATTTTTTCTTTTTTCATGACACTATTCCATTTAATTTACTGTATATGTAATTAATTGTATGTATAGATATTTTCCTTGAAATAAAGATTGTTTATTATTTATTATTATTAATGTCGAGCAATAATATAATCCCAATTTTCAGATTTCAAATAGATCCAGTTCTCCAGAAACGCCTAATAGGCCGTCGAACTCGGTACACTCTGTATATCACCCCTGAAAAAAGTTTATTCCCCATATATCTACGCTCTCACCTGTCATGCCGCCGGATTCAACAAAATTCCCAAGCGAAAAATCACTCTCACGCGAATATTCGACTCCACCGCTCACATGTCAGAGTTTCTCGCGCGTCCGAACTCGTGTGCAAACCGCGACAAAATGATGCTAGCCGCCGTACGAACTCTCGTAACTAGCGATCGGCGCGCCACGAAAATCGGGCTCGCGGAGGACCAAAACAACCCTCCGCCGCCAAGAACAAGGAGCAGACGGTGTTGCCACGCTGCCCGCTGAAGAAGATCGCAACCCGGAACGTTGTGAGAGAAGGGTGAAAACGGAGAACTCCCCTGTTCCACTTTCTCCTTCGCCCGAATCGACTTGACGTGGATTGCGCGGCTAAAGGTGTTTACTCTCTTCCCTTGTGCGAGTTAGACGATGCGGGCAGTGCAAAGTAAGGGATGGGATGCACTTTCGTCGTTTATAAACCCCATGCTGATAAGGGTTGATGATACGCGTGAGTCAAACTAGGAGAAAATGTAACGACCGTGCTTAACTTCAAGGAAATTCATAGGATTGGTTGAATTACCTGCAGAACATAACGTCGTTTAACCTTTTGTGGCTACCAAAGGACTCACGTTTAGAAAATTAATCTTTGTTACGGAATAAACTTATAACTTGCAAAATTAGAGAACAAAAACAATTTTCGTAGGATTGGTCTATTCATCTCAATAAGAAGTTCTGGAGAACAAAAGGGCTTATGTTTAGAACCTTACTCTTTGCTACAGGATACCTAATTGGGTGCAGCCAGATGCTGATAAGACAGAGCAACCAAGACATGCTCTAGTCCAGAAGAAGGTGATGGGGATTTCAACAACATAATAGAAACCCTTAAGAGAAATGGCTACCCCAAGAAGATACTTCAGATGGCAAGAGAACTAAGAAAAGCGGCAATACAGCAATAACCAACAGACAACGAGCCGACCGATAACCTCTGTCATACCATATGTGAATGAGTTATCCAAGAAAATAAGAAGAATTGGTGACAGATACAGAGTAAGAACAGCAATCAAGACTCAGGATACTGTCAGGGAAAACTCACGAAAGTGAAACCTGACAACGAGAATCAAAAAACCAAAGATTGCGTCTACGAAATACCATGTGAATTTGGCAGATCCTACATTGATGAAATTGAACGCCCTCTGGAAGTCAGAATCAGACAGAGCAAAGACTAACTCAACTAGGAGAAACAGAGGAATCCAGACTAGCCCAACATGCTTATAACGAGGACAACAACGTTAAAAAGGACGAAACTTCATAATATTAAAGGAAGAAAGATAGAGAAGAAGGAAATTGGAAGAAGCAGCTTTCATGGAGATAACTCCCAACCCAATCAGCACGCCTTTTCTGGAACTAAAGAATGTCTGGGTGTCCATACTAAGATCTGAATTGAGGAGGACGAACTCGGCCCAAGGAAGCAATAAATCGTAACAAGAACCAGACCTGACCTAACTTAACCTACTGTACATACCAACTACGCAAGAGATAAGTATAGTCGATTTATGACTTTTTTTTCTTCTTCTTGAAATGAAACTGAGTCTTGTCATTTCTGTCATCAACCTTGTTGTGTCCATTATTTATTCGTGACATTCATATCCAGCTGTCATTACAACTTGAATTTTTTGGAAAGCATTACTCGGCCTTGTTATCACAAGACCAAAATCTGAGTCCTTAATCTGATGCAACAACCCTTCAAACGGCAGTCTTTACGTCGGGTTTTCGTGGTGTTCATTTGCCAGAGATGGATGAACATATGAGCTTTCAAATGAGGAATGATACTGAAACTATCATATCTTCACCTGCTCTTTCTTTTTTAGTTTTTTGAAACATTGTTTCTTTTCATGTTAGCCAATAATCTAAACCCTTGAATTTCCTTTTCCAGATTAGACAAATCATACGAGTCAAACTCCACACTTCAAGTTGCGAAGTTTATTGGAATAGTTTACGTACGAGTATGAAGATGAAACCAGATATAATTTTCTGCAGAATTTAGCTGGTAACTCAAAGGGTGCTGGTGCAACAACTTTTCATACGGCAGTCTTTGCCTTAGGTTTTTCTGGTGTTTATTTGCCGGGATGGATGAAAAACTGAACTTTTCAATAAACCTTGATAATTCATTTCTCAGATTTTACAAAGTTTGGCAGTCATTCTAATAGTTTACGCTTGATTAGCTCGAACTTTATGATGTTTAATGCAACAACACTTTCTTCAGCAGATCTTTCCCCAGCTTCTTCTGCTGCTGGATATTGTTATCCCTTTGGCTCAACAATATTCTTGTGTGAAAAAATCAGCACATTTGTTACTGAAGCAAGACTATAGTCAGACTAGGGCGTACGTAATTAATAGAAATACTATTCCGTTCACCCGGAAAGGAAAATTTCCAGCCATGAAATCGTTATTCTTGAACGGAAATATCCTCAAGTGGAAGTCTGAAGTTAAATATCTGGGAATTACCCTCAATAGTAAGCTTCTGTGGAACAGGCATGTATGTAACGCGACTAGTAGAGCTATTAAGTCTCTTATGGCGTGCAGGCGTTTATGCGGCAGGAATTGGGGTTCTAACCCAAAAATACCTCGATGGATGTACGTCGTGATTGTGAGACCTGTAATCACATATGTGGCAGTCTGGTTTGCTAAAGCAAGTCAGACAAGTACGAGGAAAATGTTCGATAAAGAACAGCGGCTTGAATGTGTATGCATCACGGGGTCCATGAGAACATGCCCAACCAGGTCATAACAGATCTCACACCCCTATATCTGGTGATTGACAGGATGGCCCATGAAGCCATCTAGAGAAGGCGCAGGTAATGAGAGAATTAGGTGTCAGAGAGTCTGGAGCTCTTTGAGTAACTACATATCATCTGCGAATCTTCCTAGTGACGTAATGGTCAAGAAAGTAAGTACTGAGAAAAACTTCAGTACGATGCTATGCAAAAAAGAGGAATGGGAGCGGGAATACACCGACCAAAATTTCAAAGAAAATACTGTTAAATGGTATAAAGAACCAACACAGGAGCTGGCGCTGGGGTTCACGGAGCCAAGTGTGCACTATCGTTAGGCTCCTGTGTGAGTGTTCTGCAAGCAGAAATATTAGCAATGGAAAGATGTCTAGACATTAATCTAAAGAGAAACTATCAGAATTGCGACATAGCTATTCACTCAGATAGTCAAGCTGCTATTAAAGCACTTAACTCCTATGTCATCGACTCAAAGTCGACATGGGAATGCCAGATCAAACTCAATGAGGTAGGCAAGAAAAATAAGGTCTCTTCGATCTGGGTTCCTGGTCATTCGGGAATCACGGGTAAAGAAGAGGCCAACAAACTTGCCAGAGATGGTGCTTGGAAACCACTCACGGCCCAGTGGTTTAGGAAAATGTACCTATAAGAAAGAGTTTCTGGAGAAGGAGAAAACTGAAAGAGAAACACTCTGGCGGAATTTTCCAGGGTTGGATCACTCCAAAAAGTTTCTTCGGAATTTTGAAACTGCAAGATCCAAAAGATATTCGGGTCTCAGTGAGAACCAACTGCACCTCCTCACTGACTTTCTTACAGGGCATTGTCGCCTCAGAAAGCACTTGCTGAGAGTGAGCGTATCGGACACTGACGAGTGTAGATTCTGTGGGGAGGAGGAAGAATTTCCTATTCACCTAGTCACAGAATGCTTTGGCATTGTACGTCGAAGGAAACAATGCTTTGGTCAAAAGACCTGTAGAAGTGAGGAATTAGCCTCACTGAAGCCTTCCGGATATTGGATTTCATAAGATCTCTGGGACTGGGAGGCGAGCTGTGAAGCTTTGTCAGGGGGCACAATAGACCATAAGGTCGCAGTGGACTATAACCCCTTTTAAACTATCAACTATCAACGACCGTGCTTAATTTCAAGGAAATTCATAGGATTGGTTGAATTATCTGGAGAACATTACGTTTCTAACTTCTCTTGGCTACCAGAAGGCTCACGTTTACAACCTTAATCTTTGTTACAGGATAAACTTATTACTTGCAGAATTAGATAATTACAACAATTGTATCTTTTGAAATTAGATTTCTCAAGAGACGTTTTTGCTTTCTTCACTGGGTTGTAAGTCCAATGAAGTAGCAGTGCAGAATTCAGTAGGTTGTAAGGCTACTAAATTCAGGGTGGTTTTCAATTGTAGAGGGTTGTAAATCCACTACAATGGGAGGTGTTTGCAGGTATTTATTGTGTAGTACAAAGAGAAGTTGAACTTAAATGTTTTCAGGTATTTATTGTGTACTACACAAGGAGGTTGAACTTATTGTTGAGGTTACAATTGTCAGTAGAGTTTATATATAAAAAATATTTGAAGACAACGCATAGTGTTATGATCGATGGATATTGCTGGAATTCGCTACTTGGCAGATAGAATGTTCTAGGAGTCGATGAGGTAACTAGTTATGCAGAATTTTCCGTTTAAAAAGGGCGAGACTTCCGGGAAGATATTCCGATATGTTTGAAGTCAATTGAACAACAATTATCGTAGGAACGGTCAATTCATCCCAATAAGAAGTTCTGGAGGACTGTAACGCTATGATTTACCGATTTCAAGTTTCAGGAGTTTCCGGATCGTCTCGGATCGGGAGCGTCGCAAAGCTAGTCCTGCGACTTCTCTGGTAGACGATCGACGAGGCCATTAATAATAGTTCATTTGTTTCATGTGAAGTGAAGTACTTGAGTAGCACGGTTGGATTCTGCCATTTTGAGAATTAGGTGGGGTTCCATCTGATTTCCTCAATCATCTGATGAATCAACTTTCCTTCTAGATCAGTTGATCTATGTTATAATTGATTGATTGAATTTGAACATCTCGCAATGCCTTGATCGTCTGATTTTCAATTTCTCGACTTATCTGTGCCAGTGTTTCGTTGAACACGTAGAAATTTTTTCTTTTCTTGAATTTTCTTTATGTAAACTTAGATTATAAGAGATCTCGGGAAATTGTGGAATCCTGCCGATACAAAAAACTGATGCAAGTGTTTTCAATAGACTTTTTGGAGCGAGTTAGACCTTCAACGCCTTTTTTGAAGGGAGTTATACCTTCAACCCATTTTTCAAGGGGATTAGACTCTCAACACCTTTCTTTGGAGGGAATTAAACCTTCACCTCCTGCAGCGCCATTCTTTCTGGAAGAATTCCAAGTTACAACGTCTTTCTGGAGAGTTAAGAACTTCAGCTTTGGAAGAACTCTGAGAAGTCGAAAATTCGTCATTCTAGTTGAAAAAGAACTGGAAGTCTACTGCATCTAAACTCTGGAAGAAGTCTAGGGATAATCACGCTCATGCATGAAGTATCTAATGAATTGTTCATAATTGAAGATATTCTTGTCCCTATGTTTTGATGTTTCAATTTGTAATAATAGATATCGTAAATAGCTATTGTCATCAGAGAAGAATAAATCGTGACTGTTAAAGTTTTGATTACCATTACCCAGAGTAGAAGCATATTATCTCATTTCACCTCATAAAAATGTAAGGTGGTTTCATGTTCTGACTAGCCGGGGCATTTAGTGTTGAATCATAGCCTTACACAATTGGTGACTAACGTGAAAGGGCGTGATTTTTCTTTAACCTTACACAAATGGCACCCCTTGGCACCATCACAAGACCAAAATCTGAGTCCTCAATCCGAAAAAGATAATGGCAGAAATTGACCAGCAAACCTCTTCGTCGAAGACACAAATCTCATTGATGATGCAAAATTTTAGTCGGAAAGATCCACCTACAGAAGGTGATGAGTTAATTTCATTCCTGAGAAAAAATTTAGTAAATCTTGAAGGCGGAACGGAAAAGGTCTTCCGGATTTCTCAGGAACTCGGGAGGTTGTGGAGATCTGGTGATACGGACCGGAAAAGTCCTGTAGATTACTCGAGAAGGTACATATCGCATTTCAAAGTAAGTCGTGAAACGGTTGACGGTTTGGGAAAAGGTAAAGTCATATTTTAGTTGTCTTCGAATAACTAGGTGTTTTTCGTAGATTGGAAATTGGTTATATACTGAGCAATAAAAATAAACGCACATTCTGAAAATCTCAATTTTAATGAAAGTTAACTCTACATTGACCTTATAACTTATTTTTTATGTTCTCTCGGAAAGGTTTTGAACGAAACAAGACACATTAAATGGAAGAAAAATCCAGGATTTCACCGAATGTTATGTGAAAGAAGAGAAATGAACAATTTTCAAAATACTGAAATGCTGATAAGTGATTTAATACTTGGTATTTCCACCCCTTGCGTCAAATACAGCTCGGCAACAACGGTTCATACTCAAAATGAGTGATCTTAAAATGTTCTGATTTAATCCTCCCAGATTTCTCCGAGTTGGATTCCTAAGTCATTAAAAGTAACTGGATGATTTTCTGAACCCCTCAGCCTTCTATTGAAGTTGTCCCAATCATGCTCAATCGGATTGATATCTGGACTTCTTGCTGACCATTCCATTCGAGAGACTTCAACCTCTTCAAGGTACTCCTGAACGATGCGCGCACGTTGGGGTCTGGCATTATCGTCCATAAAAATGAAATTTTCACCAATGTATGGGTCAAATGGCACTACATGCTCTTCAAGAATGTTCCTTATATACTTATCAGCATTCATAGCTCCATTATCAAAGACCACTAGGTCTGTGCGAGCATTCAAAGATATTCCACCCCATACCATTATCGATCCTCCTCCGAAACTACGTCTTGGGCCAAATTCAGTGTTTCGCGTTGCATAGCGATCGAATGTAGAAAATCAAAAGAAAGAAAAACTATTGATCACTAGAGTTGATCGAGAATATCTGATTTTAGAATGGAGCCAATACATTCTAAATCTGATAATATCATATTTTTTTATTCCTACTGGGAAAAAACATCTGTATTGAAAAAGAAACGTTCACACCTTCAGTTGTTGAATAAATTTGGGATTTCCATAATGTGCGTTAATTTTTTTGCACAGTGTAGTACAGTATTCAGTAGAGAAAAATTTTGTATTATTAATCATTACTTCCCAATTACGAATCGATGAGCGAGTACAGAAATCACGTCACAGGATATTTGTAAGTAAACGATTGTGAAAATAATCGAAATACCTCAGTAAATTCAATTAATAAGGATTATTTCAGTTTTGATTCCTCCTGAGTGTAGAGTCCTGAAATCTTAAATTTTTTTCTCATAATTTTTCATATTGGTTTTTAGACAATTACTTGATCGAGTTAGTATGTTTCTTGTGAATGAATTATTTTATTTGATTTGATTTGAAGACTAAGAATATAGAATTGGTTCATATCACTTCTTTGGTTTTAATGCAGTTTTTGCAATATAAACTTCACACAACAAATAAAAAACAGCAATTTTTTTAAAATTGAAGGTGATTTTTAACAGGCTCTCTCTCAGTGAAAAATGGTCGTATAGAAAATAAACACTACTTTTGAAGCTTGAAGACTCTAGTTTCTGAATTTATTGGTTAATATATCAAAGTACTGGTAACCATGCATTACCCCCCGGATGAATTCGAAAAAAAAAATTCGAATTAAAAAAAATTCGTTTCATGTGCATGGGAAAATTTTTCCGAGCTAGACCATGCAAAGGTCACAGAGCTTGTTTATTCAGCTCTAATTTGCTTTCCATGACCCTCAGATATGACCATTTGTCTTCCAGGTATCCAATTTTGAATGCAAAAAGGTAATTTTTCACTGAACTGCCGATATCTCAGGAACTATTGCTAGCCTAGTGAGCTGACAGGCGGTTTCTTTTCCTGGATAATCCCCTAGAAAAATCCGTAATGTTTGATAACGAAATTGCTCGGGCCAGCTAGTTGCACATATTTTCAACCAGGTGAGGATCATTGATCAATAATTTAAACATGATCAAGGAATTGTTTTCGGAAGTAATTGCACAAGTGAATCAAAATTACCGATAATTTTGCATGACAGCGTCGGTGTCGGGCTCTTTCTCCAAAAATGAAAATGAACTCATGCAGTTTTTCAAAGACAACACACTGGAATGCAGAATAATCAGGTCATTTTGATGCACGAGTGTAATTCGGGTGAATATTTCCCGAAATTGCTATGGATACGAGCAGTAGCGGCGTTACACCAGCAGGGCACCTCAAGGGATTTTCAAAATTTTTGTGTCATCGTTTTGCTCTCGTTTTGCTCCGTTTTGCTAACTACTCAGTTTATTTTGCTCACCTGTGTACATTGAGCTATAGACAATTCTAAGTGCCCTGCTGGTGTAATATTACACCAGCAGGGCACCTTACCCGGATCCTTTCCATATTGGTGTCATTCGAAAGCTCTCGTTTTGCGCCGTTTTGCTCACCAAACCGTTCGTTTTGCTCACTCATACTTTGAGAGATTTTCGACAAAAATAATTTTTTTTTGTCCCACCCCGGCGAGTGGGGTATCTACGTTTTGCTCTCTATAAATCTGCAATTAGTTTTTCTCTGCGATTTTTCGTTATCGAGATATAAATAATTCAAAGTGCCATGCTGGTGTAACATAACACCAGAAGAGCACCTTACACGGATTCTTTCGATATTGGTGTCATTCGAAAGCTCTCGTTTTGCGTCGTTTTGCTCACTAGTCTGTTCGTTTTGCTCACTCATACTTTGAGAGATTTTCGAAAAAAACAAAAAAAAATTTGTCTCACCCCGGCGTGTGTGATATCCGCGTTTTGCTCCTGTTTTGCTTTCTTGAAATCTTCAATCAGTTTTCCTCTGCGTTTTTTCATTACCTAGATAGAAATAATTCAAAGTGCGCTGCTGCTGTAACAGCACCTACACTAAGAACACCTGAACGGATATTTCCGATATTGGTGTCATTCGAAAGCTCTCGTTTTGCGCCGTTTTGCTCAACAAACCGTTCGTTTTGCTCACTCATACTTTCAGAGATTTTCGAAAAAAACAAAAAAATTTTTTTCTCACCCCGGCGAGTGGGGTATCTACTTCTTGCTCCCGTTTTGCTCTCTTGAAATCTGCAATTAGTTTTCCTCTGCATTTTTTCGTTACCGAGATATAGATAATTCAATGTGCCCTGCTGCTGTAACATCACCCACACTAAGAGAACACCTGAACGGATATTTCCGGAATTGGTGTCCTTCGAAAGCTTCCGTTTCGCAACGTTTTGCTCACCAGCCTGTTCGTTTTGCTCACTTATACTTTGAGAGATTTTCGAAAAACACAAAAAATTTTCTGTCTCACCCGGCGAGTGGGTATCTGCGTTTTGCTCCCGTTTTTCTCTCTTCAAATGTGTAATTAGTTTTTCTCTGCTATTTTTCGTCATCGAGATATAGATAATTTTCGAAAAAAAAAATTTTTTTTTCTCACCCCGGCGAGTGGGGTATCTCTGTTTTTGAGAATCTTTTTTAGTTTTTCCAATAAATTTGGTAAATGAACTTCTAAATGCGTTCGATGTGATTGATTTTTTTCAAGGAAAAACTTAAAAAATTGTTAAAAAAATGAATCTCAGAAAGTTGATATATAACGGATATATCGATATAATTGGAGACTCCAGAAGAACAAAAAGAGAGCAAAACGAAGATATTATTCTCGTCGGGGTGAGACGAAAATTGTTTTGTTTTTTTCGAAAATCTCTCAAAGTATAAGTGAGCAAAACGAACAGGCTAGTGAGCAAATCGTCGCAAAACGAGAGCTTTCGAATGACACCAAGATCGAAAATATCCGTTCAGGTCTTCTCCTAGTGTAGGTGATATTACAGCAGCAGGGCACTTTGAATTATCTATATCTCGATAACGAAAAAACGCAGAAGAAAACTAATTGCAGATTTGAAGAGAGCGAAACGGGAGCAAAACGTAGATAACCCACTCGCCGCGGATAGACAAAAAAATTTTGTTTTTTTCGAAAATTTCCTAACGTATAAGTGAGCAAAACGAACAGACTAGTGAGCAAAACGAACAGACTAGTGAGCAAAACGACGCAAAACGGAAGCTTTCGAATGACACCAATATCGGAAATATCTGTTCAGGTGTTCTCTTGGTGTAGGTGATGTTACAGCAGCAGGGCACTTTGAATTATCTATATCTTGGTAACGAAAAAACCCAGAGAAAAACTAATTGAAGATTTCAAGAGAGCAAAACGTAGATACCTCACTCGCCGGGGTAAGAAAAAAAATTTTAGTTTGTTTCGAAAATCTCTCAACGTATAAGTGAGCAAAACGAACAGACTAGTGAGCAAAACGACGCAAAACGAGAGCTTTCGAATAACACCAAAATCGCAAATATTCGTTCAGGTGTTCTCTTAGTGTAGGTGATGTTACAGCAGAGGGCACTTTGAATTATCTATATCTCGGTAACGAAAAAACGCAGAGGAAAACTAATTGCAGATTTCAAGAGAGCGAAACGTAGATACTATATTAGCCGGGGTAAGACAAAAAAATGTTTTTTTTTTTCGAAAATCTCCCTACGTATTTGAGCAAAACAAACAGACTAGTAAGTAAAACGACGCACAACGGGAGCTTTCGAATAACACCAAAATCGCAAATATTCGTTCAGGTGTTCTCTTAGTATAGGTGATGTTACAGCAGCAGGGCACTTTGAATTATTTATATCTCGGTAATGAAAAAACGCAGAGGAAAACTGATTGGAGATTTCGAGAGAGCAAAACAGGAGCAAAACGTAGATACCCCACTCGCCGGGGTGAGACAAAAAAATTTTGTTTTTTTCGAAAATCTCCCTACGTATAAGTGAACAAAACGAACAGACTAGTGAGCAAAACGACGCACAACGGGAGCTTTCGAATGACACCAATATCGGAAATATCCGTTCAGGTGTTCTCTTGGTGTAGGTGATGTTACAGCAGCAGGGCACTTTGAATTATCTATATCTCGATAACGAAAAAACCCAGAGGAAAACTAATTGAAGATTTCGAGAGAGCAAAACGTAGATACCCCACTCGCCGGGGTGAGAATTTTTTTTTTGTTTTTTTCGAAAATCTCTCAACTTATAAGTGAGCAAAACGAACAGACTAGTGAGCAAAACGACGCAAAACGAGAGCTTTCGAATGACACCAATATCGAAAGAATCCGTGTAAGGTACCCTTTTGGTGTTATATTACACAAGCATATGGCACTTAGAATTTTCTATATTTCGGTAACGAAAAGTCGCAGAGAAAAACTAATTGCAGATTTCAAAAGAGCAAAACGGGAGCAAAACGTAGATACCATACTCGCCGGGGTGAGACAAAAAAATTTTAGTTTTTTTCGAAAATCTCTCAAAGTATAATTGAGCAGAACGAACAGGCTGGTGAGCAAAACGTCGCAAAACGAGAGCTTTCGAATGACCCCAATATCGGAAATATCCGTTCAGGTGTTCTCCTAGTGTAGGTCATATTACAGCAGCAGGGCACTCTGAATGATCTATATCTCGATAACGAAAAATAGCAGAGAAAAACTAATTGCAGATTTGAAGAGAGCAACACATAGATACCCCACTCGCCGGGGTGGGACAAAAAAAAATTTATTTATTTCGAAAATCTCCCGAAGTATGAGTGAGCAAAACGAACGGTTTGGTGAGCAAAACGGCGCAAAACGAGAGCTTTCGAATGACACCAATATGGAAAGGATCCGGTAAGGTGCCCTGCTGGTGTAATATTACAGCAGCAGGGCACTTTAAATTGTCTATAACTCAATGTACACAGGTGAGCAAAATAAACTGAGTAGTTAGCAAAACGGAGCAAAACGAGAGCAAAACGATGACACAAAAATTTTGAAAATCCCTTGAGGTGCCCTGCTGGTGTAACGCCGCTACGAGCAGAGCAATTATCGCAGGGATCTTTCGCTTCCTACATGCAATTATCGTTGTAATTCTCGATAATTGCATTCTATTTACATGAAGTTTTTGTCAGGAGGGAAATATTCGTTGTAATTCTTAGTAGATGAAACGAATTGGCGAATGCGCCAGGAGCATTGTTAGGTTTTTCAACGAAACTCTCCGATTTTTTCATGGAAACCTTCACATAAAAATGAAAACAGCACAAAAAAATATTTTGCGAAATTATTCTTCTATTCGACTCCAGTTAAATGGTCCGATGTGATGAATTTACTAATTGGTGAATGCGAAACGTTAAAGTTTTCTTGAATTTTTGTGTCCCGAGCAACTTTTCTGACTTTTTGTTTCATGAAAACCTTTGTTAAAAATTGAGCCCCTCAGACGTCATCCTCAACTACGCCTATGGTCCGAACGCACCGAAACGTCAAGACGACTTCTCATCTCTGTGAACTCAAGTTAACCTAATTCAATTCTATGTACTACTCAGTGACAGATCAACTCATGCTCGTTATTAATAATTGTAACAATCAATCAATCTTCCCTTTCTGTATCGACATTCTCTGAAGATCAGACCTCTCTTGTGAAATTTAGAATTCTCAAAAGTCACCTCGCAAATTAATTGTACACCTCGTTCATTTTTGGAAGTAATCATTTAGGTAAGTGAACCTTTCTCAACGTCATCTCTCATTAATGCATATTTAATGTTATTTTCCTACTTTTACAAAGTTTGAAAATGTGTCCACGTTTTAGATCATAAAATCTATAAAAATACTGGTAATCCTCTATCATTTTACTCTCAGAAAATCTCTATTGCATTTAACTAATGGAATTGACTCCTCTAAGATACATATTTTGATATATTTTGCTGTTCTCATGATTTTTCAGATTTCTCTAGACTATTCACAATGGAAATACTAGTTGAATGCTTCCAGAAATGAACGTTATTTGTGGTAATGAGTTTTGATTCATTATATTCTCATGTGCACCTCATTATCTCAGTGTAGTCATCTCATTTCTCAATCATGCACTTCTCATTAAATTTGCTAATTATTTTTCTCGAGTTTCAGATGAATGAACGATCTCAAGCATAAGGGTGAATCATGGAGTCAGTCTTCTCTCTCAATAAATTCAACTCAACTTCTCTGAAATATTTGAACGATCAAATAATTCACACATTGAACCTGATTGACAGTCTCAATCCCTGCTTCACCTTGAGCAGTCTCCTCAAGTACTACGCACATGATTAGATTGGTATGAACTCCTCAGTATATTTAAGAAATTCTCAAGTTCATTCATCGGAAACATTTAGCAAGTGGCAACTCAAGCTTTCAGCTTCAAACAAATCAAAGGGTTGGTGATTTACACTCATACAATGTACTCTCATATTGTCTTTCTCATAATTATCAATTGTAACTCTTATTTTTCTGACGAACACTAACCCTGCTTGCTAAAAGTAGTTTGTCACTGTAAATTTTGTCTCAATTGATTAATTAGCCTTCTCGTTACAGAACTACGTTATAGATCATAATTATTGATTTCTCAACTTTGATATTCTCATATTGTAATGCTCTCAATGAAGACCAGACTTAGACTATTAAGTTTTCAATACATGTACTCCTCTAAGGCCTAATCTCACTTTATTACAACTCAGACTACTCTAACAATTCACTATTGAACCTTTTGTTTTTCTGATGAGATGAAGAGGCTCTCGCAATAAATTTCAGTTGCATCATCACTGTAAACTCTGTGTTTAATTTTGAATTAATGGAACTCTCTCAAAGTCTAAGTCTGACTTCATCTGACCTCTCATTTTGAACTTCTCTAGATTACCTCTGTTTTTAGTTGAATAAAATCACTCTGAGTTTATAGATGACTTTAATATTGTATTTTTTACTGTATTAACTTCATGCGGGTGACTTATTCATTTTATGATTGTGAATGATGTCAATAAATGTTTTTACAATACCATCTCTAACTCAATTATCTGGATACAGTCCTAAACTTTATTTTCCAAAATCAGAACAACCCCGATTTTGTACATTTTGGTCCTTCGAGCCGGATAATTGAGTTAGAATTTCATTATCATCCACTAATCATATCTCTCTAATCATTTAGTTGCATCTCAAATCATGAACACCTCAAAAGATCTCCTCAACGAACAGCCCGCCTCTGCCGAGACCAAGGTCGAACAGGTCACCATATGTACGCCTCCAGAAGACGAATCACCTGTGGAGCGACCCAGGACTCGCTCTCAATCTAAACAGCCCGCCTCTGACGAGCCTAAAGTAGAACAGGTCCCCATCTCGACGCCTCTGACAGACGACTCTCCTGTGGAGCGACCTAGAACTCGCTCTCAGTCAAGGAAGATCCCCTTTGGTCTCCTCATTAAGATGAGGACACAATTGAACCGCCTCACCATTATGAAAGATCTCCTCAAAAGTCTTGACCAGACTAATGAGTGGACCATTAGGCAATTGAACTCTCTCCACGACCGCCTCTCTGAACAGCATCGAAGTTTTGTAGGACAGCATACAGTCTTCGAAAATCTCTGGCCAGAAAGTCACCTCGACCACCCTTATTTCGCGGACAATAAGTTCGTGGAAGAAGAGGCCCTCTATGCGTCTGTTTCTGGTCGCATTGATCTCCTCAAAGAGGCTCTCGAGCCACCTCAAAGTACTAGTATTGTCAACTCATCTAGTTCTTCTCAACCTCGCCTCCCAGACATCTCATTGCCAGTCTTCTCAGGCGAGTATTCCTGCTGGCCTAGCTTCAAAGATTTATTTGCCTCTCTCATTATCCAGAACACCTCCATAACGGATGTAGAACGCCTCCATTATCTGCGCTCCTCTCTAACCTCAGCTCCGCTCAAGCTCATCTCTGGCCTCTCGCTGACCGGCGCCTTTTTTTCAGTTGCTTGGGACACCCTCACTTCTCAATATGAGAATCGACGTCTTCTCTTGACCGCTCAGTGTGACAAGTTGTTCTCGACCCCTGATTGTTCGCCTCAACGTAACGCTCTCGAGTATTATAAAAGTCTCCTCAACAATGTCAATGAGGCGTTACAAACCATATCGGCCTTAGGCCAACCCATAGACCAGCTCGATTTCTTCTTGGTATATCTCATTACCAAAAAATTAGATAGGACCGCTCGAGAAAAGTGGGAGTCCATAATTGGAAATTCAACTGACTTTCCTCCACTATCAGAACTTCTCTCTTTCCTTCAAGCGCATAAACGCTCGCTGGAATGGTTAGAAATGCCTCAAGAAGTGACAAGGTCTGCAAGGCCGACCAAGTCATTCTCCAATGTTGCCTCTTCACCAGCCGCCTCAACAGATGTCGTCTCCAAGAAGAACCTCGAAGAAGTTCCGCCTCGTCTAACTCATCCTGCCTCTAGATCTCCATATCGAGAAGCCCGCTCGAATAACTTGCCCTCCTACAATTGTGATGACTGCGGTGATGAACATTTCATCGCAAGTTGCCCTCGGTATAATAAAAGAATCGCCTCTGATAAGTATGAGGTTGTGACACGAAGACAACTGTGCTACGGTTGTCTTGGACGACATAATATTCGATCTTGCAGGTCTTCCAAGGTGTGTAGATTGTGTCTTCGCAAGCACCATACTTCTCTCCATGACCACCTCAAGAATGTTACTCCAGCCAGCTCCACTTCGTCTACCAAGACTTCTCAAAAGGTCAGCGCCAGCAAGCCAGCCGCCTCCAAGAAGGCTTGAAGCCTTCGGGCAGTCGTCAACGCCTCCGATAGACAGCTCACTCTCCTCGCCACCGCTCTAGCCACCATCATCACTCCAGTGACCTCGCACACAGTAAGACTTCTCGTCGACTCTGGATCAGAACTCTCGTTCATCTCTGAAGACCTCGTTCGTCAACTCAGCCTTCCTCGAAGCCAGTCCAATCTCACCATCGTTGGAATTGGTGGAGTCACCTCAAGATCAAGAGGATCAGTTTCAATTACGTTGAAACCTCTTCACTCTCAAAAAACCGTGAATATAAATGCCTATATTTTGTCATCTCTTTGTACTAATCTACCATCTGTTAACTGCTCTACAAGACCTTCTCTGCCTCATCTCTACAATTTGAAGCTCGCTGATCCAGACTTCCTCACTTCAAGGCCAATCGACATTCTACTGGGTGCTGATGTCTATGGTGCCATAATTCTTCCTCAACTCCGAACAGGACCGAATGAGTCAACTCCAATAGCCCAGTTATCTATATTTGGATGGTTGGTCCTAGGTCCAATATGCTCTCCTCAAGAAGTCTCCTCAAGTAAGCCACATATATATCATGCCAGTCAAGACTCCGACCTTCACCGGCTACTCGCAATGTTCTGGGAACAAGAAGAAGTCAAGTCCTCCTCCATCGTTCACCTCACTCCTGATGAACAGGAATGTGAAGACCACTTCAAGGCAACTCATTCTCGGCTTTCTTCTGGCAAATACATGGTAAGACTCCCATTAAAGTCATCTCCTAATATTTTGGGATCTTCCAGACAACGTGCCTATCGATGCCTCCAAGGACTCCTCCGCAAGTTCGAGGGAAACCAAGAATATTGCCGCCTCTACAAAGAATTCCTCTCCGAATATGAACAGCTCAGGCATATGAAGAAAGCTCCAACTGTCATCTCGCCTCCCAGGTACTTTTTGCCACATCATGGTGTCCTCAAACCAGACAGCGCATCCACCAAACTGCGGGTTGTGTTCAATGGTTCCAGTCCCACCTCAACCGGTCCTTCTCTGAACGATATAATGCATACAGGAGCGAAACTACAATTAGACGTCATTGATGTATTATGTTGGGTACGTCGTTTTAAATTTGTCTTCTCCACAGACATCACGAAGATGTACAGACAGATCCTGGTGCATCCAGACTATTGGGATCTCCAAAGTATTCTCTGGTTCGACTCAAATGATGAGATAGCGACGTACCACCTCACCACTGTCACCTATGGAACCAAGGCAGCTCCGTTTTTGGCTATTAGAGTCCTCCTCCAACTCATCGAAGATGAAGGTCACAAGTTTCCACTCGCCATTCCTCCTCTCACCAAAGGTCGTTATGTTGATGACATTTATGGTGGAGCCGACACGAAACAAGAACTCTCAGACATCGCTCAAGAATTGAAAAATCTCTGCATGGCTGGCGGCCTCCCTCTAGCAAAGTGGCAATCGAACGCTCCAAGTATTCTCAAGATGGTAACCGAGGAAGAAATGGTTTCCTCTCCAATCTCATTTGACGACTGTCCTACTTCGACGAAATTACTTGGCCTCCTCTGGTATCCTCAAGATGATTACTTCTCATTTAAGATACAGTCTTCCTCATCTGGGTCTGTGGTAACTAAACGTATTATGTTATCTCATATTGCTCAACTCTTTGATCCACTTGGTTTAGTATCCCCTGTCACGATCAGGGCCAAAATGTTGTTGCAGGAACTCTGGCTGCAGAAACTGACATGGGACGAACCGTTATCGCCTCCAATTATCAATAGATGGTGCAACATCAGAGAAGATCTCAAATCATTAGCTAATGTACGAGTCCCTCGTTGGGTAGGCACCCAACAAGACACCTCCATAGAACTTCACGGCTTCTCTGATGCTTCTCAACTTGCCATGGCTGCCGTTCTCTACCTCGTTGTCCGCTCTCCGTCCACAGGATCCAAAGTCACCCTGTTCTCCTCCAAAACTAAAGTAACGCCTTTGAAACGCCTCTCAATCCCGAGACTTGAACTCTCTGCATCTCTAATTTTGGCCAAATTAACTAAGTACGCTCTTCGTATTCTAGATACCAAGGTACACTCAACGACTTTGTGGACGGACTCAACTGTGTCTCTATCGTGGATCAAATCTCATCCATCACGCTGGAAGGACTTTGTTCGAAACCGAGTAGAGCTCATCCAAGACCTGACTCCAAATGCGCAATGGAGATACGTTCCCGGCAAAGAAAATCCAGCTGATTGTGCTTCTCGTGGCCTCTCCTCATCTCAACTACTGAACAGCTCTCTATGGTGGACGGGACCACCATGGATTTCCAAGTCACCAGATTCCTGGCCAAATCGTCAGCCGGCACCGACTATTGACCCCGAATCTGAAGCAAGACCCACAAAGACCATCCTCGCAGCTGCAAAACAAGACTACTCGTGGGATCTTATATACAGGTATTCTTCTTTATATGAACTCTTAAGAATTACCTCTCTTTGTTCAAGAGTCCTCGCCCGACTCAGATGCTCCTCAAGTCCAAATATGTCATCTCCGCTCACCTCAGCTGACTTGGAAAAATCAAGGATCTATTGGATCAAGGCAACTCAAGAAGTTTATTTTCCTCAAGAACTCAAGGCTCTTCAAAATGGTACAACTCTATCCTCTTCTCATGTGTTCAGTAGACTCACAGCATTCCTCGACCAAGAAGGTGTTATTCGTGTAGGCGGACGAATCCACCACGCTCTCTCAGACCCAGAAAGCAAACATCCTGCAATAATTCCTCGATTTTCTCAATTGACTTCTCTAATAATTGATTCAGCTCACAGACGAACGATGCATGGAGGCACGCAGCTCACACTGTCGACCATCCGACAACAGTACTGGATTATTGGTGGAAGAGCCCCAGTGAAATCCCACATCCTGAAGTGCGTTGCTTGTGCACGGCAAAGAGGTATTCGAGCTCAACAACTCATGGGACAATTACCAGAACCACGAGTAAGGCCATCTCGTCCCTTCTCTCATACTGGTGTAGACTACGCAGGCCCACTCACGATCAAAACTTGGAAAGGAAGAGGAGCAAAGACACACAAAGGTTGGGTTTGTGTTTTTGTCTGCTTCGCCACCTCAGCAGTACACCTCGAAGCTGTAAGTGACTATTCCTCTGACTCTTTTATTGCTGCTTTTCGAAGATTTACAGCTCGACGAGGCATCTGTCATTCTCTATATTCAGACTGCGGAACCAACTTCATTGGGGCAGATGCAACCCTCAAGAACATGTTCTCAAAAGCCTCCTCAGAAAGCCAGGTCATCGCCAGACTCCTCATGAACGAAGGTACAAACTGGTGTTTCAATCCTCCAGCTGCTCCTCATATGGGAGGAAAATGGGAAGCTGCAGTGAAGTCCTTCAAGTACCACCTCTCTCGAATCACGAAAGATCAGCCCTTCACCATGGAAGAACTGATGACCCTTCTCGCCCAAATCGAAGCCATTCTCAATTCAAGGCCTCTAGAACCACTCAGTGATGATCCTGAAGACTGCTCTGTATTAACTCCTGGTCATTTTTTAACAGGTACTGCTCTGACTACTCTACCTGAGCCATCTCTCGAAGAACTCCCAACATCTCGGCTGTCAAGATGGCAGTTCATCCAGCAGCGAACCCAACAGTTTTGGTCAAAATGGTCTACTCAGTATCTACAACGTCATCTCTCCATATCCAAGTGGCATCATCCATCCCACGACATAAAGGTTGGATCTCTAGTTCTTCTCACCGATGAGCGACTACCTCCTTGCAAGTGGCCATTAGGGCGAGTAATGGTAGTGCACCCAGGGTTAGACGGCCTTGTTCGAGTCGTTACCCTCAAGACCTCCACGTCCACGTTGACAAGACCTATCTCAAAGCTAGCCATACTACCAGTCATCTCTACAAGTAAAGAACCCAATCTCAAAGCTAGCCAGCCTACCAGTCCTCTCTACATATGAAGCTACTCCGTAAGATCTCTAATTCTAAAATTCAATAATCAATTTCATTGCTTATTGGCTGGCGGAATGTTAAAAATTGAGCCCCTCAGACGTCATCCTCAACTACGCCTATGGTCCGAACGCACCGAAACGTCAAGACGACTTCTCATCTCTGTGAACTCAAGTTAACCTAATTCAATTCTATGTACTACTCAGTGACAGATCAACTCATGCTCGTTATTAATAATTGTAACAATCAATCAATCTTCCCTTTCTGTATCGACATTCTCTGAAGATCAGACCTCTCTTGTGAAATTTAGAATTCTCAAAAGTCACCTCGCAAATTAATTGTACACCTCGTTCATTTTTGGAAGTAATCATTTAGGTAAGTGAACCTTTCTCAACGTCATCTCTCATTAATGCATATTTAATGTTATTTTCCTACTTTTACAAAGTTTGAAAATGTGTCCACGTTTTAGATCATAAAATCTATAAAAATACTGGTAATCCTCTATCATTTTACTCTCAGAAAATCTCTATTGCATTTAACTAATGGAATTGACTCCTCTAAGATACATATTTTGATATATTTTGCTGTTCTCATGATTTTTCAGATTTCTCTAGACTTTTCACAATGGAAATACTAGTTGAATGCTTCCAGAAATGAACGTTATTTGTGGTAATGAGTTTTGATTCATTATATTCTCATGTGCACCTCATTATCTCAGTGTAGTCATCTCATTTCTCAATCATGCACTTCTCATTAAATTTGCTAATTATTTTTCTCGAGTTTCAGATGAATGAACGATCTCAAGCATAAGGGTGAATCATGGAGTCAGTCTTCTCTCTCAATAAATTCAACTCAACTTCTCTGAAATATTTGAACGATCAAATAATTCACACATTGAACCTGATTGACAGTCTCAATCCCTGCTTCACCTTGAGCAGTCTCCTCAAGTACTACGCACATGATTAGATTGGTATGAACTCCTCAGTATATTTAAGAAATTCTCAAGTTCATTCATCGGAAACATTTAGCAAGTGGCAACTCAAGCTTTCAGCTTCAAACAAATCAAAGGGTTGGTGATTTACACTCATACAATGTACTCTCATATTGTCTTTCTCATAATTATCAATTGTAACTCTTATTTTTCTGACGAACACTAACCCTGCTTGCTAAAAGTAGTTTGTCACTGTAAATTTTGTCTCAATTGATTAATTAGCCTTCTCGTTACAGAACTACGTTATAGATCATAATTATTGATTTCTCAACTTTGATATTCTCATATTGTAATGCTCTCAATGAAGACCAGACTTAGACTATTAAGTTTTCAATACATGTACTCCTCTAAGGCCTAATCTCACTTTATTACAACTCAGACTACTCTAACAATTCACTATTGAACCTTTTGTTTTTCTGATGAGATGAAGAGGCTCTCGCAATAAATTTCAGTTGCATCATCACTGTAAACTCTGTGTTTAATTTTGAATTAATGGAACTCTCTCAAAGTCTAAGTCTGACTTCATCTGACCTCTCATTTTGAACTTCTCTAGATTACCTCTGTTTTTAGTTGAATAAAATCACTCTGAGTTTATAGATGACTTTAATATTGTATTTTTTACTGTATTAACTTCATGCGGGTGACTTATTCATTTTATGATTGTGAATGATGTCAATAAATGTTTTTACAATACCATCTCTAACTCAATTATCTGGATACAGTCCTAAACTTTATTTTCCAAAATCAGAACAACCCCGATTTTGTACATTTTGGTCCTTCGAGCCGGATAATTGAGTTAGAATTTCATTATCATCCACTAATCATATCTCTCTAATCATTTAGTTGCATCTCAAATCATGAACACCTCAAAAGATCTCCTCAACGAACAGCCCGCCTCTGCCGAGACCAAGGTCGAACAGGTCACCATATGTACGCCTCCAGAAGACGAATCACCTGTGGAGCGACCCAGGACTCGCTCTCAATCTAAACAGCCCGCCTCTGACGAGCCTAAAGTAGAACAGGTCCCCATCTCGACGCCTCTGACAGACGACTCTCCTGTGGAGCGACCTAGAACTCGCTCTCAGTCAAGGAAGATCCCCTTTGGTCTCCTCATTAAGATGAGGACACAATTGAACCGCCTCACCATTATGAAAGATCTCCTCAAAAGTCTTGACCAGACTAATGAGTGGACCATTAGGCAATTGAACTCTCTCCACGACCGCCTCTCTGAACAGCATCGAAGTTTTGTAGGACAGCATACAGTCTTCGAAAATCTCTGGCCAGAAAGTCACCTCGACCACCCTTATTTCGCGGACAATAAGTTCGTGGAAGAAGAGGCCCTCTATGCGTCTGTTTCTGGTCGCATTGATCTCCTCAAAGAGGCTCTCGAGCCACCTCAAAGTACTAGTATTGTCACCTCATCTAGTTCTTCTCAACCTCGCCTCCCAGACATCTCATTGCCAGTCTTCTCAGGCGAGTATTCCTGCTGGCCTAGCTTCAAAGATTTATTTGCCTCTCTCATTATCCAGAACACCTCCATAACGGATGTAGAACGCCTCCATTATCTGCGCTCCTCTCTAACCTCAGCTCCGCTCAAGCTCATCTCTGGCCTCTCGCTGACCGGCGCCTCTTTTTCAGTTGCTTGGGACACCCTCACTTCTCAATATGAGAATCGACGTCTTCTCTTGACCGCTCAGTGTGACAAGTTGTTCTCGACCCCTGATTGTTCGCCTCAACGTAACGCTCTCGAGTATTATAAAAGTCTCCTCAACAATGTCAATGAGGCGTTACAAACCATATCGGCCTTAGGCCAACCCATAGACCAGCTCGATTTCTTCTTGGTATATCTCATTACCAAAAAATTAGATAGGACCGCTCGAGAAAAGTGGGAGTCCATAATTGGAAATTCAACTGACTTTCCTCCACTATCAGAACTTCTCTCTTTCCTTCAAGCGCATAAACGCTCGCTGGAATGGTTAGAAATGCCTCAAGAAGTGACAAGGTCTGCAAGGCCGACCAAGTCATTCTCCAATGTTGCCTCTTCACCAGCCGCCTCAAAAGATGTCGTCTCCAAGAAGAACCTCGAAGAAGTTCCGCCTCGTCTAACTCATCCTGCCTCTAGATCTCCATATCGAGAAGCCCGCTCGAATAACTTGCCCTCCTACAATTGTGATGACTGCGGTGATGAACATTTCATCGCAAGTTGCCCTCGGTATAATAAAAGAATCGCCTCTGATAAGTATGAGGTTGTGACACGAAGACAACTGTGCTACGGTTGTCTTGGACGACATAATATTCGATCTTGCAGGTCTTCCAAGGTGTGTAGATTGTGTCTTCGCAAGCACCATACTTCTCTCCATGACCACCTCAAGAATGTTACTCCAGCCAGCTCCACTTCGTCTACCAAGACTTCTCAAAAGGTCAGCGCCAGCAAGCCAGCCGCCTCCAAGAAGGCTTGAAGCCTTCGGGCAGTCGTCAACGCCTCCGATAGACAGCTCACTCTCCTCGCCACCGCTCTAGCCACCATCATCACTCCAGTGACCTCGCACACAGTAAGACTTCTCGTCGACTCTGGATCAGAACTCTCGTTCATCTCTGAAGACCTCGTTCGTCAACTCAGCCTTCCTCGAAGCCAGTCCAATCTCACCATCGTTGGAATTGGTGGAGTCACCTCAAGATCAAGAGGATCAGTTTCAATTACGTTGAAACCTCTTCACTCTCAAAAAACCGTGAATATAAATGCCTATATTTTGTCATCTCTTTGTACTAATCTACCATCTGTTAACTGCTCTACAAGACCTTCTCTGCCTCATCTCTACAATTTGAAGCTCGCTGATCCAGACTTCCTCACTTCAAGGCCAATCGACATTCTACTGGGTGCTGATGTCTATGGTGCCATAATTCTTCCTCAACTCCGAACAGGACCGAATGAGTCAACTCCAATAGCCCAGTTATCTATATTTGGATGGTTGGTCCTAGGTCCAATATGCTCTCCTCAAGAAGTCTCCTCAAGTAAGCCACATATATATCATGCCAGTCAAGACTCCGACCTTCACCGGCTACTCGCAAAGTTCTGGGAACAAGAAGAAGTCAAGTCCTCCTCCATCGTTCACCTCACTCCTGATGAACAGGAATGTGAAGACCACTTCAAGGCAACTCATTCTCGGCTTTCTTCTGGCAAATACATGGTAAGACTCCCATTAAAGTCATCTCCTAATATTTTGGGATCTTCCAGACAACGTGCCTATCGATGCCTCCAAGGACTCCTCCGCAAGTTCGAGGGAAACCAAGAATATTGCCGCCTCTACAAAGAATTCCTCTCCGAATATGAACAGCTCAGGCATATGAAGAAAGCTCCAACTGTCATCTCGCCTCCCAGGTACTTTTTGCCACATCATGGTGTCCTCAAACCAGACAGCGCATCCACCAAACTGCGGGTTGTGTTCAATGGTTCCAGTCCCACCTCAACCGGTCCTTCTCTGAACGATATAATGCATACAGGAGCGAAACTACAATTAGACGTCATTGATGTATTATGTTGGGTACGTCGTTTTAAATTTGTCTTCTCCACAGACATCACGAAGATGTACAGACAGATCCTGGTGCATCCAGACTATTGGGATCTCCAAAGTATTCTCTGGTTCGACTCAAATGATGAGATAGCGACGTACCACCTCACCACTGTCACCTATGGAACCAAGGCAGCTCCGTTTTTGGCTATTAGAGTCCTCCTCCAACTCATCGAAGATGAAGGTCACAAGTTTCCACTCGCCATTCCTCCTCTCACCAAAGGTCGTTATGTTGATGACATTTATGGTGGAGCCGACACGAAACAAGAACTCTCAGACATCGCTCAAGAATTGAAAAATCTCTGCATGGCTGGCGGCCTCCCTCTAGCAAAGTGGCAATCGAACGCTCCAAGTATTCTCAAGATGGTAACCGAGGAAGAAATGGTTTCCTCTCCAATCTCATTTGACGACTGTCCTACTTCGACGAAATTACTTGGCCTCCTCTGGTATCCTCAAGATGATTACTTCTCATTTAAGATACAGTCTTCCTCATCTGGGTCTGTGGTAACTAAACGTATTATGTTATCTCATATTGCTCAACTCTTTGATCCACTTGGTTTAGTATCCCCTGTCACGATCAGGGCCAAAATGTTGTTGCAGGAACTCTGGCTGCAGAAACTGACATGGGACGAACCGTTATCGCCTCCAATTATCAATAGATGGTGCAACATCAGAGAAGATCTCAAATCATTAGCTAATGTACGAGTCCCTCGTTGGGTAGGCACCCAACAAGACACCTCCATAGAACTTCACGGCTTCTCTGATGCTTCTCAACTTGCCATGGCTGCCGTTCTCTACCTCGTTGTCCGCTCTCCGTCCACAGGATCCAAAGTCACCCTGTTCTCCTCCAAAACTAAAGTAACGCCTTTGAAACGCCTCTCAATCCCGAGACTTGAACTCTCTGCATCTCTAATTTTGGCCAAATTAACTAAGTACGCTCTTCGTATTCTAGATACCAAGGTACACTCAACGACTTTGTGGACGGACTCAACTGTGTCTCTATCGTGGATCAAATCTCATCCATCACGCTGGAAGGACTTTGTTCGAAACCGAGTAGAGCTCATCCAAGACCTGACTCCAAATGCGCAATGGAGATACGTTCCCGGCAAAGAAAATCCAGCTGATTGTGCTTCTCGTGGCCTCTCCTCATCTCAACTACTGAACAGCTCTCTATGGTGGACGGGACCACCATGGATTTCCAAGTCACCAGATTCCTGGCCAAATCGTCAGCCGGCACCGACTATTGACCCCGAATCTGAAGCAAGACCCACAAAGACCATCCTCGCAGCTGCAAAACAAGACTACTCGTGGGATCTTATATACAGGTATTCTTCTTTATATGAACTCTTAAGAATTACCTCTCTTTGTTCAAGAGTCCTCGCCCGACTCAGATGCTCCTCAAGTCCAAATATGTCATCTCCGCTCACCTCAGCTGACTTGGAAAAATCAAGGATCTATTGGATCAAGGCAACTCAAGAAGTTTATTTTCCTCAAGAACTCAAGGCTCTTCAAAATGGTACAACTCTATCCTCTTCTCATGTGTTCAGTAGACTCACAGCATTCCTCGACCAAGAAGGTGTTATTCGTGTAGGCGGACGAATCCACCACGCTCTCTCAGACCCAGAAAGCAAACATCCTGCAATAATTCCTCGATTTTCTCAATTGACTTCTCTAATAATTGATTCAGCTCACAGACGAACGATGCATGGAGGCACGCAGCTCACACTGTCGACCATCCGACAACAGTACTGGATTATTGGTGGAAGAGCCCCAGTGAAATCCCACATCCTGAAGTGCGTTGCTTGTGCACGGCAAAGAGGTATTCGAGCTCAACAACTCATGGGACAATTACCAGAACCACGAGTAAGGCCATCTCGTCCCTTCTCTCATACTGGTGTAGACTACGCAGGCCCACTCACGATCAAAACTTGGAAAGGAAGAGGAGCAAAGACACACAAAGGTTGGGTTTGTGTTTTTGTCTGCTTCGCCACCTCAGCAGTACACCTCGAAGCTGTAAGTGACTATTCCTCTGACTCTTTTATTGCTGCTCTTCGAAGATTTACAGCTCGACGAGGCATCTGTCATTCTCTATATTCAGACTGCGGAACCAACTTCATTGGGGCAGATGCAACCCTCAAGAACATGTTCTCAAAAGCCTCCTCAGAAAGCCAGGTCATCGCCAGACTCCTCATGAACGAAGGTACAAACTGGTGTTTCAATCCTCCAGCTGCTCCTCATATGGGAGGAAAATGGGAAGCTGCAGTGAAGTCCTTCAAGTACCACCTCTCTCGAATCACGAAAGATCAGCCCTTCACCATGGAAGAACTGATGACCCTTCTCGCCCAAATCGAAGCCATTCTCAATTCAAGGCCTCTAGAACCACTCAGTGATGATCCTGAAGACTGCTCTGTATTAACTCCTGGTCATTTTTTAACAGGTACTGCTCTGACTACTCTACCTGAGCCATCTCTCGAAGAACTCCCAACATCTCGGCTGTCAAGATGGCAGTTCATCCAGCAGCGAACCCAACAGTTTTGGTCAAAATGGTCTACTCAGTATCTACAACGTCATCTCTCCATATCCAAGTGGCATCATCCATCCCACGACATAAAGGTTGGATCTCTAGTTCTTCTCACCGATGAGCGACTACCTCCTTGCAAGTGGCCATTAGGGCGAGTAATGGTAGTGCACCCAGGGTTAGACGGCCTTGTTCGAGTCGTTACCCTCAAGACCTCCACGTCCACGTTGACAAGACCTATCTCAAAGCTAGCCATACTACCAGTCATCTCTACAAGCGAAAGAAACCAATCTCAAAGCTAGCCATACTACCAGTCATCTCTACAAGTAAAGAACCCAATCTCAAAGCTAGCCAGCCTACCAGTCCTCTCTACATATGAAGCTACTCCGTAAGATCTCTAATTCTAAAATTCAATAATCAATTTCATTGCTTATTGGCTGGCGGAATGTTAAAAATTGAGCCCCTCAGACGTCATCCTCAACTACGCCTATGGTCCGAACGCACCGAAACGTCAAGACGACTTCTCATCTCTGTGAACTCAATTTAACCTAATTCAATTCTATGTACTACTCAGTGACAGATCAACTCATGCTCGTTATTAATAATTGTAACAATCAATCAATCTTCCCTTTCTGTATCGACATTCTCTGAAGATCAGACCTCTCTTGTGAAATTTAGAATTCTCAAAAGTCACCTCGCAAATTAATTGTACACCTCGTTCATTTTTGGAAGTAATCATTTAGGTAAGTGAACCTTTCTCAACGTCATCTTTCATTAATGCATATTTAATGTTATTTTCCTACTTTTACAAAGTTTGAAAATGTGTCCACGTTTTAGATCATAAAATCTATAAAAATACTGGTAATCCTCTATCATTTTACTCTCAGAAAATCTCTATTGCATTTAACTAATGGAATTGACTCCTCTAAGATACATATTTTGATATATTTTGCTGTTCTCATGATTTTTCAGATTTCTCTAGACTTTTCACAATGGAAATACTAGTTGAATGCTTCCAGAAATGAACGTTATTTGTGGTAATGAGTTTTGATTCATTATATTCTCATGTGCACCTCATTATCTCAGTGTAGTCATCTCATTTCTCAATCATGCACTTCTCATTAAATTTGCTAATTATTTTTCTCGAATTTCAGATGAATGAACGATCTCAAGCATAAGGGTGAATCATGGAGTCAGTCTTCTCTCTCAATAAATTCAACTCAACTTCTCTGAAATATTTGAACGATCAAATTATTCACACATTGAACCTGATTGACAGTCTCAATCCCTGCTTCACCTTGAGCAGTCTCCTCAAGTACTACGCACATGATTAGATTGGTATGAACTCCTCAGTATATTTAAGAAATTCTCAAGTTCATTCATCGGAAACATTTAGCAAGTGGCAACTCAAGCTTTCAGCTTCAAACAAATCAAAGGGTGGGTGATTTACACTCATACAATGTACTCTCATATTGTCTTTCTCATAATTATCAATTGTAACTCTTATTTTTCTGACGAACACTAACCCTGCTTGCTAAAAGTAGTTTGTCACTGTAAATTTTGTCTCAATTGATTAATTAGCCTTCTCGTTACAGAACTACGTTATAGATCATAATTATTGATTTCTCAACTTTGATATTCTCATATTGTAATGCTCTCAATGAAGACCAGACTTAGACTATTAAGTTTTCAATACATGTACTCCTCTAAGGCCTAATCTCACTTTATTACAACTCAGACTACTCTAACAATTCACTATTGAACCTTTTGTTTTTCTGATGAGATGAAGAGGCTCTCGCAATAAATTTCAGTTGCATCATCACTGTAAACTCTGTGTTTAATTTTGAATTAATGGAACTCTCTCAAAGTCTAAGTCTGACTTCATCTGACCTCTCATTTTGAACTTCTCTAGATTACCTCTGTAGTTGAATAAAATCACTCTGAGTTTATAGATGACTTTAATATTGTATTTTTTACTGTATTAACTTCATGCGGGTGACTTATTCATTTTATGATTGTGAATGATGTCAATAAATGTTTTTACAATACCATCTCTAACTCAATTATCTGGATACAGTCCTAAACTTTATTTTCCAAAATCAGAACAACCCCGATTTTGTACATTTTGGTCCTTCGAGCCGGATAATTGAGTTAGAATTTCATTATCATCCACTAATCATATCTCTCTAATCATTTAGTTTCATCTCAAATCATGAACACCTCAAAAGATCTCCTCAACGAACAGCCCGCCTCTGCCGAGACCAAGGTCGAACAGGTCACCATATGTACGCCTCCAGAAGACGAATCACCTGTGGAGCGACCCAGGACTCGCTCTCAATCTAAACAGCCCGCCTCTGACGAGCCTAAAGTAGAACAGGTCCCCATCTCGACGCCTCTGACAGACGACTCTCCTGTGGAGCGACCTAGAACTCGCTCTCAGTCAAGGAAGATCCCCTCTGGTCTCCTCATTAAGATGAGGACACAATTGAACCGCCTCACCATTATGAAAGATCTCCTCAAAAGTCTTGACCAGACTAATGAGTGGACCATTAGGCAATTGAACTCTCTCCACGACCGCCTCTCTGAACAGCATCGAAGTTTTGTAGGACAGCATACAGTCTTCGAAAATCTCTGGCCAGAAAGTCACCTCGACCACCCTTATTTCGCGGACAATAAGTTCGTGGAAGAAGAGGCCCTCTATGCGTCTGTTTCTGGTCGCATTGATCTCCTCAAAGAGGCTCTCGAGCCACCTCAAAGTACTAGTATTGTCACCTCATCTAGTTCTTCTCAACCTCGCCTCCCAGACATCTCATTGCCAGTCTTCTCAGGCGAGTATTCCAGCTGGCCTAGCTTCAAAGATTTATTTGCCTCTCTCATTATCCAGAACACCTCCATAACGGATGTAGAACGCCTCCATTATCTGCGCTCCTCTCTAACCTCAGCTCCGCTCAAGCTCATCTCTGGCCTCTCGCTGACCGGCGCCTCTTTTTCAGTTGCTTGGGACACCCTCACTTCTCAATATGAGAATCGACGTCTTCTCTTGACCGCTCAGTGTGACAAGTTGTTCTCGACCCTGATTGTTCGCCTCAACGTAACGCTCTCGAGTATTATAAAAGTCTCCTCAACAATGTCAATGAGGCGTTACAAACCATATCGGCCTTAGGCCAACCCATAGACCAGCTCGATTTCTTCTTGGTATATCTCATTACCAAAAAATTAGATAGGACCGCTCGAGAAAAGTGGGAGTCCATAATTGGAAATTCAACTGACTTTCCTCCACTATCAGAACTTCTCTCTTTCCTTCAAGCGCATAAACGCTCGCTGGAATGGTTAGAAATGCCTCAAGAAGTGACAAGGTCTGCAAGGCCGACCAAGTCATTCTCCAATGTTGCCTCTTCACCAGCCGCCTCAAAAGATGTCGTCTCCAAGAAGAACCTCGAAGAAGTTCCGCCTCGTCTAACTCATCCTGCCTCTAGATCTCCATATCGAGAAGCCCGCTCGAATAACTTGCCCTCCTACAATTGTGATGACTGCGGTGATGAACATTTCATCGCAAGTTGCCCTCGGTATAATAAAAGAATCGCCTCTGATAAGTATGAGGTTGTGACACGAAGACAACTGTGCTACGGTTGTCTTGGACGACATAATATTCGATCTTGCAGGTCTTCCAAGGTGTGTAGATTGTGTCTTCGCAAGCACCATACTTCTCTCCATGACCACCTCAAGAATGTTACTCCAGCCAGCTCCACTTCGTCTACCAAGACTTCTCAAAAGGTCAGCGCCAGCAAGCCAGCCGCCTCCAAGAAGGCTTGAAGCCTTCGGGCAGTCGTCAACGCCTCCGATAGACAGCTCACTCTCCTCGCCACCGCTCTAGCCACCATCATCACTCCAGTGACCTCGCACACAGTAAGACTTCTCGTCGACTCTGGATCAGAACTCTCGTTCATCTCTGAAGACCTCGTTCGTCAACTCAGCCTTCCTCGAAGCCAGTCCAATCTCACCATCGTTGGAATTGGTGGAGTCACCTCAAGATCAAGAGGATCAGTTTCAATTACGTTGAAACCTCTTCACTCTCAAAAAACCGTGAATATAAATGCCTATATTTTGTCATCTCTTTGTACTAATCTACCATCTGTTAACTGCTCTACAAGACCTTCTCTGCCTCATCTCTACAATTTGAAGCTCGCTGATCCAGACTTCCTCACTTCAAGGCCAATCGACATTCTACTGGGTGCTGATGTCTATGGTGCCATAATTCTTCCTCAACTCCGAACAGGACCGAATGAGTCAACTCCAATAGCCCAGTTATCTATATTTGGATGGTTGGTCCTAGGTCCAATATGCTCTCCTCAAGAAGTCTCCTCAAGTAAGCCACATATATATCATGCCAGTCAAGACTCCGACCTTCACCGGCTACTCGCAAAGTTCTGGGAACAAGAAGAAGTCAAGTCCTCCTCCATCGTTCACCTCACTCCTGATGAACAGGAATGTGAAGACCACTTCAAGGCAACTCATTCTCGGCTTTCTTCTGGCAAATACATGGTAAGACTCCCATTAAAGTCATCTCCTAATATTTTGGGATCTTCCAGACAACGTGCCTATCGATGCCTCCAAGGACTCCTCCGCAAGTTCGAGGGAAACCAAGAATATTGCCGCCTCTACAAAGAATTCCTCTCCGAATATGAACAGCTCAGGCATATGAAGAAAGCTCCAACTGTCATCTCGCCTCCCAGGTACTTTTTGCCACATCATGGTGTCCTCAAACCAGACAGCGCATCCACCAAACTGCGGGTTGTGTTCAATGGTTCCAGTCCCACCTCAACCGGTCCTTCTCTGAACGATATAATGCATACAGGAGCGAAACTACAATTAGACGTCATTGATGTATTATGTTGGGTACGTCGTTTTAAATTTGTCTTCTCCACAGACATCACGAAGATGTACAGACAGATCCTGGTGCATCCAGACTATTGGGATCTCCAAAGTATTCTCTGGTTCGACTCAAATGATGAGATAGCGACGTACCACCTCACCACTGTCACCTATGGAACCAAGGCAGCTCCGTTTTTGGCTATTAGAGTCCTCCTCCAACTCATCGAAGATGAAGGTCACAAGTTTCCACTCGCCATTCCTCCTCTCACCAAAGGTCGTTATGTTGATGACATTTATGGTGGAGCCGACACGAAACAAGAACTCTCAGACATCGCTCAAGAATTGAAAAATCTCTGCATGGCTGGCGGCCTCCCTCTAGCAAAGTGGCAATCGAACGCTCCAAGTATTCTCAAGATGGTAACCGAGGAAGAAATGGTTCCTCTCCAATCTCATTTGACGACTGTCCTACTTCGACGAAATTACTTGGCCTCCTCTGGTATCCTCAAGATGATTACTTCTCATTTAAGATACAGTCTTCCTCATCTGGGTCTGTGGTAACTAAACGTATTATGTTATCTCATATTGCTCAACTCTTTGATCCACTTGGTTTAGTATCCCCTGTCACGATCAGGGCCAAAATGTTGTTGCAGGAACTCTGGCTGCAGAAACTGACATGGGACGAACCGTTATCGCCTCCAATTATCAATAGATGGTGCAACATCAGAGAAGATCTCAAATCATTAGCTAATGTACGAGTCCCTCGTTGGGTAGGCACCCAACAAGACACCTCCATAGAACTTCACGGCTTCTCTGATGCTTCTCAACTTGCCATGGCTGCCGTTCTCTACCTCGTTGTCCGCTCTCCGTCCACAGGATCCAAAGTCACCCTGTTCTCCTCCAAAACTAAAGTAACGCCTTTGAAACGCCTCTCAATCCCGAGACTTGAACTCTCTGCATCTCTAATTTTGGCCAAATTAACTAAGTACGCTCTTCGTATTCTAGATACCAAGGTACACTCAACGACTTTGTGGACGGACTCAACTGTGTCTCTATCGTGGATCAAATCTCATCCATCACGCTGGAAGGACTTTGTTCGAAACCGAGTAGAGCTCATCCAAGACCTGACTCCAAATGCGCAATGGAGATACGTTCCCGGCAAAGAAAATCCAGCTGATTGTGCTTCTCGTGGCCTCTCCTCATCTCAACTACTGAACAGCTCTCTATGGTGGACGGGACCACCATGGATTTCCAAGTCACCAGATTCCTGGCCAAATCGTCAGCCGGCACCGACTATTGACCCCGAATCTGAAGCAAGACCCACAAAGACCATCCTCGCAGCTGCAAAACAAGACTACTCGTGGGATCTTATATACAGGTATTCTTCTTTATATAAACTCTTAAGAATTACCTCTCTTTGTTCAAGAGTCCTCGCCCGACTCAGATGCTCCTCAAGTCCGAATATGTCATCTCCGCTCACCTCAGCTGACTTGGAAAAATCAAGGATCTATTGGATCAAGGCAACTCAAGAAGTTTATTTTCCTCAAGAACTCAAGGCTCTTCAAAATGGTACAACTCTATCCTCTTCTCATGTGTTCAGTAGACTCACAGCATTCCTCGACCAAGAAGGTGTTATTCGTGTAGGCGGACGAATCCACCACGCTCTCTCAGACCCAGAAAGCAAACATCCTGCAATAATTCCTCGATTTTCTCAATTGACTTCTCTAATAATTGATTCAGCTCACAGACGAACGATGCATGGAGGCACGCAGCTCACACTGTCGACCATCCGACAACAGTACTGGATTATTGGTGGAAGAGCCCCAGTGAAATCCCACATCCTGAAGTGCGTTGCTTGTGCACGGCAAAGAGGTATTCGAGCTCAACAACTCATGGGACAATTACCAGAACCACGAGTAAGGCCATCTCGTCCCTTCTCTCATACTGGTGTAGACTACGCAGGCCCACTCACGATCAAAACTTGGAAAGGAAGAAGAGCAAAGACACACAAAGGTTGGGTTTGTGTTTTTGTCTGCTTCGCCACCTCAGCAGTACACCTCGAAGCTGTAAGTGACTATTCCTCTGACTCTTTTATTGCTGCTTTTCGAAGATTTACAGCTCGACGAGGCATCTGTCATTCTCTATATTCAGACTGCGGAACCAACTTCATTGGGGCAGATGCAACCCTCAAGAACATGTTCTCAAAAGCCTCCTCAGAAAGCCAGGTCATCGCCAGACTCCTCATGAATGAAGGTACAAACTGGTGTTTCAATCCTCCAGCTGCTCCTCATATGGGAGGAAAATGGGAAGCTGCAGTGAAGTCCTTCAAGTACCACCTCTCTCGAATCACGAAAGATCAGCCCTTCACCATGGAAGAACTGATGACCCTTCTCGCCCAAATCGAAGCCATTCTCAATTCAAGGCCTCTAGAACCACTCAGTGATGATCCTGAAGACTGCTCTGTATTAACTCCTGGTCATTTTTTAACAGGTACTGCTCTGACTACTCTACCTGAGCCATCTCTCGAAGAACTCCCAACATCTCGGCTGTCAAGATGGCAGTTCATCCAGCAGCGAACCCAACAGTTTTGGTCAAAATGGTCTACTCAGTATCTACAACGTCATCTCTCCATATCCAAGTGGCATCATCCATCCCACGACATAAAGGTTGGATCTCTAGTTCTTCTCACCGATGAGCGACTACCTCCTTGCAAGTGGCCATTAGGGCGAGTAATGGTAGTGCACCAGGGTTAGACCCTCAAGACCTCCACGTCCACGTTGACAAGACCTATCTCAAAGCTAGCCATACTACCAGTCATCTCTACAAGCGAAAGAAACCAATCTCAAAGCTAGCCATACTACCAGTCATCTCTACAAGTAAAGAACCCAATCTCAAAGCTAGCCAGCCTACCAGTCCTCTCTACATATGAAGCTACTCCGTAAGATCTCTAATTCTAAAATTCAATAATCAATTTCATTGCTTATTGGCTGGCGGAATGTTAAAAATTGAGCCCCTCAGACGTCATCCTCAACTACGCCTATGGTCCGAACGCACCGAAACGTCAAGACGACTTCTCATCTCTGTGAACTCAAGTTAACCTAATTCAATTCTATGTACTACTCAGTGACAGATCAACTCATGCTCGTTATTAATATTGTAACAATCAATCAATCTTCCCTTTCTGTATCGACATTCTCTGAAGATCAGACCTCTCTTGTGAAATTTAGAATTCTCAAAAGTCACCTCGCAAATTAATTGTACACCTCGTTCATTTTTGGAAGTAATCATTTAGGTAAGTGAACCTTTCTCAACGTCATCTCTCATTAATGCATATTTAATGTTATTTTCCTACTTTTACAAAGTTTGAAAATGTGTCCACGTTTCAGATCATAAAATCTATAAAAATACTGGTAATCCTCTATCATTTTACTCTCAGAAAATCTCTATTGCATTTAACTAATGGAATTGACTCCTCTAAGATACATATTTTGATATATTTTGCTGTTCTCATGATTTTTCAGATTTCTCTAGACTTTTCACAATGGAAATACTAGTTGAATGCTTCCAGAAATGAACGTTATTTGTGGTAATGAGTTTTGATTCATTATATTCTCATGTGCACCTCATTATCTCAGTGTAGTCATCTCATTTCTCAATCATGCACTTCTCATTAAATTTGCTAATTATTTTTCTCGAGTTTCAGATGAATGAACGATCTCAAGCATAAGGGTGAATCATGGAGTCAGTCTTCTCTCTCAATAAATTCAACTCAACTTCTCTGAAATATTTGAACGATCAAATAATTCACACATTGAACCTGATTGACAGTCTCAATCCCTGCTTCACCTTGAGCAGTCTCCTCAAGTACTACGCACATGATTAGATTGGTATGAACTCCTCAGTATATTTAAGAAATTCTCAAGTTCATTCATCGGAAACATTTAGCAAGTGGCAACTCAAGCTTTCAGCTTCAAACAAATCAAAGGGTGGGTGATTTACACTCATACAATGTACTCTCATATTGTCTTTCTCATAATTATCAATTGTAACTCTTATTTTTCTGACGAACACTAACCCTGCTTGCTAAAAGTAGTTTGTCACTGTAAATTTTGTCTCAATTGATTAATTAGCCTTCTCGTTACAGAACTACGTTATAGATCATAATTATTGATTTCTCAACTTTGATATTCTCATATTGTAATGCTCTCAATGAAGACCAGACTTAGACTATTAAGTTTTCAATACATGTACTCCTCTAAGGCCTAATCTCACTTTATTACAACTCAGACTACTCTAACAATTCACTATTGAACCTTTTGTTTTTCTGATGAGATGAGAGGCTCTCGCAATAAATTTCAGTTGCATCATCACTGTAAACTCTGTGTTTAATTTTGAATTAATGGAACTCTCTCAAAGTCTAAGTCTGACTTCATCTGACCTCTCATTTTGAACTTCTCTAGATTACCTCTGTTTTTAGTTGAATAAAATCACTCTGAGTTTATAGATGACTTTAATATTGTATTTTTTACTGTATTAACTTCATGCGGGTGACTTATTCATTTTATGATTGTGAATGATGTCAATAAATGTTTTTACAATACCATCTCTAACTCAATTATCTGGATACAGTCCTAAACTTTATTTTCCAAAATCAGAACAACCCCGATTTTGTACATTTTGGTCCTTCGAGCCGGATAATTGAGTTAGAATTTCATTATCATCCACTAATCATATCTCTCTAATCATTTAGTTGCATCTCAAATCATGAACACCTCAAAAGATCTCCTCAACGAACAGCCCGCCTCTGCCGAGACCAAGGTCGAACAGGTCACCATATGTACGCCTCCAGAAGACGAATCACTGTGGAGCGACCCAGGACTCGCTCTCAATCTAAACAGCCCGCCTCTGACGAGCCTAAAGTAGAACAGGTCCCCATCTCGACGCCTCTGACAGACGACTCTCCTGTGGAGCGACCTAGAACTCGCTCTCAGTCAAGGAAGGTCCCCTCTGGTCTCCTCATTAAGATGAGGACACAATTGAACCGCCTCACCATTATGAAAGATCTCCTCAAAAGTCTTGACCAGACTAATGAGTGGACCATTAGGCAATTGAACTCTCTCCACGACCGCCTCTCTGAACAGCATCGAAGTTTTGTAGGACAGCATACAGTCTTCGAAAATCTCTGGCCAGAAAGTCACCTCGACCACCCTTATTTCGCGGACAATAAGTTCGTGGAAGAAGAGGCCCTCTATGCGTCTGTTTGCTGGTCGCATTGATCTCCTCAAAGAGGCTCTCGAGCCACCTCAAAGTACTAGTATTGTCACCTCATCTAGTTCTTCTCAACCTCGCCTCCCAGACATCTCATTGCCAGTCTTCTCAGGCGAGTATTCCAGCTGGCCTAGCTTCAAAGATTTATTTGCCTCTCTCATTATCCAGAACACCTCCATAACGGATGTAGAACGCCTCCATTATCTGCGCTCCTCTCTAACCTCAGCTCCGCTCAAGCTCATCTCTGGCCTCTCGCTGACCGGCGCCTCTTTTTCAGTTGCTTGGGACACCCTAACTTCTCAATATGAGAATCGACGTCTTCTCTTGACCGCTCAGTGTGACAAGTTGTTCTCGACCCCTGATTGTTCGCCTCAACGTAACGCTCTCGAGTATTATAAAAGTCTCCTCAACAATGTCAATGAGGCGTTACAAACCATATCGGCCTTAGGCCAACCCATAGACCAGCTCGATTTCTTCTTGGTATATCTCATTACCAAAAAATTAGATAGGACCGCTCGAGAAAAGTGGGAGTCCATAATTGGAAATTCAACTGACTTTCCTCCACTATCAGAACTTCTCTCTTTCCTTCAAGCGCATAAACGCTCGCTGGAATGGTTAGAAATGCCTCAAGAAGTGACAAGGTCTGCAAGGCCGACCAAGTCATTCTCCAATGTTGCCTCTTCACCAGCCGCCTCAAAAGATGTCGTCTCCAAGAAGAACCTCGAAGAAGTTCCGCCTCGTCTAACTCATCCTGCCTCTAGATCTCCATATCGAGAAGCCCGCTCGAATAACTTGCCCTCCTACAATTGTGATGACTGCGGTGATGAACATTTCATCGCAAGTTGCCCTCGGTATAATAAAAGAATCGCCTCTGATAAGTATGAGGTTGTGACACGAAGACAACTGTGCTACGGTTGTCTTGGACGACATAATATTCGATCTTGCAGGTCTTCCAAGGTGTGTAGATTGTGTCTTCGCAAGCACCATACTTCTCTCCATGACCACCTCAAGAATGTTACTCCAGCCAGCTCCACTTCGTCTACCAAGACTTCTCAAAAGGTCAGCGCCAGCAAGCCAGCCGCCTCCAAGAAGGCTTGAAGCCTTCGGGCAGTCGTCAACGCCTCCGATAGACAGCTCACTCTCCTCGCCACCGCTCTAGCCACCATCATCACTCCAGTGACCTCGCACACAGTAAGACTTCTCGTCGACTCTGGATCAGAACTCTCGTTCATCTCTGAAGACCTCGTTCGTCAACTCAGCCTTCCTCGAAGCCAGTCCAATCTCACCATCGTTGGAATTGGTGGAGTCACCTCAAGATCAAGAGGATCAGTTTCAATTACGTTGAAACCTCTTCACTCTCAAAAAACCGTGAATATAAATGCCTATATTTTGTCATTCTCTTTGTACTAATCTACCATCTGTTAACTGCTCTACAAGACCTTCTCTGCCTCATCTCTACAATTTTGAAGCTCGCTGATCCAGACTTCCTCACTTCAAGGCCAATCGACATTCTACTGGGTGCTGATGTCTATGGTGCCATAATTCTTCCTCAACTCCGAACAGGACCGAATGAGTCAACTCCAATAGCCCAGTTATCTATATTTGGATGGTTGGTCCTAGGTCCAATATGCTCTCCTCAAGAAGTCTCCTCAAGTAAGCCACATATATATCATGCCAGTCAAGACTCCGACCTTCACCGGCTACTCGCAAAGTTCTGGGAACAAGAAGAAGTCAAGTCCTCCTCCATCGTTCACCTCACTCCTGATGAACAGGAATGTGAAGACCACTTCAAGGCAACTCATTCTCGGCTTTCTTCTGGCAAATACATGGTAAGACTCCCATTAAAGTCATCTCCTAATATTTTGGGATCTTCCAGACAACGTGCCTATCGATGCCTCCAAGGACTCCTCCGCAAGTTCGAGGGAAACCAAGAATATTGCCGCCTCTACAAAGAATTCCTCTCCGAATATGAACAGCTCAGGCATATGAAGAAAGCTCCAACTGTCATCTCGCCTCCCAGGTACTTTTTGCCACATCATGGTGTCCTCAAACCAGACAGCGCATCCACCAAACTGCGGGTTGTGTTCAATGGTTCCAGTCCCACCTCAACCGGTCCTTCTCTGAACGATATAATGCATACAGGAGCGAAACTACAATTAGACGTCATTGATGTATTATGTTGGGTACGTCGTTTTAAATTTGTCTTCTCCACAGACATCACGAAGATGTACAGACAGATCCTGGTGCATCCAGACTATTGGGATCTCCAAAGTATTCTCTGGTTCGACTCAAATGATGAGATAGCGACGTACCACCTCACCACTGTCACCTATGGAACCAAGGCAGCTCCGTTTTTGGCTATTAGAGTCCTCCTCCAACTCATCGAAGATGAAGGTCACAAGTTTCCACTCGCCATTCCTCCTCTCACCAAAGGTCGTTATGTTGATGACATTTATGGTGGAGCCGACACGAAACAAGAACTCTCAGACATCGCTCAAGAATTGAAAAATCTCTGCATGGCTGGCGGCCTCCCTCTAGCAAAGTGGCAATCGAACGCTCCAAGTATTCTCAAGATGGTAACCGAGGAAGAAATGGTTTCCTCTCCAATCTCATTTGACGACTGTCCTACTTCGACGAAATTACTTGGCCTCCTCTGGTATCCTCAAGATGATTACTTCTCATTTAAGATACAGTCTTCCTCATCTGGGTCTGTGGTAACTAAACGTATTATGTTATCTCATATTGCTCAACTCTTTGATCCACTTGGTTTAGTATCCCTGTCACGATCAGGGCCAAAATGTTGTTGCAGGAACTCTGGCTGCAGAAACTGACATGGGACGAACCGTTATCGCCTCCAATTATCAATAGATGGTGCAACATCAGAGAAGATCTCAAATCATTAGCTAATGTACGAGTCCCTCGTTGGGTAGGCACCCAACAAGACACCTCCATAGAACTTCACGGCTTCTCTGATGCTTCTCAACTTGCCATGGCTGCCGTTCTCTACCTCGTTGTCCGCTCTCCGTCCACAGGATCCAAAGTCACCCTGTTCTCCTCCAAAACTAAAGTAACGCCTTTGAAACGCCTCTCAATCCCGAGACTTGAACTCTCTGCATCTCTAATTTTGGCCAAATTAACTAAGTACGCTCTTCGTATTCTAGATACCAAGGTACACTCAACGACTTTGTGGACGGACTCAACTGTGTCTCTATCGTGGATCAAATCTCATCCATCACGCTGGAAGGACTTTGTTCGAAACCGAGTAGAGCTCATCCAAGACCTGACTCCAAATGCGCAATGGAGATACGTTCCCGGCAAAGAAAATCCAGCTGATTGTGCTTCTCGTGGCCTCTCCTCATCTCAACTACTGAACAGCTCTCTATGGTGGACGGGACCACCATGGATTTCCAAGTCACCAGATTCCTGGCCAAATCGTCAGCCGGCACCGACTATTGACCCCGAATCTGAAGCAAGACCCACAAAGACCATCCTCGCAGCTGCAAAACAAGACTACTCGTGGGATCTTATATACAGGTATTCTTCTTTATATGAACTCTTAAGAATTACCTCTCTTTGTTCAAGAGTCCTCGCCCGACTCAGATGCTCCTCAAGTCCAAATATGTCATCTCCGCTCACCTCAGCTGACTTGGAAAAATCAAGGATCTATTGGATCAAGGCAACTCAAGAAGTTTATTTTCCTCAAGAACTCAAGGCTCTTCAAAATGGTACAACTCTATCCTCTTCTCATGTGTTCAGTAGACTCACAGCATTCCTCGACCAAGAAGGTGTTATTCGTGTAGGCGGACGAATCCACCACGCTCTCTCAGACCCAGAAAGCAAACATCCTGCAATAATTCCTCGATTTTCTCAATTGACTTCTCTAATAATTGATTCAGCTCACAGACGAACGATGCATGGAGGCACGCAGCTCACACTGTCGACCATCCGACAACAGTACTGGATTATTGGTGGAAGAGCCCAGTGAAATCCCACATCCTGAAGTGCGTTGCTTGTGCACGGCAAAGAGGTATTCGAGCTCAACAACTCATGGGACAATTACCAGAACCACGAGTAAGGCCATCTCGTCCCTTCTCTCATACTGGTGTAGACTACGCAGGCCCACTCACGATCAAAACTTGGAAAGGAAGAAGAGCAAAGACACACAAAGGTTGGGTTTGTGTTTTTGTCTGCTTCGCCACCTCAGCAGTACACCTCGAAGCTGTAAGTGACTATTCCTCTGACTCTTTTATTGCTGCTTTTCGAAGATTTACAGCTCGACGAGGCATCTGTCATTCTCTATATTCAGACTGCGGAACCAACTTCATTGGGGCAGATGCAACCCTCAAGAACATGTTCTCAAAAGCCTCCTCAGAAAGCCAGGTCATCGCCAGACTCCTCATGAACGAAGGTACAAACTGTGTTTCAATCCTCCAGCTGCTCCTCATATGGGAGGAAAATGGGAAGCTGCAGTGAAGTCCTTCAAGTACCACCTCTCTCGAATCACGAAAGATCAGCCCTTCACCATGGAAGAACTGATGACCCTTCTCGCCCAAATCGAAGCCATTCTCAATTCAAGGCCTCTAGAACCACTCAGTGATGATCCTGAAGACTGCTCTGTATTAACTCCTGGTCATTTTTTAACAGGTACTGCTCTGACTACTCTACCTGAGCCATCTCTCGAAGAACTCCCAACATCTCGGCTGTCAAGATGGCAGTTCATCCAGCAGCGAACCCAACAGTTTTGGTCAAAATGGTCTACTCAGTATCTACAACGTCATCTCTCCATATCCAAGTGGCATCATCCATCCCACGACATAAAGGTTGGATCTCTAGTTCTTCTCACCGATGAGCGACTACCTCCTTGCAAGTGGCCATTAGGGCGAGTAATGGTAGTGCACCCAGGGTTAGACGGCCTTGTTCGAGTCGTTACCCTCAAGACCTCCACGTCCACGTTGACAAGACCTATCTCAAAGCTAGCCATACTACCAGTCATCTCTACAAGTAAAGAACCCAATCTCAAAGCTAGCCAGCCTACCAGTCCTCTCTACATATGAAGCTACTCCGTAAGATCTCTAATTCTAAAATTCAATAATCAATTTCATTGCTTATTGGCTGGCGGAATGTTAAAAATTGAGCCCCTCAGACGTCATCCTCAACTACGCCTATGGTCCGAACGCACCGAAACGTCAAGACGACTTCTCATCTCTGTGAACTCAATTTAACCTAATTCAATTCTATGTACTACTCAGTGACAGATCAACTCATGCTCGTTATTAATAATTGTAACAATCAATCAATCTTCCCTTTCTGTATCGACATTCTCTGAAGATCAGACCTCTCTTGTGGAATTTAGAATTCTCAAAAGTCACCTCGCAAATTAATTGTACACCTCGTTCATTTTTGGAAGTAATCATTTAGGTAAGTGAACCTTTCTCAACGTCATCTCTCATTAATGCATATTTAATGTTATTTTCCTACTTTTACAAAGTTTGAAAATGTGTCCACGTTTTAGATCATAAAATCTATAAAAATACTGGTAATCCTCTATCATTTTACTCTCAGAAAATCTCTATTGCATTTAACTAATGGAATTGACTCCTCTAAGATACATATTTTGATATATTTTGCTGTTCTCATGATTTTTCAGATTTCTCTAGACTTTTCACAATGGAAATACTAGTTGAATGCTTCCAGAAATGAACGTTATTTGTGGTAATGAGTTTTGATTCATTATATTCTCATGTGCACCTCATTATCTCAGTGTAGTCATCTCATTTCTCAATCATGCACTTCTCATTAAATTTGCTAATTATTTTTCTCGAGTTTCAGATGAATGAACGATCTCAAGCATAAGGGTGAATCATGGAGTCAGTCTTCTCTCTCAATAAATTCAACTCAACTTCTCTGAAATATTTGAACGATCAAATAATTCACACATTGAACCTGATTGACAGTCTCAATCCCTGCTTCACCTTGAGCAGTCTCCTCAAGTACTACGCACATGATTAGATTGGTATGAACTCCTCAGTATATTTAAGAAATTCTCAAGTTCATTCATCGGAAACATTTAGCAAGTGGCAACTCAAGCTTTCAGCTTCAAACAAATCAAAGGGTGGGTGATTTACACTCATACAATGTACTCTCATATTGTCTTTCTCATAATTATCAATTGTAACTCTTATTTTTCTGACGAACACTAACCCTGCTTGCTAAAAGTAGTTTGTCACTGTAAATTTTGTCTCAATTGATTAATTAGCCTTCTCGTTACAGAACTACGTTATAGATCATAATTATTGATTTCTCAACTTTGATATTCTCATATTGTAATGCTCTCAATGAAGACCAGACTTAGACTATTAAGTTTTCAATACATGTACTCCTCTAAGGCCTAATCTCACTTTATTACAACTCAGACTACTCTAACAATTCACTATTGAACCTTTTGTTTTTCTGATGAGATGAAGAGGCTCTCGCAATAAATTTCAGTTGCATCATCACTGTAAACTCTGTGTTTAATTTTGAATTAATGGAACTCTCTCAAAGTCTAAGTCTGACTTCATCTGACCTCTCATTTTGAACTTCTCTAGATTACCTCTGTTTTTAGTTGAATAAAATCACTCTGAGTTTATAGATGACTTTAATATTGTATTTTTTACTGTATTAACTTCATGCGGGTGACTTATTCATTTTATGATTGTGAATGATGTCAATAAATGTTTTTACAATACCATCTCTAACTCAATTATCTGGATACAGTCCTAAACTTTATTTTCCAAAATCAGAACAACCCCGATTTTGTACAACCTTCCCATGGCAATACAAAAATGCAACAAAAAAAATCAACAGAATTCGTTCAGTTATTCACACGTCGTGCAATGATAAGGCAAGGCAGTGCTCCATCTTAAACCAACTTAAAAAAAGAAGTGGTCACCAATTCGTTGGTTTGTTTTTCCTGCCTAAGTACAATCTGAAACTGATTGATGACCCAGCCAGAATATATTCTCAGCCAGAAATACGTGTGTGATGGTTTCTACCCAGTAATACGTGTATAATATAATAATCCCGGACTGTCTATTGAAAAATATACCCAGAAGAGTTAAATTCTCAACCATAACGAAAACAGTGTCGTCTGTTGGCATGAACTCAGCTAACATGACCTCATTAGCCTCTGGACGCTCTCAACTTGTACCCACGGGTTGAATTGTGCAAGAGCATGGAAATATAAACTGAAAAATCCAAGTATTGTGACCTTTGTCGGATTATTATCGATGATCGAGGACCTATGGAATCTCCAGACCAAATAATGAAAGAGGGACACAAGGCCAGCCCACTTACAGCTTTTCAATAGGAACGATGATGTCGGGGAAGATCGATGCGTAGGTTGTATACATCTGCCTCCATGAAATTCGAAGTTATGTTCGTTCGTTATCAATGGAAAGACATTTCGGATCTAGAGCATCTTGATCAAGTTCCCTCTATATCCTATCCTCACGTTTGGATACTTGTTGATTGATTCGCCATTACATACTCTAAAGTACGAGTATCGTATACACAGTGTTTTAAGACTCGCTGAATAAATGAATTGAATCAGTCTTTATATTCAATCACGGCTTGTTATATACAGGGTCTTTCACGAGGAACCTCACCCATATTTATACGGGAAACTACTGAACGTATTTTCATGAAATTCAGCACTTATAATTATTTCACGATGCTGATGAAATCTAAAATATTTTCAAGGCATGAGCACCTCCGGTTTTTCCGGAAATGACGTCAACTTCCGTTTTTCAAATTAGAACACCATTTTTTATTGCAGAAATAGATTCCTTAGAAAATTTCAAGTTATTTTGATGTAACATGTTTCAGTTTTGGTTGGAAAATTCTCTCTGAGCGGGAAAATTCGAAAAAAAAATCGAAAATAGAGCTCCGCTGAAACAAGAATAACTTCGAGGTTTTTGGATGGAAAATTTTCATTTTTGGGATTTTTCAAGATGTATGATTGATGTATCCACTTTAAAAATCGAAATCGCGATTCATGATATAGGGGGTGAAAAAATCGCTTTCAAAGTTAGGGATGACAAAATCGTGAAAAATCAATTTTTTCAAATTAGAACCCCATTTTTTTATGGCAGATATTGAAAAATAATGTGAGTGTAAGCATCACACCCTTGCCCTAAAGTGGATATTTTCTGAACTATTCACAAAAAACAGTTTTTCGTCTTGAATTTTCAGCTATTTCTTTTCCCTTCACGCCAAAATGATGAAATTTTCAGGAACTGTTACTCAAACCATGTTTTAGATTTTACTACCCTAATATGCAAGAGAAAAAAGTTCCTAAATAGATGGCGAATTTTGATTAGAATTTGTATCGGAAACCTCTTTATTTCAACTAATCGGCATCGGTTTTCTCTCCAGTGATAATTAAATAATTCCTTATGAACCATATGCAAAAACTTACAATGTTTTACATTCTTTTTTTTTAATGATAGATATCATTAATTACATCTGCCAAATTCCTCTTTATTCAGTAGCATTTTGTGTTTACTATTAATTTGGTGATAATTCGTATCAAGTTATAAAATCGATCACTATGCCTAATTTTACCAATGAAGATTATTTAAATCTCATTCTACTTCATGGAGAATGTAATAAAGTTGTAGATAGAACGATTCGACTGTTCATTGAGAGGTTTCCTGACCGACCCAGACCAACGAGAGATACCATTAACAGAACCATGACAAACTTGAAAAATGACGGATCTTTCGTTAAGAAAACTATACACATAGAAAAAAGTGTAGTAGAAGATGAGAACAACGAAATTACAGTTCTCGCATATTTTCGTGTGAATCCTCAAAATTCTCTCAAAGATGCCGAGATTGATCTGGGATTATCTCAATCGAGTGTTTGGAGAATATTAAAAAAACATAAAATGCACCCATATAAATTCAATAGAGTACAGCATTTGAAGGAAACTGATTTCGTCAGGAGAACAGAGTTTTGCGGAGCTATGATGATTCGATTTCAAGAGAATGAAAACTTTTTGGACTGTATAATTTGGACAGATGAATCTAAATTCACAAAGAATGGTTCTTTCAATAGGCAAAACAGTCATTATTGGGATGAAGAGAACAACCACCACTTCAGACAATGAAACTTTCAAGAGACCTGGAGTTTCAATGTTTTTTCCGCCATCAAAAATAATGCAATTCTCGATGTTCACATTTATGATGGGACTTTAACTGGTAAGATAGAACACTACACATGTTTGCATTATTTAAAGAATGTTCTCCCTTAGGAGATAGATATTCTGACATATTGACTCAAATAATTGAGCCGTTAGGACTGCATAGAACGAGTCAGAAATGCGTTCAGGTTTGTTTAGATTTTTAGATTCATAGTTTTGAAACTCAATTTGGTTTTTAAACACTTTTGCAGATCTCTTCCTCCCGATGAAATAAGAAGAGCAACGCACGAAGCATTCCTGAGACGTATAAATAAATGTCTAGAAATTAACGGTCAAAACTTTGAGCATCTTCTCTGGTTATAACTGCGAGAGTTTGCCATGGTTCTCCTAATAGTAACTTGAAGTCGGTTTCAAGAAGGGGTGAAAAATCTACAGCATGGTTCAAATAACAGTTCCTGAAAATTTCATCTTTTCGGCGTGAAGGGAAAAGAAATAGCTGAAAATTCAAGACGAAAAACACTTTCTTGTGAATAACTCAGAAAATATTCATTTTAGGGCAAGGGTGTGATGCATGCACTCATATTATTTTTTAACGTAGATCCAATATCTGCCATAAAAAATGAGGTTCTAATTCGAACAAATTGATTTTTCACGATTTTGTCATCCCTAACTCTGAAAGCGATTTTTTCACCCCCTGTATCATGAATCGCGGATTTCGATTTTTAAAGTGGATACATCAATTTTACATCTTGAAAAATCCCAAAAATGAAAATTTTCCATCCAAAAACCTCGAAGTTATTCTTGTTTCAGCGGATTTCTATTTTCAAATTTTTTTCGAATTTTCCTGCTCAGAGAGAATTTTCCAACCAAAACTGAAAAATGTTACATCAAAATAACTTGAAATTCTCTAAGGAATCTATTTCTGCAATTAAAAAATGGTGTTCTAATTTGAAAAACGGAAGTTGACGTCATTTCCGGAAAAACCGGAGGTGCTCATGCCTTGAAAAAATTTTAGATTTCATCAGCATCGTGAAATACTTATAAGCGCTGAATTTCATGAAAATACGTTCAGTAGTTTCCCGTATATATGGGTGAGGTTCCTCGTGAAAGACCCTGTATTCATTATTCGTTCTAATATCGTACTGTGATGAATGATTCTCTAAACAGCAGAAGCTTGGTATTTTATATTTCTTCAATATTTTCGGTACTGTTCCTGTTTTGAAATTCTATACAATACAATGTGTCACTTCCAATATTCATACAATTTAAACAGTTTTTCGCAAAACGAATATAACGTATGCAATCTACAATGAATGATTTCTGTCGAAAAGAATTCCTTTTGTTTTTTTGCCACCGTAAGACAATATTTTCCACTTGTTAGTAGTGGTGAAAAAGCTTTTCAGTGTCGAAATGTTTTCATTCAATCTGGTAATTTGAATGATTCTTTTTCACACAAGGGCAGATTTACGGGTGGGGTAATGGGGGTGTTTGCCCCCCCCATGAGTATCGAAAACCTGAAAAAAAGGTACCTACGCAACGTGATGCTCATCAAAAATTTCATCCAATAATTTTAAATTCGATATTTCTCAAATATTGTCAATATATACTTCGAGCAACAATTGAAGGAACAGAAAGGTATTCAGAAATTTTTGATTTACAATAAGCTGTATCTCAGTGAAAAATGATGTCATAGAAAATAAAAAAACTATTTTTTGAAGCTTGAAAACTTTGTTTTTGAATTTATTGGCTCACAGTTCTTCGGAGTACCGGTAGTCATGCAATCTGATACAACACGAAAAAAAAATTTCAAAATTTTTTTTCCTCCACGCGTATGGAAAAATTTTGTCGAGCTTGACAGATGCAAACGTCACATAACCTATTTATTCAGCTCTAATTTGCTTTTCATGACTTTCAGATATGGAGATTCGTCTTCGAGATATCCTGTCTTGAATGCAAAATGATCCTTTTCACTTAACTGCCGATATCTCCAGAACTACTGATCGCCTAACGAGCTGAAAGGCAATTTATTTTTCTACAGAAAATTTCCTAAAAATATCTGTTTTGTTCATTTCAGAAGGAATTTTTTTCACCCGTCACATAAACGTAGAAAAACATCAAAAAATGCTATTTTACCATTTTTTGTTTAATGTACTGTATCTTCGTCAATATTGGCGGAAAAGCTTAGGTTATGAAAAAATTTTACAGCCTGATGTTCCCCTCGGAATCGGAAGATCGAAGGAAACAAGGTTTTCGTTCCTCAAACTCGACCTAATTATCTTAATCAATCAATAATAACATTATTTTAATTTCCAAAAATTTCGGAAATTTGAAAAAAAAAATTTACATTCGAAGAATTTCATCAAATTTCGTTCTGAAAGTGAAATACGAATAAAAAATAATTTTTAATTCAGAAAAACAAGATACCATTGCTGACTCACCTCCACTGGAACTATGGCCACTGGATACACCTTAATTTTCCTCAGAAAAAATCATGGAATGAATTTGAAGTTGATACCTGTAAGTTGCTCATGGTACTCGTTAAGTGAAATTCTGAGCGACAGAAATTTTCCGTTTTCTCTTACCACGTTTTAAAAAACAGTTTTTTTACCTTTCAACTCATTCGGTAAAAAAGCCGATTTGAAAAGAAGTTTAAGGAAAAAACCGGTCCAAGAAAACCGCTGAATCGATCGATGTTGTGATTTGTGGAGGGGGGCTTTGGTGAACATCAGGCTGCCAAATTTTTTTATAACCTAAGCTTTCACCCCAATATTGAAGATGATACAGTCCATTAACTGCTCTTTTTGCACGTTGATGTAACAGGTGAAAAAAATTCTTTCTTATTCAACAAAACAGTGTTTTGTAGAAAATTTTCTGTAGAAAATTAAATCGCCTTTCGGCTAGCTAGGCGATCATTATTTCCGGAGATATCAGCAGTTGAGTGAAAAGGGTTTCTTTTGTATTCAAAACTGAATATCTCGAAAGTCGTAAAAAGCAAATTAGTGATCAATGAATATTTTATGCGACATTCACATTGGTCTAGCTAGAAAAAATTCTCCGTGAGCGTGAAGCAAAACAATAAAGATTATTGTCTTTTCGCCTCCGAAAAAATTTTTATATTCATTCCCAATATGTTACTCAGGTAAAGAAGCAAGTTCTATCTTGTGTCTAAAATTCACAAAATACTTAATTTTGCTGTGTTGAAAATTGAGCATTGCACCCCTCAGACCTCATCCTCAGCTACGCCTATGGTTCGAACGCAACGCCACGCCAACTCCACTTCGAAGCTCTATGATCAGCTGATTGATTTCTCATTTTCTCAAGTCAAATTAACCTACCGCTATGTGCTAATCAGCTGACAGCTTAACTCATGCTCATTAATTGAATCAATTAATTTTTCTTTTCTGTATCCAGCTCTGACTGTAAATAGACCTCCTCTTGTGCTACTCTTGAAAATAAGAATTTTCAAAAAGTCACCTCGCTTAATAACTGATCATCTCGTTCATTTTTTTTGGGGTAACTAATTTTCAAAAGGTGAGTGAATTCTCAGAATCCTCAATTGTTGCATTTTCCATGTAATTTTCCTGCTTTTCATAAAGTTTGAAAATTTGTCCACGTTTCAGATCATGAGAATCTATAAAAATATTGGTAATCCTCTGTCACTTCATTCTAATGAGATCTTTATTATATTAAACTAATGTATTCGACTCCTTTAAGATATAAGTTTCGATATATTTTTGCAGTTCTCATGGATTTTTCAGATATCTCTAGACTCCTCACATGGAAATGATTATTTGCTCCAAGAATGAACATTCTCTCTGGTAATAAAAACTGATTTAATATATTCTCATGTGCACCTCATTATCTTAATGTATTCATCTCATTTCTTAACTATTCACCTCTCATAACACTTGCTAATTATTATTGTCGAGTTTCAGATCATGAAAATCCTCAAACGCAAAGGTGAATCATCGAATCAGTCTTCTTTTTCAATCAACTCAAGTGAACTTCTCTGAAGTATTCGAACGATCAAGTAGCTCAAATATTGAACCTCACATATTGATAAAACCATTCAAATGGTATGATCTCCCCATTATACATGAGAAATTCTCAATTTCATTCATCTGAAGCATTTAGCAACTAAGATCTCAAGCCTTCTGCTTCCTCGAATCAATGGGTTAGTATGTTATAATCCTCATAATTGTCAATTGTAGACCTCTAAGTTTTCAATATACGTATCTCCTCTAAGGCCTGATCTCACTTTTATTACAACTCAGCCTACTCTAACAATTCATTATTCAACCTTCTGTTTTTCTAATGAAATAAAGAGGCTCTCGCAATCAATTTCAATTGCTTCATCACTGTAAACGCTGTGTTTAATTTTGAATTAATGGAACTAACTCAGAGTCTAAGTCTGACTTCATCTGACCTCTCATTTTGAACATCTCTAGATAACCTCAGTTTTAAGTTGAATAATTCACTCTGAGTTTATAGATGATTTCCATATTGGTATTTTTTACTGTATTAACTTCATGCGGGTGACTTATTTATTTTATGATTGTGAATGATGTCAATAAATGTTTTTACACTACCATCTCTAACTCAATCATCTGGATACAGTCCTGAACAGTATTTAACAAATCAGAACAACCCCGATTTTGAACATGTTGCGAGGTTTGGAGATTTTCTTTCGATTTAAATAAACGTGAAATTGTCATTTTGCTATTAATGAAAGGAAAATTGAGTCAAACTACAATAAATTTCAGAACGTCTCAAAATCCAAAAATTACCAAATTTGAAAACTGGTCTGAACCTACCTTCACCTCGGGGATGTTCCCTAAGTTGTCCCCGCCCCCACAAAAAATTTCTATTTCCGCCTATGATGGAGATCAGGAGGTATTGTGTTACTTTCAGTCTTCCAGACAATCGAATATCAAAGAAACGAATGCATTCCAAGAATATATAAACTTCAACTGGATCCGAGAAACGATTCTCCTCACTTTTACGAAGGCCGTAAGTTGCAGCAATCTAGGAAAATTGTAGAACTTCCAGTTATTCAGAGAATCGAAATACAAGGAGAGGGGCGTATTCTAAGAATGTTCCTTCACAGATCGGATCTGGCAATAGTAAGGGCTCGATTCTCTCATGTCTTATTACGCCATTTTAATCGGGGTATATTGTTTCACTTTCGGTTCAGTGGCGTAGCAGAATGCGCCGGCACTGAGGGGGCCGAGAAAAACGAAAAGGCAACAATGAGAGAAGTTATAGTCTCCTCAAAAGATTGACCACCGAAGTACCATTCTATGATTTAAATCTGTATCAGATTTACAGTAATTCGATTCTACATATCACTCAATCACACCCTGTGCTACCCTTTTTTCCAAGAGTTTTTCATATAGAGTCAAGCTTTTCGGTATTTCTCTTTTAACGTTGCCACATGATCGTTTTATTGGGTGCTCGGCGGCTTATTGGAAGTGTTTAGTTGTTCTTCAGGCGGTTTGCGGCTTATCTGTTATTGCAGAAATTACTGTCAATTCTCCAATCAGGAAAATTTTATATAGAAGGGAAAAATATTATGAAGTCTTTTTATTACCATTTAGATTCTAGTATTGACAGAAATGAGTGTAACAAGTGTTTGAATACGAAACCACGTTGTGAGTTTGTTCACAATCAAAGACAAAGTTATCAATATTATGACTTATTTCAGTATTTCAATTTCATTGAAGGTTAGTACTTGAATTAATTGCGTAGCTTATTTATCGGTTAAAGAAGGTCTCTCGTATTTCTTCATTCTCAATAAAAAAAACAAAAATTTGATGCGCAAATTAGAAACAGATGTTTGAATTTTTCCAGATATAAATTTTTCAGATATCAGAAAAATGTCAGAGCGGAAAAGAAAATATTTGAGTGGAGCTTGCAAAAGAAAACTCCAGGGAAAAAATAAAATGCATTTTCTAAGCAACGAAAGATTTTTAATGTTTTAATGAGCTAATGCCTGAGTCACAATCAATTATTCAGCACAGTTGCGTATCAGAGGGCCCCGGCACAAAAGGGGCCCCCAAGCCAAACGAAAAGACTGAAATGAAGTTTCTCGTAACTAAATCTTGTAAATCGTATTTGTGACTATGTAGACTTTGGCAATTGAAAGTCATTATTGAAATGCCATTTCTATCACAAATGAAATCTACGACATTTTAAGCTATCGCCCGAACACTATTAAAGACAGTCTTTTGAATTCTTGCAACAAAGATACAGTCGATGTTGCTTACCTTCGATTATGATAAAACTTGAATGCAGAATAATCATGTTTTGTAGTAATATACGATTTTTCAATATTAGTCACCCGAGTGAGTGCAACATAGACGAGTTCCTGAGAATGTGATTTACTATACTCATTTACTATTTCGTCAAAAGTTCCACCTTGCGACTTATGTATAGTTAAAGCAACAGCTGAAATCATTGGAAAATGTTTGCGTTTGGCTACACATTTTCTATCCGATGTTGATGAAATATTTGCCATTCGTAATTCAATGGGAACAGCGCGACTGCCGACGATACACGGCTGTATTAGGTTTTTTTGTTACGGAATTTCTACATTCGGTCGCCGCGCTCAATGCCTGAAATTAAGATGTGAGGAGAAGACGGATTACAAGACTTTTGGACTCAAACCCTCTGAAACATTTAAAATTGGAAAGCTCGGACCTTCTGATATCCTCCTCTCCTAGAAATACTCCTAGTTCTCTGAAATAACACATTCGAAACGTTTCAGTTAAGTTTCGCAACAAATACCGTGTTTTCCGATTGCGTTTCTCGTCTCGAAAATGCTAATTAATTATAAAAATTTTCCTTTAACCGCCCTATCATTCTCCAACTAAAACATAAAACTCTGATTTCTTCCTCAACGGATTTGAACCGTCGTACGTTTGACGAGCTACTTGAAGTATTTTTTGTACTTTTCCGAGCAATCTGCAGGGCTTTTCCGTACCGTATCCCCTGATATACTCCACTACCGCTTCGTAGTACCTTTTTTTAAACTTTCCTGAGTAACCTGGCAGACCATTCCCGTTTAGACTTCCCAGATGTATTGACTACTTCTTAACGATGGAATTAACTTGCCATCTTCTTGTGGGTGTTTCTCTCTCTCTCTTCGAATTTTGGCATTACCAATGAGATTTTTCTTTAGTCGTTTTTCTCCTTCTCTTGTAGGCGTATCCGAAAAACATACAAAGTGGCATTCTTGAATCCCAGGGTTCTCGATACCTTTGTGACCCAAATAATTAATGATATCTTTCTTATTTCTATTTACGGGTATTGAGTTTCATACGTTCAAACATTACCGCGTGTAACTGTTATATTTCTCTCACTTCCAGGAGTAGACAAATTCTAAAGTGGTCCGTCTTTTCCACGCCCTGACTAATCGTTATTCGTCTGCCATTCGAATATCTCTATCATCTTCAGGTATAACCAAATTGGGCCGTTGCCGGTTTTCATGCCTGCTGACCTCGCTGCTGACTTAGTCTCAGGCACGAAATATGATTAACTATTCGAAATCCCAATATGAGTTTCTCTGATAATTCGAGCTGCAACATTTTACTTATATTTTTCAGTCTTGAATATGTGAATGAGGAACTTACTAATTTCCCCATTTACTACAATATTACAGCTCTCGTTATTAGCTGAAAACTGTATTCTCTCGAACAAGAAACATTTTCTGTTGGTTCATTGATTCCATTCAAGTAACAAGATAGTAAAAATTCCTCATACAAAAATTGTTGCATGTTATTCAACAAGTTGAGAGTTGATAGGAGGGGCCAAGACTTTTGACGATGTGTGTATGAAGTAAATCTGTTCGTAAATGGCGAATCCAAAAATCTAAACTTCCTCTAGCGGCGAAATATCGCCCTAAGAAAACAAGTATACTTTGGAGTAATCCCATTAAAAAACATGGTTTTTAATATTAATCAGTGATATTTTCGTTTAATATACAAAGATTGGTGAAATTATTAGGTTTTCTGAATAGTAGAATTGATGCTGAGAAACTATCGAAAGGTATTTATACGAGAATTCTTAGTTAACATAAGATTATTCTCAAATTCATGTGTTAAATTTCAGGTTAGAAGCTATATTGAAGCTCATTTGAATAATATTGGGTAGTGGAATAATATTTTCATTATGACTGAATGAATTATAACCCTTGATATATTGAAAAAAGAGAAGCTTGGATGAGAATATTGAAGATAGGAAAAGTGTTTGTTTTCTCTCTTCATTTTCAGATTGATAATCTTGCCTTAGGTCTGTTTTAAAGAATTTTGTGAATATTTCATAATAGTTTATATATCTTTTAAGGTTCAAAATTTCAGCAAATGAAAGCTCCTGAGCTTAAAGCTACTGCTGTGACTTATCGAAACTTGCAACGTAGTTAATATCCAGAAGAAATTAATAGGGCTTGTATGGCCCAACATAAATTGAGGAGAGAATCCAGGAATGATACTCTTAGAGATAAACATATAATTTCTACGTCATTTGAGTAATCCCAACAAGTGTTATACATATTCATTTGACCAAAATAATTGTTCTCACAAGTATTTTAAATATCTCTGCATACAATTTTTTCATCATTCGTGGTGAAAACGCGTTGTTCTTCTGAATTCGCCACACTTAATGTACAATCAGAAATGCATTCACACACACTACCATCTCAAAAAGCCTTTAATTCACTCTCAAAATGAAAATCTATTCATTTATTTCACGAAATGATATAAATATCCCGTTGTCATTCAAAAATTTACAAAAAAAACCCTAGCGCCACTCAGGCTGGTGGCTAAATTTCGAACCTAGAAAAAAGTATTTACAGCGCCCTCAACGGTAGTTGGATTCGCCAATAACATTAGCTCTATTCGGGTTCACACAATTACTGTTCTAGGACTGTCAGGAGTTTGCGCAGTAAATTTGTTCGCGATAGTTAGCTTTCGGGTTTTTTGGGGACTGTTTCAGAACTGACTTGTTTTGCGTTCGGGTTTTTACGAATAATCCTGGGATAGTCTGAGAACAGTCCGAAAGCTGTCCCCGCTCTTGGGCAGGTACTGTTTTAGGATTATTCTGGGTGCATGCTTTTCAGGGCTTTACGTGATGGTTGTTGGCCGTACTCTTGATGCCATCGATTATCTTCAACGAAGATATCGTTGACAAGATATATTTCTCGTTCTAAAAAACTGAAATGCTTTTATTTTCTCTTTTTTCATATTTGGATCGTTTGATGCATTCGGGTTTTTCAAAACTTGAACTAGTCCTAGAACGGTCCTAGATATCGAAACGAGTGCGCATCTGTTCGGCGCAGTTTTAGAACGATCCTAGGACTGTCCTGAAAATTGTAACCCGAATAAAGCTATTGATGACGCACAACACTATAGGTCTGGATGAGCAACGCATCAGAGATACTGGTAATCGTCTCCATATTGTCGAATAATTGAATGAACGAGACGAGAGGCTTATCGTTTCGTCAAATCGAATTAGGTACCCAATCCTCGTTCCATATCAATCGAATTACCTCTGCAGGATATCCAACGTCATGTAAGAATGAAGCTGTGACCTCTCAGTCGCACCAGATCGTTCCTAGACGTCTTTGTAGAGATGAACTACCTAATTTGATGGAGTCTAATAGGGGCGACGTTGGAGCGAGTGAACTTTGAACTTATCGATAGAATGGATAAATATCCAGTTCGCAGATTCCCGCCGTGCTGGCCTTTCAGATTGAATGAACGTCGAAGTCGTCAGACGCACTATAAGTGGAAAAGAAGTATCTTGTTTCCCCAGCTTGACGGGCGGAAGAAAAAAAATTGGCAATCGAAGATATTGAAGAAAATTACGTTTCTATGTTTTTCTATCGAACGAAATCGAATGACAACAAACTAAACCAGATCTATGTGCCCAACTTCCACAGTAGCGCTTGAGGTTAAATTTGATATGTGAGGAAATATAGCCTGCTGGAAGCCATAAAAATATCCTTCAATGAAAACTCCTACTTAGAAATTGGGTTGGACATAGGAGGATACTCTTTTCATTTGAATAATCACCAGAAATATAGAAAATTGAGTGTAACTTTCGGTTCTTCTCCCTTAAAACATAATTTCAATCCTAGATACCTGGAATTCAAACTTGATTCCTCTCTAAATTTCAACGCCCATTTAGACGATCTGCGTTTGAAACTTAAAACTCGAAACAATATTTTTCAGAAACTAGCTGGTTCCTCATGGGGCGCTGATGCAACAATACTTCGAACAGCAGCGCTTGCTTTGGTTTTTTATGCTGCTGAATATTGTTGTCTTGTTTGGTTGAACAGTGTTCATGTAAAAAAAAATGGATTCCCAACTAAATTTTTCTATTAGAATTATTACTGGTACTATCAAGTCTACACCTACTCCTTGGTTACCAGTCCTCTCAAATATTGTCCCTCCCCATATTCGCAGAGAGACAACAGCTTTGAATTTTTGGAACAAATTCAATTCCTTTCCAAATCAATTTCCCATACTCACCTATATTCCAGATAATAGGGTCTCCAGATTGAAGTCGCGTAAACCTTTTTGGTCAAATTTTCTGACTAATATGAATAGAAGCGACAAAGAAATGTGGCAATCTGAATGGAATGTATCCAATTTTTTCAATAAAGATCTTATTTCTGATCCTTCCATCAGAGTTACTGGTTTTGACCTTCCCAGGAGAATATGGTCTGTTCTAAATCGCATTAGAACAGGCCATGGACGATGCAATAGCATGCTCTTCCGATGGAATTCGGTTGAGAGTCCTAGTTGTGAGTGTGGGGAAAATGAGGAGACTATAGACCATCTTATAAATAGTTGTCCCATTTATAAATTTCAAGATGGTTTCGAGGCTATACATAAAGTAACAAATGCATTTCTAAAATGGGTGGTTAATTTCAAAATTATTTGATTTATTCTGAATATTCGGTTCTTTTCTGCTTTTGTCTTTTTTCATTTCAGATTAAGAATTGCGAGCCGTTTTGGAAAGAATCTGTTTATCTGAGCCCATCGACGGATAACATGAAGATGATCTCACACTGATGTCTTTCAAGATTTTTCCTGATATTTAATATTTTATGTTATTTTTTTTACGGGGAGGCAGGTTTTTTCGGCTGAGGTTTTTCCCCTGGCTCTATAGTATCGAATGATACTAGTGATGATAGTATCGTATGATTCTATAGTATTGTGGCGAATTTCTCTAAGTCCGTTAAAACAAAGTCGACGAAATCACCGAAAATTCTTCAAGTCCAGCTGGAACGAAAACAATAATTCGTTAAAATCCGACTTGAGAAGATCAGACGAAGTCACGCCTTTTCTAGGTCAAAAAAATTCGCATCCCTAATAGGTGAAGACAAACAGACATAAATACAGCAAGAAAGCAGAAACAGATCCTTTTCCATCGAGACTTCGAACCCAGCAACTTCGACGAGATATTCGACACTTCCGCTCAACGCAGAAACATCTGTTTCAACGCTTCGAACAGATTTCTCTTCAACGGCTACCTGCTACTCGAATATTTCTCGAACAACCAACATTCACAGCCGTTAAAACCCAACGACGAACCAGCTTGACAAATTCCATTACTAATTGTCGACTCGCCTTCGCTGTGTGGAATCCATATATTCTACAAAAATCAGTCTTTTCAGACTAAAAGTTTTAAACCTATCAACCGTCGTCGACGTCCCACGAAAACATTACTTTCTGCCGCAACGATTTATAAATCAGTCTTTTCAGACTAATAAGTTTTAACCGACTTCAAAATTTGTTTTTGTTAAATAAATTATTAAAACGTTCTACGACTTTTCCTGGAATCCTAACCCATCCTCCACAAATTGGTGACCCCGACGTGATCCAGGTAAGTGACTAGAACCCTACAACTGAACGAGAGGATGCCGGACAATGGAGCTGCCGAAATATCCAGAGTCGCCGTCAAGATCCCGGAGTTCATCGCCCACGAACCTGAGCTATGGTTCGCAATGGTTGAGAGGAGCTTCCAAGCCGCGGGAGTTACATTGGAGGAGACCAAGTTCGGCCACGTCACAGGAGCCCTGCCAGCCAAGTTCGCCATCGAGGTTAAGGATGTGATTCTCAGCCCACCAGTGACCGGAGCTTACACCAAACTGAAGTCGGAGCTGATCAGGAGGCTAAGTGCATCGCAGGAAGAGAAGTCCCGTCGTCTGCTAGAACGCGAAGAAATAGGAGATCGTAAGCCTTCTCATTTTTACGTCATTTACAGGGGCTTGCAGATACCACCTTCCCAGAGGGCCTCATGAAGTCGCTGTGGATGAGCCGCTTGCCAAGGACCGTCCAGACGGCGCTGACCATCGTCAAGGACCACAGCCTCGAGGACCTAGCAACCCCATGCAGACAACCTGATGGCCTGTGACCAACCCCTCCCACGACAGGTAGCAGAGACGACATCCCTGGAAGCCCTGTTCAACCTGAAGATGGCGCAGCTTACCCTGGGAGTCAACCAGCAGATCGAGGCACTGCGAGCAGAGCTGATGAAGGACCGACGAGACTACCCCCGAGGCCACTCCCAAGACCACTCCCGAGGACACTCCCGAGGACGTCCACACAGCCGACAACGAAGCCGTGACCGCAGCCGCCCTCGACAAGAAGGACCTTGCTGGTACCACAGGAGGTTTGGAGCCGATGCCAAGAAGTGTGAGCCGCCCTGCAACTACAAGGCGGGAAACGAGCTGGGCCATCACTAGATGCGGCAGGTGATCACAGCCCTCCAACACGCCGCCTCTTCATCACCGATCGGGAGTCCAAACTTCAATTCCTGGTCGACACTGGGGCGGACCTCTGCGTTTTTCCACGAAACGCAACCACCGGCAGAAGGGAGAAGTCCAACTACTCCTTGTCAGCAGCCAATGGGACAGTCATCAACACGTATGGCACCATCACCCTGTCGCTGAACCTAGGACTGAGGAGGGACTTCACGTGGAGATTCGTGGTAGCAGATGTCTCGAAGCCAATCATCGGTGCAGACTTCCTGAGCTACTTCAACCTGCTGGTGGACATGAGGAACCAAAGACTTCTGGATGGAACCACCCAACTCACCTCTCGAGGAGAAGTGACTGAGTGCAACATCCCAGAAGTCAAAACCATCTTCGGAAATTCAAGGTATCATTACTTATTAACTGAATTTTCACAGATCACCCGACCTGGAGGGACCGCAAGGGAGATCGCCCACAACACCAAGCACCACATCAAGACGACCCCTGGACCACCTGTTGCTGCCCGACCAAGACGACTGGCACCAGAGAAACTGAAGGCAGCCAAGAAGGAGTTCGACGCCATGTTGCAGTTAGGCATCGCCCGACCATCCAAGAGCCCATGGTCATCCCCACTTCACCTGGCACCGAAGAGGAACACTGACGAGCTGAGGCCATGTGAGACTACCGAGCCCTCAACGCCAGGACCATCCCGGACAGATACCCCGTGAGGCATATCCAGGACTTCACCCACATCCTTCGAGGAAGAAGCATCTTCACGACGCTAGACCTGGTGCGAGCCTACAACCAGATTCCAGTTGCTGCAGAAGACGTCCCGAAGACAGCAATCACCACACCCTTTGGACTGTTCGAGTTCCCATTCATGACCTTCGGACTGAGGAATGCAGCCCAGACCTTCCAACGCTTCATAGACGAGGTACTACGAGGACTGGACTTCTGCTTTTCCTACATCGACGACGTGTTGATAGCCTCATCAACCGAAGAAGAGCATATGGAACATCTCCGGATCGTCTTCGAGAGATTCCGAAATTACTCCATCGTCCTCAACCCAGCCAAATGTGTATTCGGCCAACCAGAGGTAAAATTCTTGGGTTACCTGATGTCTTCAGATGGAACCAAACCATTGCCAGACCGAGTCCAAGACATCTTGCAGTACAGCCAGCCAACTACAGCGAAGGACCTACGACGATTCCTAGGCATGGTAAACTTCTACCGGCGTTTCATCCCCAGAGCATCCCAGTCGCTAGCCCCACTGAACGATCTACTGGTACCCAGCCTGAAGGGAAAGCTACCATACAGTGGACCTCAGAAGCCTCCACTGCATTCGAGGAAACCAAGAAGAGACTAGCATCAGCCACCCTGCTAGCACATCCCAAGGATGACGCACCCTTAGCCCTGGTGACTGACGCATCCGACACTGCAGTTGGTGCCACCCTCCAACAACAAGTAAATGGTGAATGGCAACCACTGGCATTCTTCTCCAAGAAGCTGTCCCAACCAGAAACCCGTTATGGAGCTTATGACCGAGAACTGCTTGCAATCTACCTAGCGATCAGACATTTCCGTCATATGGTAGAGGCCCGGACCTTCACGATCTTCACAGACCACAAGCCGCTGACCTTCGCCTTCAAACAGAAGCCAGAGAAGTGCTCACCACGTCAGTTCCGCCACCTAGACTACATCTCCCAGTTTTCCACGGACATCCGGCACATACCAGGAGGAGAAAATGTCGTCGCAGATGCCCTATCACGAGTAGACGAGATCAGAGCCACCTTGGAGTTTCCAGCCCTAGCTGAGTCCCAGAGAAGAGACGACGAGTTGCAGAGATACCTGCACTCAGATACAGGACTCCTCCTTCAACGAGTGAAGCCACCAGAGACGAACATCGCCGTGTATTGTGACACATCCACGCCACAACCACGACCGTTCATCACGAAGCCATTCCGCAGAGCAGCATTCGACATGGTCCACAACCTGGCACACCCAGGTATCAACGCCACAACAAAAATGGTCAAGCAACGGTTCGTCTGGCCCTCCATCAATGCAGACTGCAAGAAATGGGCACGCAGTTGCATAGAATGCCAACGAGCCAAAGTAACCCGCCATGTTGCCGCCCCACTTGGTTCATTTTCTCCGCCACTGAGAAGATTCGAACATGTCCACATCGACATTGTCATCATGCCACATTCAGAGGGATTCCGATACTGCCTTACCATGGTCGACCGATTCACACGATGGCCAGAAGCCATTCCAATGACCAACCAAGAAGCCACCACCGTCGCCAAAGAATTCTATGCTAATTGGATTGCAAGATTTGGCACACCACTCCGGATCACCACCGACCAAGGCAGACAGTTTGAGTCGTGTCTATTCAACGAACTCAGCAAGTTGACAGGCACGAAGCATCTCCGCACCACGGCTTACCACCCAGCAGCCAACGGCATGGTCGAACGTTTCCACCCTCAACTCAAAGCAGCGATCAAATGCCACCAGAATGACCGATGGACTGAGTCGTTACCAACAATTCTTCTCGGCATACGAGCAGCCTGGAGGGAGGACCTCAAAACCACCTCAGCAGAACTCACCTACGGCGAACCGATAAGATTACCCGGAGATTCCTGACCGCCAACGAGGAACCAGCCACATCCGAAGACATCACTGAATTCGTCAAAGATTTGAGAGACCAAATCAGGAGAATCAAACCGGTGAGAGGATCAAGACACGGCGAGAGAGAAGAAGTTTCGTGTTTAAAGACCTCGAAACAACCCAGTACGTATTTGTAAGACATGATGGACCAAAAACATGCTTACAATTACCGTACGACGGCCCATACCTAGTCAGCAAACGAGGCGAGAAAACCTTTACCGTGAAAATGAACGGAAAAGACACAACGGTGACCATAGATAGACTGAAACCAGCCTACATCATTAGCGAAGAAGAAGATAATCAACAGCCGCAGCCGCAAACTCCACAATCCTCCCAACCGAAGAAAAACCAGAAAGAAGAGAAAACACCAGATCAGGGAGAAGAGTTCGTTTTTCATCGAAACTCACGGATTTCGTGATTTACTGACGCAAATCACTGGCAGGGGAGTGTGTGGCGAATTTCTCTAAGTCCGTTAAAACAAAGTCGACGAAATCACCGAAAATTCTTCAAGTCCAGCTGGAACGAAAACAATAATTCGTTAAAATCCGACTTGAGAAGATCAGACGAAGTCACGCCTTTTCTAGGTCAAAAAAATTCGCATTCCTAATAGGTGAAGACAAACAGACATAAATACAGCAAGAAAGCAGAAACAGATCCTTTTCCATCGAGACTTCGAACCCAGCAACTTCGACGAGATATTCGACACTTCCGCTCAACGCAGAAACATCTGTTTCAACGCTTCGAACAGATTTCTCTTCAACGGCTACCTGCTACTCGAATATTTCTCGAACAACCAACATTCACAGCCGTTAAAACCCAACGACGAACCAGCTTGACAAATTCCATTACTAATTGTCGACTCGCCTTCGCTGTGTGGAATCCATATATTCTACAAAAATCAGTCTTTTCAGACTAAAAGTTTTAAACCTATCAACCGTCGTCGACGTCCCACGAAAACATTACTTTCTGCCGCAACGATTTATAAATCAGTCTTTTCAGACTAATAAGTTTTAACCGACTTCAAAATTTGTTTTTGTTAAATAAATTATTAAAACGTTCTACGACTTTTCCTGGAATCCTAACCCATCCTCCACAGTATCATACGAAGAATGTTATGATACCCCGTTTTTTTTTACCTCAGCTTAGGTACTTTTTGTTTCAACATTTATTGTATTATTTTAGCTCTCTTTTTTCATGAGAATATATAATATATATATATAATATATATATATATAATATATATATATATATATATATATATACTGAATCAACCAGACTCGAACATCTTGGCCAAACGGCAAAACCATCAGATGTTATGCCAATCATACCTATACAGGGTGATTTCTTTTAATTTCTCATTAGAACTTTCCAGGAAGGAATTGTAATACAAAGTCAAGAATTTGTATTTTTGTTTCAGAGTACATGAACTTTGTCACAAATTAATGTATTTCAAAATCCCTCATTGTAAAATGTTTTTTTTTTGCAACAGTGGAATAAAATAAAGACGATGATACTATTTCTAGTATAACTTATGAGGAAATTTCATACAGGGTGTCTGGAACATTGCTTCAAAATGAGCCTCAAAAAAACTATGAAATCTCTTTTATTCAAAAAGTATCCATAACGCTCGGACAGGTGAAGTTCTGTTGAAAGGTGGACCATAAGGGTGTTCAAATGAGTTTAATATCACTACCTCTCTAGTCGGAACCCCTAACAGCTCTAATTTTTTGATTGGGAAAGGGAGTCAAGCAGCACCTTGTTGGAAAAGCAATTCAATTTCCTACATGGATGTATTTTTTTATCCCTTTATTAATATACAGAGTGACTCAGTATTCCATCAAAAACTTTAACACGCCAAATTTGGATCTTCGAAATGGAAAAAACGAACGGACGGGTCAAAAAATGAATTCGATATCACTACCTCTCTACCCGATACCACTTCAAGCAATTTTATTTGAATAGCGATAATAGGTCGAGTACCTTTGTTGAAAAGGTTATCTGCATGGGCGTATTATTTTTTTTCTTCGATCCCTCAAATATTAAACTGGATGAAACAGTTAACAGGGGTAGTGATACAGAATTCATTTTTTGACCCGTCCGATCGTTTTTTCCATCTCAAAGATCCAAATTCGGCGTGTGAAAGTTATTGATGGACTACTGAGTCACTCTGGATAATAATAAAGCGATAAAAAAATACACCCATGCAGGAAATTGAATTGCCTTTCCAACAAGTGGCTGCTCGATCCTTTTCCCTAGTCAAAAATGAGAGCTGTTAGGGATGCGGCTAGAGTGGTAGTGATAACAAACTCATTCGAACACCCTTATTTGTCCCGCTTTCCACGAAATTTGACCTGTCCGAGCGTTTTTCCCGTTATTCCAATCCAAAGCTCAAAATTCGGGGTGAAAAGTTATAGATGGCCCACCCTGTATAATTTCGTAATTCCGATCTATTGCTAGTCAAACACTAGTGAGAGTGTGCCGAACATTTTATGCCTTCAAAATCAGTTTTTTTGGCTGTATTAATTGAAATTCGAATTTCACGACCAAAGCCAGGTTTCGGTCAGACGAATTCATTGGAATGCTAGTATTTTTAGTAAGCTGTTTCAACCTTTTACATGATGATCAAATGAACAAACAAAAATCTAAGTTTAAATGTATCACATCAATTTTTTTAACAACAGAAAACATAAAACAGTTTTCGAGAATTTTAAACATTTCCAGTTTGTTAAAAATGTTTGAACACCCGACAAATAGTAGTTTCAATTATCAGATTTCTATCTAACGTTCATACAAAATTTAGCTCACTTGTTCATATATCAGCTTGCGATTTTCATGTCCTAGAAATATCAAGATTTCTATTTCCTGCTTTTTACTCAATTAATCCATATCGAATGAAAAATTCTCGGGAATTATGACATTATTCGCCTTAGAGATATCAGTTAGCGACTAAAACGATACCATACGCTTTGTCATCTTGAGTTGATAATTGATCTGATAGATTGACGAAAGAATACTTTTTCAACAAAAACTGACTGTTTTCTTAACTTCCTCACTCTGTTTCAACAACTCCATGTGTGTGGAAGCGGAAGCACTATCCTCACCTGTTTGTTGTTTTAGGTCTAACGCACACGACCGACAATCGGTGAGCTACAATTTTGTCGGTCGAAATGCAGAACACGTATGTGAATGCACCAACGCACACGAACTACTTTTAGTCGTACCTACAAAACTGTCGGAGCGCGCTACATTTGGTTTTATTCGTAGACTGTCGTCCGTGTGCGTTAACCTCCTACAAAAAAGTCGTTCACCGACAATCGTTCGTGTGCGTTAGACCTTATTTGGGATCTCATACATCAATTCGCAGCTGTTTTCATCTGGTGTATAATTTTTTTCATCGTAAAATTCTTATTGCAAGAATTTCAAGATTTTTTTTCACATAACTGAATTGGTTATCGAATGATCTTTGATGCAAAAAATCACAAGCAATTTTGTTCCAATGAAAAAAATTTCATGCATTTTTCAATATTTAATATTTCAAGAATAAGTTCCTGACTCATATCACAGATTGTTAATTCTATACGAAATACAAGTAGTAATTCTCTGAGAACCCGATATAAGTTTCTCTGATAATTTCAGCTGAAAAATTGTATATATTCAGTCTTGCATATGTCAATGAGGAAATATCTAATTCTCACATTTACCACACGAAGCGTAGGGGGTGAGAAAAATCGAATTCGAAAAAGCATACGAAAAAGCAACTGGCCAGAGGCAACAAAATGACTCTACTGTGGGTACCAGGGAATTGTAGTATTGAAGGAAACTAAAAAGCCGAAAAGTCCTCAATTTTTACCACCCATAATCATGAATCCACGAAAAAACCATACAACTATTCTTAAAATTATTTATTGGTTCATTTTCATGCGTTAAACCCCCGAATTAAGATTCAGATTTTATCAATATTATGAAATATAAATCATCTTGCAGAGGAAGTCTGCACTATCGGAATGTACAGAAGCGATTAAAAAAAAACAAATTGAATCTTTCGCCACATCGAATCGATATTTTTTATACCGAATGATTGATGAAGATGGAGTTGGATTAAAGGATACATAAAAGTTCACGTATTGAAAGTTTCTTTTTCTCTACTCTAGTTCGAGTTTCTCTTGAGAAGTCCTCGAAACTTCCCATGTTGTTTCTTAGTATCGTAACTCTTATGGAGTTGAGATAAAATTCACTCGTTCAGATTGTTAGTGAGTCGTCAAGAAAATGAGTAGAGCAGTGCGATGATTTGGTAAATTCTAAGAGCTTGTATACAGGGTGAGTCTTTGACTCGTACATATACTTTAACCGTATATTCCTGAGATCAAAAGAAACTTTATTTTGCCTTTACCATTTTTCCGATTCGGCCTAGATAAAAAGATATAGCCATTTTGATTTTCATAGTGAGTTATGCTACTCCTTTAAATCATAGATATATGCCTACTATTCGAAACTTGGAAATTATAACTGTACAACAAAAACAAGCGTCGACTTACTTTTTCAATCATATTCGACGGAAGATGCAGTACGATTTTGTTAGTTCTGATTAATTACCGAATTTATAATATGTACCTGCAATGAAAACTTCATATAAATTTCGTTGGCGACGAATGTTGAATATCCTTCTCTGAGATTCCGCTTTGAGATTCATCTGCAGAATGTAATATTTTTTTATCTTTGTTTATGATATTTCCAGAAGTTCTCCGATACAAACATAACCTTTCATTTCCTTACATAAACAAATGTCATTCAACGTTCACCGCTAAACTGAACGTTGCCAGATAGACCTCCGTAATCATCATCATAGACCCAAAGATAATCTTAGCATAGACCTACTATGCTCTCTTGGAAATTTTTTATTTCTACCTGAGAATATTATGAAGAATATGAAGTTTATTTATATTCAGTAATGATTTATATTTGTAAGTTACCTTCATGAAAATAATCATCTTCCGAAAAAAGCAATGAACAGACTTTCATGTATGGAGTGACCGGTTTACCAATCTTCAATTTTAAAATCCATGCCTTTCTTCTGTCAACGAGTTCTATTCCAAATAAACCTTGCTTTTATTCTCCTTTGGAAACAAGTGAAAGCTCAATGGAGTATGTGATCCTTTTTCCCTTGACCACGAATTACATTGCGGGACACAGCAATAGTCATTACGTGAGGAAGTCATGTGATAACAGCTATGATTAAGGATGATATTTATTTATAAACAAGCTCGTACCCGCGGCTCCGCTCGCGTTTTATTTCAATTTAAAACCGTACTGATATGTCCGCAACCCCACATTCAAAACCTCGTATCGAAGGTGAGACAGCACTTTTATACATGACAAAACGATGACGCGTATAGATTCAATAATTTCTTGCTCAAATTCACACTCGTTCAACCTGCTCTAACTTTCAAAGTATCCATTAGAAAACTATAGTGTAAAAAGCATTTTTCATCAAGAATAAATGCCGCAGATAACAGTCACATTCTTTCTTACATTGATTCATTTCATGCTAGTCAAAATCCCTCTCCAAATTGACCATTATTTTGGATTTAATTGAAAATGTTAAAAAATGGCTATAGTGGGTTGTCTTCGGCAGACTTTTCCATAGAACTTTTCGAGCACTACAGAATTGTTTCTGACCATGTTTCTCTATTTTTCATAGTTTACGCAGTGTAAACACATAATATCCGTAAATAGTACTGGATTTTCTAAGAAAAATCGATATTTTTTCTTATTTCTTCGTAATATAGCGATGGAACCTACATGAAAACCTCCCAAAAAAAATGCTCTACAATATAGTGAAAGTTTCATCAAAATTGTCTTCTGGTTCTTGAGTCCATAGAGGGCAAACAAACACACAAACAAACACACGGACATTCACATTTATAATATTAATATGGACTAGTATGGATGAGCCTAAAGAGCGGTCAAACTCTTGAGCAATAATTTAAGTTTGGAAAATCAGTAACACCAAAACTTTCAACTCTCAAAACCCCGAAAATAAACCGAAGACAAACACATTTACATTCACATTCCAACCAAAAACTACTAGCGCAGAAGGGATCAGATTTCTCTCACCAGAGAGCATATCTTTGAAACATAGATGAATTCAAAATAGTAATCATCGAAATGAATACCATTTTCAATTCCCAGGCTCAGAGATCTTTTATCGTGAGGTTGGAGAAATGATATTAGATTTTGTCACTGAGATGAAAGATATACCGTTTCGGGCTTGTTGGGCCTCATCAGTATCCCGTACATCTTGATGTGGCCTCCGTAAAGGCAAAGAATTTTCTTTTTCTTAGAGAGCATATCGCTTGGCAGAAGATCCCAATCGACTCTTAAGTAGTTTGTGCAGTTTTCTTGCCAGTTACGTGTGGAATGCCGAAGCTTTCCCATTTTTTTTCAATCTTCCTCGCTACATCAGAAGCAGAAAGGATAACACCCTGCACCCCATCTGAAGGTTCATCCATAGAACACGCCGATTTAATATAGATCGCGGCCGTGAAGATAATTAATCACTATCACGGAATTAGTGCGTTACCTCAGTCTCTTCCAGAATATTCTCCTAGACAGAGCAATCAGACCCTACCCTCGAGCCGGGGTCAAACTTGGGGTGAAGCGAAGGGGGGAGGGATATTGGAGGATCGTCCCCAGCTCGTAACGTACTCCGTGCCGTGACGTCATCGTATAGTGAAATTTCACGACGCAGCAACCGGGTCGAAGCACGCGGCACCTGCGTTGCCGGATTTCCGCTTTTTCTGGGACAATCCGAAAAGGAAACTTAAGAAGTTCCCATATGATTGGAGAAAATATTGACGATGTATTATGCAGAATTAACAGCGTCTGATTGATTCATTTTCGACATTTACGAACATATTATTCTTAAACTGTTGTAATAGTAGAAGATTCCTCATTTCAGTGAAACACTCTCGAAATTCAAATACAAACATCCTAATGACTTTCGTTTTCTTTCTTGGCAGTTGGTGTGACTCACGAAATCTGATAGATTACGGATTCTCAATTGATATGATCTGGAAATTGATAAGATCGGATGTCAGTATTGACAACCAAAAAACGAAGAATTAACTGAAAACAATGCTGTAATGAGTTCATTATAGCACTACTTTCAGTACTGTAAAGAACTCATTACGATACAGAAATAGAGAATGGTATATTCTAAAACAAAGCGAGTCTTCGAAATCATGAGTGTTGGAATTGCCTTCTGCAACAAGTATTAAACGATATTTTCTCTATTTCAGTCAAGTTTTGTGAAATACTCTCGAAATTCAAAGAAAACTTAAGATTAGTGACTTTTGTACTGTATCTTGTCAGTTCGTGTGACTTACGAAATTTGACAGATTACGGAATTTGAACTGATTTGACTTGAAAATTGAAAGGATCTGAGGTCAGTACTGACAACCATGAGACGAAAAATATAACTGAAAGCAACTCTATAATGAGTTTCATTACAATACTACTTTTAGTACTGTAATGAACTAATTACGATACTGAAATAGGAAAAAGTTATTTATGATATGAGTGTTAAAAGTGACGTTTTATTTTGTGAGTGAAAAAGTTTTTGAAATGAGAGGAGCGAATTGAACAATTCCACGAACGAAATGAAATCACTTTTAACACAAACTGCCCTATTTTGATAATGAAATGGGCAAATTTGCAATGATAATAAACTTCAAAATGCATTTTAATATTCAAATAATCAAAAGGTTGTCGTGAATAGCAAACGTTGCCAACGTTATGTTTACTAACAAATGAGAAAAGACGCTGTCATTTGAATTTCGTTCTTAGGTTTTCAACTGCGTGATATGTTTGTCGAGAGTCCACTTATTAATAAAAGTGACGATTTGGTTGTTCCTCTGGATATTGAAGAGTCTGCAAGAAGAGCAAATCTGGAACTGATACCTGAAAAATCTGTTCAGCAGTACGATATTGCATATATAACAGTTTCCTGACCTGGTGTTAATTGAAAAATGTAGAAGGGAACTTCAGTGAAAACTGTTTTCCTGGCATACTTAGAAGAAAATAAAAAAAATGTGGAGTTCATCAACTTTGTAGAGCAAATTTTCAATGATAAAGTCAAGCGCCCTTGTTAAAAATGGTGTGGATGTTAGTAAATATTTCAAGGTAATTCCATATTTAAAACGGAAAAGTGAGGGATATCGTTCCAAAAAATCGAAAATTCTCACTCGTGAACATGTTGAAAAGTTTATAAAGGAGGCACCAGATGAGAAATACGTGATGGTTAAGGTTTCTGCAACTATTTTCGGATTATTTGGAACCTGTCGGCGTGAAGAATTGTGTAATTCATCAGTGGAAGACATCAAAATAACAAATAAATCATTGGTTATACAACTCCCAAATCAGCACCTCAGAGGTAAAGTGTGTTAAGTCACATTTTTTCAGACACGAACTATCTACAATATTGGATTCACATTAGTAAATTCTAGCTAGTGGAACACATTTTTAAACTCCCTAGGTATATCAAGTCGCCAAATAATGGCAGTACCTAAACATTCTTTGAAACGATAATCAAACTGAAAATTATGTCTTTTGTCCAATTTTGAAATTGTGTCTTAACACAATTTACCTCTGGGGTGCTGAAATACAAAAACGAAAGTCAGTCGTTTTTTTCAGTATTATTGGGAAGTATGTAGACTATTTTCATGAGTACTCCACTCCGCTCTGCGCTCATCTGTCATCAAACATCGTCGTTTTTTCCTGAAATACATTAATGATAAATGCACTGCCAATCCAGTTGGTATTAATACATTTGGGAAAATCCATCTATTGTTTGCCGAATTTCTCAAACTGCCAGAACCAAAGCAATATACAGGACACTGTTTTCGAAGATCCTCCGCTTTATTGCTAGCAAAATCAGGAGCAAATATTACGGATATAAAAAAACATGGTGGATGGAAGTCTACGACGGTAGCCGAGTGCAATGTTGATCATTCCATTGCATATAGAAATGTCATTGCTGAAAAAATTCTCCCAACCTCAACAGATTTGGATCATCATCATGCAATATTGTACTTCCGTTTTCTACAAATACTGATGGTGCAGAGGATTATAATAATGTGTTGCGACGCCCTAACGTCGCATTGCATTAATGTTAGTAATCGTTCTTCTATTTTTACGATTAATATTAATGTTCATAGTAATAATTGTTGAATATTGATAATAAAAATTGCAATTGCTGAATTTTTTCTCATCCGATTTCCTCATAAGAAAATGGAGTGCTGAAAATATTTTTAACACTAATGTTAAAAATAGTTTTAAACACGCTTCCACGTAAACAATCAATTTTAACAGTGTTTGCTGTCATTAAAAGTGTCACTTTTAATGGCAGTTGTACAAAAATATAAGTTTTTTGCTTTCCACACATTAGGTGAATTCGATTCACCACTTTTGTGACCCACTATGAAGACATGTGAACCGGTCGTAAGATGAAAGCTGTATCTATTTTCCCGCAGACTCTCATATGAAATTTTCGCTTTCAGAAGTTGTTCATAGTCATCAATGTCGCTCGTGCGTTTGAGATGATAATACTCAGCAATTTCTAAAAATAATTCGGAATGGCTTCTACTCCGACTCGGTGAATAATGGAATTTATAGATCAAACGATAAAATACCCCCTAGCCGTTACTTCCATTATACAGAAAAGCGCTCTTTCTGTGTGAATGCCATCGATTATTAAGCTTTCACGTAACGCGACGCGAGCAATCACTTCTTCTTTCAGTCTTATATGCTTTTTCGAGAATATGGCAGTTTACGTCGAAAATTGTGTTCGCAGAACTGATTCTTCGTCCGGCGTTCAGTGAAGCTATTTCGTTCCAAACTTTTAATCCAGTAACTTTGTCGCCTGAAAGTATGCGTCAAATCTGGTACCGTAAAACCGTAACTTTGAACGATTTTTTCTTTCAAACCCTTATAATTCCGGTAGGGCAGCGAATGGAAAATCCCAAAAAAAATTTATATATCCTGGGCATCAGTTCTAGCTTTCTGCTGC
>CM076607.1:57622222-57698959 GCA_038502775.1 Hippodamia convergens | reverse complement strand
TGGTATTTTTCATAGTTTCAGTAATTGACTTGTATATTATTTTAACTGAGATGCGAATAATTACTTTCCATCATTAAATATTTTTCTTATGTTCAAAAGATTTTGCGAGGCCTAGGACCGCTATATCTAGATGATAGTTGATTGAATTTCAGGTCATTAATTACAACTACCAGCAAAAGCATAATACAGGAATTAGTACATTCTAAAACAAGTTGCAGAATGAGCTCCTATTCCAACACGAATGCGAAATTCGAAAGCATGGGTGTTGGAATTGCCTTCTGCAACGAGTATTAGACGATAGTTTCTCTAATTCAGTCAAGTTTCGTGAAATACTCTCGAAATTCAAATGAAAATACAGATTAGTGACCTTTGTATTGTATCTTGGCAGTTGGTGTGACTTACGAAATTTGACAGATTACGGAATTTGATTTGATTTGAAAATGCAGAGGATCAGAGGTAGGTACTGACAACTACAAAACGAAAAATATAACTGAAAACAAGGCTGTACTGAATTAATTACAGCACTACTTTCAGTATTGTAATGAAGCCATCACGATACTGAAATAGAGAAATAATTTTTTCTGTAGGTATGGGGCATTGTTTGACAAGATCGGTTTTTTCTTATCTTAATTTGGAAATGTTTTTTCACTTTCAGTAATTTGTTACTTCAACTTTTCATGAAGAGTTCATCATTCAATGAATCAACGATCGATCTGAATCGATCAACCGCTTTTAAATTTTTTTATACTTCTTAATTCTTTCATTCGACTAGGTATTTTTGAGTTGTCTTGAAGCTATCTATGTGCAGCTTAGCTGAACCAATCTTTTTTCTGCTTTCCCCCTTTTATAGTAGTCCTTTCTCATTAATGTCGAGTAATTGTGTTCTTTAAGATCCTTAGGTATCCTTTTCTTTAGAAGTCTCGTTACTATTTTACTCGCAACTGCATAATTTTCAAATGTATATTTACATGATATAAAAGCCCTTTTTATGACAATTTGTTTTATATCTATTTTTGCGTTTTTCAGACTACTTTGCAATTATTTCGATATTTGCAGAATCTCGCAGGTGTGCTGTCGGCCTAAGACTAATGCTATTCACGGGATGTAATCCAATAAGGCCCAGTATGGGGCATATGAAAAACCTGGTAAGTAGCACATTGAGTTCAGCCGTCACATTTTTTATCGCATACTTTACGACTATGCCTATGTCGTATAAAGCCTGAATATATGAATATGACTTTTAGGGAATTTGTAGGTGCCAGTTCCACGGGCATAAAACGTTCCGTGTAGCTTTTATTTGATTATTTATTAGATGTATAAATGCCTACACTTCATTTTACGATATTTATGAATTGCTTTTTTAGAGTCCCCAATATCAATTTACTTTCGGTGTTGTCGTTGGAGCTCGGTTGTTTTTCATGTTTAATTGCAAGAGGTGGACCTTTACGTTTCGGGTGTTTCAATAATATTTACATTAACGCGGGACACTCCGTATATCGTGTAGAGAAATGGAGAAATTATTCCAATGAGTTGGCGTACTCGCTTCGAATTATTTACGTCATGAGTTCGGAAGGCCGTATGATTTAAATTGTTTGAAAAAAACTTGAATGAGACATAATGTTTTTGTCATGATAGAAAACATCAATAAATTGAAAAATGCAGAAGAGAAATGGAAATGTTAATATCTATGAAAAAACGACAAATAACAAAATATAAAGAATGAAATAATCGTATCATCAAGTGAATTCATTTAGTAAAGTCTGCAAAGACTGAAGAAATGATTCTTACTTCTGTTTTTATATCTATACAACATTTTTGATTCATTCTGAATAATCGGTTTCTTTTCTGCTTTTGTCTTTTTTCATTTCAGATTGCGAGCCGTTTTGGGAAGAATCTGTTTATCTAAGCCAATCGACGGATAACATGAAGATGATCACACTGATGTTTTCAAGATTTTCCTGATATTTAATATTTTATGTTATTTTTTTCACGGAGAGACAGGTTTTTCTGGCTGAGGTTTTTTCCCCTGGTATCGTATGATATTAGTGATGATGGTATCGTATGATTCTAAAGTATCATACGAAGAATGTTGTGACACCCCGTTCTTTTTTTACCTAAGCTTATGTACTTTTTGTTTAACATTTATTGTATTATTTTAGCTCTCTTTTTCATAAGAATAAATATACATATATTTTTGTCGGTGATATTTCTGGAGAGGATGATAAAGTGAAAATGAGGAAAACACACCTCAGAATAAAAAAGGGATACGAAAATGCAGTCCTTGTAGGTCTTGGGTCTTTTCTTTTATGCAGTGGCGACTCGTGAGTTTTCAAGGAGGCCATCAAAAGCCGAGCAAAAAAATATACTGCTCCACAACAGTTAGAGATATCGTATTCAATCGAAAAGAAAAGTATGTAATCCTCGAGAAAATTGCTGTTGAATCATTTAAAACTCAATAACAACTTGAATCGTTCTAATAAAAATTTCGTCAATCTGGTCGCCTTTTTTCTAAAGTTTGGTTCTTTGCATACGCTTCAAGAATGTTCTCTTTTGAAAGGGAGTCAGTTTATCAACGACTTCGATTTGAAACGAGTTTTCTGAAAATGCCAAGATGTAAATTAACAACCGCTGAGGCTGATAGGGCTATCGGAATGCTACACGGTGGCCTTACTCAAGTTGTTGTAGCAGAAAGGCTCCAAGTCAGCCAAAGTGTGATATCTCGTTTTTGGAATCGGTTCAGGGAGATAGGTTCCGTGTTGGAAAAATCAAGGCTTGGTGGGCGACGAAAAACAACAACTGCTCAGGATCGTTTCATCACCGTTTCGGCGAGAGAGAAGCCTACATCTTCAAAATGCAGATGGCGTCCAAGTTTCCATCGAAACCATCAGACGACGTTAGAGAGAGGTGAATCTAGGTTCTAGACGTCCATTAAGGGGAGTTCCATTAACACGTGACCATAAGCGTCAAGGACTGGAATGGGCAAGGCAACATCAATTGGAACGCTCAATGGCGCAGTGTTAGTTTCACTGATGAATCCAGATATGGACGATTTTCAGATTCTCGAAGAGAAAGGGTATAGACAATCCCACGCATACCCTGTAATCCTGGCTATGTCCAAGAAGTCCATCCATTCCGAGAGGGTAGTGTTATGGTATGGGCCGGGATATGTTTCAACGGGCGCACAGATCTACACATTTGTTCTGGGAATATGACCGCCTCACACTATAGGGAGCGTGTAATTGACAATGTTTTGCCAAATTTTCACGCTGCTTTTTTTGAAATATTTCAATTTCTAGACGATAACGCTAGACCGCACCGTGCAGCTATAGTTGAGAATGCGCGTTTGAAGCTTGGTATTCCACATTTACCAATACCTCCGCACTCATCAGATTTGAATTGCATAGAGAATGCATGGGATATGCTCCAGAAAAGATTAGATAATCATCAACCTACCCCAGAAGCCTTAAATGATCTGAGAGAGCTTCTGACCCGTTTATGGAACCAAATTCCTTAAGAAATTTTCAACAACCTCGTGTGTAGTATGCAAAGATATCAAACTGTAATTGATGCCCGTGGACGCCATACATTGTATTGATAGTCTTGAAATGGGTATAAAATTTCGTTCTTTTTCTCGATTTTTTTTAACCACCTTGTATACGCTGCAGACCTATAGCTAAAATTTATTTTGTTTCCCGCAACTTGAAATCATATTAATATGAATTTTTATCAGAAAATCTCATTTAAATTATATTTTTTGCAATTCAAGTCAGTATCCCTAATTCATGTGGAGCAATTTATTAAACCGTATTAACAATTAACAAACCTATTTTCTGTTAGACATATGAGCGATCTGACTGAAACTGAAGTTATTTAAGAAGTCATTGCATTCGAGCAGAGGATAGAATTGTACTCGGTATTGTAGGACTGATTATTTTCCTCAGAATAACATGAAGTTTTCAATATATCGAATGATAAATAGCATCTCCTAGATGTTGAGAAAAAAGATGTCCAAAGTTCTTCAAATGAGTAGCACACTCATGTCATTTTATCATTGTCCTCCAGTATCATTTCCAACATGAACTTTTCATGTTATGAATGCGATTTTGACGAAGTATGTGTATGCGTGAATTTTTTCGTCAGATTAGTTATATTTTGAATTTGTTTCATATTTCATCTCAAATTTCTTTGTTCAAGATAGTCGAAAAAAATCATTATGGCTATTCCCGTTCGAAAATTTTCCATATTATGAATATAAGAACGAAACCTATTTCTCGCATGAAATTAAAACTTATTACTCAGCCTTCAATTGAAATTCATCATTTCTCTACCAGGGATGCTCCCAAATTTCTCGATTCGAATATAACCAACACAAATTTATCCCCTAGTACTATAAGAAAGCTGAAAACTCGTCTTTTATGGAGGTACCTACGAAGCTCATAATAATTCATGACCGGAAAGAATTAAACGATTGAAAACGGCGCCGAACCCATATCTTCATACTCGATGAACCCTTAACTTCTTCTCTCACCTCCACATTTCTTATACCCAATTCAAATCGGGTAAACTTTTATATACGGCAACAGCGGAATATAAACAATTTTTACTGCCGCGAAAAATTCATGAATCCCAAATTTTCCATATCAATTCCGAGTATTCTTTCTCCTCACAGCCGGCAATATAGCCGGTCGAGATAAACTAGACTCATCTGTGAAGAAAACTCTTTCCCAATCGGCCTTTTCCCAATGGATATTTTCTCCCGCAAAATCCAAACGCGAACTTCGATGGGCTGGGTAAGAGCTGGGCCTCTTGCCGCGACACGAGGCCTTAAATCATATTCTCTGAGGCGATTTCTTATGTCTAAGTGCTAATTTGCACCCCATGAGTTTGCTCAAGCTGATTTTGAAGGAGGCGAGCGGTTGCAAACCGTTGTCTCAACGAAGAAACTCTAAGGTTACGTTCTTGAACGGCAGTTGTTACCCGTGGTCTACCGTTTCCTGGTCTTCGGACATTCATACCTATCTCCCTGAATCGCTGCAACATTCTGGACACACTTGTATGGGAAACTGCAATTCTTGTGTATGTTCTTCTCGCAAAACCACCGCTTGGGCACATTCCTCTTGGTCAAATTTCGTGTTTCGCGTTGCATAGCGATCGAGTAAAGAAAATCAAACGAAAGAAAAACTATTTATCACTAGAATTGATCGAGAACGAGAACAACTGATTTTAGAATGTAGCCAATACATTCAAAATCTGATAATATCATCTTTTTTTATTCCTGCTGGGAAAAAAACATCTGTATTGAAGAAAAACGTTGAAAGTGCATAACATAATGCATGCATAATTCTGATAAAAATAATAATCATTGAGAACACCTTCAGTTGTAGAATAATTTTGAGATTTCCATAATGTGCCTTAATTTTCTTGCGCAGTGTATGAAGCTCATAATAATTCATGGCCTGGAAAGAATTAAACGATTGAAAACGGCGCCGAACCCATATCTTCATACTCGATGAACCCCTAACTCCTTCTCTCACCTCCACATCGACTACACAGAATTCTAATCGAGCAAACTTTTATATACGGCAACAGCGGAATATAAACAATTTTTACTGCCGCGAAAAATTCATGAATCCCAAATTATCCATATAAATTCCGAGTATTCTTCCTCCTCACAGCCGGCATTATACCCGGCCCGAAATAAACTAGACTCATCTGTGAAGAGAACTCTTTCCCAATCGGTCTCTTCCCAATGTATATGCCCTCTCGCAAAATCCAAACGCGCCCTTCGATGGGCTGGGGTAAGAGCTGGGCCTCTTGCCGCGACACGAGGACTTGAATCATATTCTCTGAGGCGATTTCTTATTGTCTGATCGCTAATTTGCTCCCCATGAGTTTGCTCACGCTGATTTTGAAGGAGGCGAGCGGTTGCAAACCGTTGTCTCAACGAAGAAACTCTCAAGTAACGTTCTTGAATGGCAGTTGTTACCTGTGGTCTACCCTGTCCTGGTCTTCGGACATTCAAACCTGTCTCCCTGAATCGCTGCAACATTCTGGACACACTTGTATGGGAAACTCCAAACCTTTCTGCAATTCTTGTGTATGTCCACCCTTCTTCTCGCAAAACTCCCGCTTGGGCACATTCCTCCTGGCTCAAATTGCGTGTTTCGTGTTGCATATCGATCGAGTGTAGAAAATCAAACGAAAGAAAAACTATTGATCACTAGAATTGATCGAGAACAACTGATTTTAGAATGGAGCCAATACATTCAAAATCTGTTAATATCATCTTTTTTTATTCCTGCTGGAAAAAAACATCTGTATTGAAGAAAAACGTTGGAAGTGGATAACATATGCATGCATAATTCTGATAAAAATAATTACCATTGAGAACACCTTCAGTTGTAAAGGGTGATTATTTTAGAGGCAGAGAACTTTAAATCGTAATAAAACACCCAAAATAAATATAAAAATTCATGAACATAAAATAATAATAATAAAAATTATTTCGGGCATGTGGCCACCGCGGCGAGCACGTACATGACGTAATCTTGAGGTCCAATTTTCACACACCTTTCGCAGTATATCTGGCTGTATTTCGGTAATTACCCGTCGAATATTGGCTTCCAGGTGCTCAATCGTTTGTGGTTTATAGGCGTAGACTTGTGACTTCAAATACCCCCAGAGAAGATAGTCCAAAGGCGTCAAGTCGCATGAACGCGGTGGCCAGTTAAGAGGTCCATTTCGGGAAATCACTCGATCATCAAAGGTTTCCCTCAGTAAATTAATTGTATCGCGGGCTTTGTTGCATGTGGCATTATCTTGCTGAAACCACATGTCTGTGACATTAATACCTCTCAATCGGGGCACAAAAATATTATTAATAATGTCTTTGTATTGTTCACCATTGACCGTAACATTCTGACCATCATCATTTTTGAAGAAATATGGACCAATGATCCCACTGGCCCATAAAGCGCACCAAACAGTGACTTTTTCTGTATGTAATGGTGTTTCGACAAAGGCTTGTGGATTATTGTCGCTCCAATGCGGCAATTTTGTTTATTGACATAGCCATTTAACCAAAAGTGTGCTTCATCACTGAACAATATTTTCAAATGAAATTGTGGATCCATAACGATTTTTCCCCATTTTGCCCATTCAGCAATTCTTGAGCGCGATGACGAATGGACATATTTGGGTCTTTATCAACACTTCTTCGCACACCATCAATGGTTTGTTGTGTACACACTGTCCGACGTCAAACGGGATGCGCAGTATTGTTTAAGTTAAACGTATTGCAAAAACGATCTACGGTTTCTCGAATTAATCGTTCTGAAGGATGATTATGATAACCATAAAATGAACGTAATACTCGGTAAGTTGCTCGAATTGAACTATGGTTTTCGTAATAAATTTTAATAATTTCTAAGCTTTGTACCGGAGTAAGTCTAGGCATGATGAATTTGCCAGAGAAAACTTAATTAGAATTAACGAAGAACTGTCAAATCGGTTACCATGGAAATTTTTTGTTTGAAATTAAAGTCTTCCGCCTCTAAAATAATCAATTTGAGAATTCCATAATGTGTGTTAATTTTTTTGGGCAGTGTATGAAGCTCATAATAATTCTTGACCCGGAAAGAATTAAACGATTGAAAACGGCGCCGAACCCATATCTTCTTACTCGAAGACTCCTTCTCTCACCTCCACATCGACTACACCAAATTCTAATCGGGCAAACTTTTATATACGGCAACAGCGGAATATAAACAATTTTTACTGCCGCGAAAAATTCATGAATCCCAAATTATCCATATAAATTCCAAGTATTCTTCCTCCTCACAGCCGGCATTATACCCGGCCCGAAATTTATGCCTTTCTCTGTGCATAAATCCGAAGTACCCACTTTTACCAACACCACGGGCAAAGACACGTCCCTAGGGCCGTAAAGTGCTGCAGACGATTTTTTTAGAAGGACACGTTCGGTTTTGTTGAAAATTTAATTTTACGACTTCGGTGTTATACCCGGGTCGAAATAAACTAGACTCATTTGTGAAGAAAACTCTTTCCCAATCGGCCTCTTCCCAATGGATATGCCCTCTCGCAAAATCCAAACGCGCCCTTCGATGGGCTCATATTCTCTGAGGCGATTTCTTATTGTCTGAGTGCTAATTTGCACCCCATGAGTTTGCTCAAGCTGATTTTGAAGGAGGCGAGCGGTTGCAAACCGTTGTCTCAACGAAGAAACTCTAAGGTTATGTTCTTGAATGGCAGTTGTTACCCGTGGTCTACCCTGTCCTGGTCTTCGGACATTCATACCTGTCTCCCTGAATCGCTGCAACATTCTGGACACACTTGTATGGGAAACTCCAAACCTTTCTGCAATTCTTGTGTATGTCCACCCTTCTTCTCGCAAAACTACCGCTTGGGCACATTCCTCTTGGGTCAAATTTCGTGTTTCGCGTTGCATAGCGAACGAGTGTAGAAAATCAAACGAAAGAAAAACTATTGATCACTAGAATTGATCGAGAACAACTGATTTCAGAAAGGAGCCAATACATTGAAAGCTGATGATGTCATCTTTTTTTATTCCTGCTGGGAAAAAACATCTGTATTGAAGAAAAAAGTTGAAGGTGGAAAACATATGCATGCATAATTCTGATAGAAATAGTTATCATTGAGAACACCTTCAGTTGTAGAATAAATTTGAGATTTCCATAATGCCCCTTAATTTTTTGCGCAGTGTATGAAGCTCATAATAATTCATGACCTGTAAAGAATTAAACGATTGAAAACGGCGCCGAACCCATATCTTCATACTCGATGAACCCTTAACTCCTTCTCTCACCTCCACATCGAGTACATCCAATTCTAATCGGGTAAACTTTTATATACGGCAAAAGCGGAATATAAACTATTTTTACTGCCGCGAAAAATTCATGAATCCCTAATTATCCATATAAATTCCAAGTATTCTTCCTCCTCACAGCCGGCATTATACCCGGCCCGAAATAAACTAGACTCATCTGTGAAGAGAACCCTTTTCCAATCGGCCTCTTCCCAATGGATATGCTCTCTCGCAAAATCCAAACGTGCCCTTCGATGGGCTGGGGTAAGAGCTGGGCCTCTTGCCACGACACGAGGCCTTAAATCATATTCTCTGAGGCGATTTCTTATTGTCTGAGTGCTAATTTGCACCCCATGGGTTTGCTCAAGCTGATTTTGAAGGAGGCGAGCGGTTGCAAACCGTTGTCTTAATGAAGAAACTCTCAAGTAACGTTCTTGAAAGGCAGTTGTTACCGTGGTCTACCCTGTATTGGTCTTCGGACATTCATACCTGTCTCCCTGAATCGCTGCAACATTCTGGACACACTTCTATGGGAAACTCCATACCTTTCTGCAGTTCTTGTGTATGTCCACCCTTCTTCTCGCAAAACTACCGCTTTTGCACATTCCTCTTGGGTCAAATTGCGTGTTTCGCGTTGCATAGCGATCGAGTGTAGAAAATCAAACGAAAGAATAACTATTGATCACCAGAATTGATCGTGTTAAACTGATTCTAGAATGTAGCTAATACATTCAAAATCTGATGATATCATCTTTTTTTATTCCTGCTGGGAAAAAAGATCTGTATTGAAGAAAAACGTTGAAAGTGGATAACATATGCATGCATAATTCTGATGTCAAAAATTATCATTGAGAACACCTTCAGTTGTAGAATAAATTTGAGATTTCCATAATGTGCCTTAATTTTCGCAGTGTATGAAGCTCATAATAATTCATGACCAGGAAAGAATTAAACGATTGAAAACGGCGCCGAACCTATATCTTCATACTCGATGAACCCTTAACTCCTTCTCTCACCTCCACATCGACTACACCCAATTCTAATCGTGCAAACTTTTATATACGGCAACAGCGGAATATAAACAATTTTTACTGCCGCGAAAAATTCATGAATCCCAAATTATCCATATAAATCCGAGTATTCTTCCTCCTCACAGCTGGCATTATACCCGGCCCGAAATTTATGCCTTTCTCTGTGCATAAATCCGAAGTACCCACTTTTACCAAAACCACGGGCAAAGACACGTCCCTAGGGCCGTAAACTGGCGCAGACGATTTTTTTAGAAGGACACGTTCGGTTTTGTTGAAAATTTAATTTTACGACTTCGGTGTGACCGCGCTTGGCATCAGTTCAGCCGCTTTGAGCGTTTCTGTTTTTACGACCGACTCACGTTCTTAATTTCGGGCCGAATATAAGTTGGCAAAATCACTCAGCGCTGATTGCATTTGTAATTTAAATCGGCGTCCTTGCGGGGGGCTGTTTACATTTCCCATGGACGTTGTTATATGCCTAGATCGTCGCTGGGCAGCGGAGCCATTTCTGTGCCGGACCCTGGGATAGGATGGCCGATTTTCGAGGTTATGCGGTCTGCGGAGAATCCGAATTGCTGCTTGGGGATAAGACAAACTTTGATATTTCCATTTGGCATCAGAATAACCCGTTCTGTTTCTTCTTGTTTCAATGAAACGTTACTTTTACAACCTTAATGAAAACTCAAACTATCTTGTCATTTTGACAATTCTCGGAATATGTCGTAATTTTTGGTTCTGAAAAATATTCGCTTTTCTTGTGTTATGAGATGTTTGGTTTATCTATGGGAGATGATTTCCTTTCATTAGGGTCTTCAAACATCTGAAGTTCCGAAAAATCATCACTTGGATGGTCGTACCTGGTTTCGAAAGAACCCTCACGATCAGAGAGCAAGAATGTGAATTTAAATTCGAATATTGGAGGAATTCGAAGGACAAGAGTGATTACGATCCGTTACGTTAGCCAGTGTACATGGTGTTGAGATCTTCTAAGAAACCCACATGGCAACAGAGGAACTTCTTGGTGAAGGAGGACAATTGAAAGTTAGAACTCATTGATTTGTCACTTAGTCCAAATTACGGTTTATCTTGTTGTGTCATAAGTTTTCTTATGTTTGGCAATTTGAAAAGGAGAAATTGATTAGGTTTTATATTTCATTCAAACATTGTGACATTCCTGTCATAACTAATTTATAAAGAAAGAATTTCTGCAATGGGTAGTTAATTCAAAAACATTTGATTAAAATAACTAGTTTTTTCTGCTTTTTTTATTTCAGATCTACAATTTCCGGTAGATTGGTGAAGAGTCTGTTTTTCTCTGCTGTCCATAGAAGAACTACATGAAGAAGTTCTTCTGATCGTAGATGCATACGTAGATGTCCCCTCTATTTCAGTATCGTAATGTGTTCATTACAGTACAAACCGAATTCCGTAATCTGTCACACCAACTGTCAAGAAACAATACAGAAGTCACTAATCTGAATTTTCATTTGAATTTCTAGAGTATTTCACAAAAATTGACTGAAATAGAGAAATTATCGTCTAATACTCATTGCAGAAGGCAATTCTAACACTTCATAACAATTTCGCATTCTGCAACTTGTTTTAGAATATATTATTGAATTTGATTTTTGTTACTGAATAATATAATAGTAGGGTAGAAACCGGATAGATGCCCCACTTTTCGAGATTGCCTCATATTTTCGAAAATATCGATTTTATCTGAATAATTTTTATGAAAGTAGTTAGACTTGTTATTCGTGTTAAAATACTGTGGATTTTTTCTGACCTAGCATTAACAGATTTCACAGAATTTTGATTTTTGTGGAACATTATTTCTGGGGATAGATGCCTACAGGTATGGATAGTTGCCCCACTATGAAAATACTGAGAGGGATAGATGCCCTTTATATTGTGTGGTCCAATTACAAAGTCAAATTCAATGAAATCTCTTATCGTTATGTCTGTTATAATCGTAACATAACTTAAATCAGCCTACTTAATGAAATTTCGAAAGCATTTATTAAACGAAAATATAAATTCTTCATATCATAAAATATCAGGTAGGTATCAACAAATAGGTATACGAATTTTTCATTGTTGTTATAAAATATTAAATACCTAATAGGTTTCGACAGAAATAGAAATATGTACTCTTTTTTAAAACAAAACAAAACAAAACAACGAAGAGGGGATCGGTAATATAGTGGTTTAAGTTTTCCACATCTTGAGCAGTAGTTCCGAAAAAGTGTACGGTTTCATGAAGCCACTTGAGTGATACCTTATACACTGAATCCAGTTGGACCGAGACTTTGTATTTTCAGTCATAATTTCATATTTCAGGGGCATAGCGCCTTCGTAATGTTCTTCCTCATCGGAAGCTGCTTCGAGTTGTTCTGTGGTCCAAGAGCAAACTTGACCTTGTACTCCTTCTTTTCTCTCATACTCATACATGGTTTTGCTACGATCAGTAAATAGTTCAGATCGGTACACAAGCTATAACAGAACACTAAAATATTTAAAAGAATTAATACTCAGACTTTACAGGTGTATGGGTTGTATAGAGATATTTATGTCCCCTAAGGGCATCTATCCCTCGAAAAATCAGGGCAACTATCCTTTTCGGTACGGATAGATGCCCATGCACTTTTTTCGCAGATTAAAAACAAAAAAAGCAACTGGTCATACTTAGATGCACATTTGAAGAACCAGTTTATTGATATAACAAAAAATTTGATCGAATTTATAACTACTTTGAAAGTTCTACAACGGCAAATACTAGCCTTTGAAACTTTTTCATGTTTTCGAAGTTCGTTGCGGAAATAATCACATACACTTGCAAAACGCGTCCTCACTGTACCATATTTCGTTACCAACTGAAGTTAAGGGTGACAGTGGATCATTCTTACACTATTAGTTATTAGTGGAGAGTTTGGGAAGTTAGGTATTTTGAAAATGGGGCATCTATCCAACTGGGGCATCTATCCGGGTTTTACCCTATTATAATATTTTTGCTGTTGTGAACAGTTATAGACTAATTCACAGTTTTTGACTCTTGACAGAATCTTGAGGAATGAGAACAAATATTATATTAATGTACACTTCTTACAAGAATTAAAGGAACAGAAAAAATTTTCTACATTTTTGGTGATTTTCAACAGGCTGTACCTCAGTGAAAAATGGTCATATAAAAAATAAGAACCAACTTTTGAAGCTTGAAGACCTTAGTTTCTGAATTTATTGGTGAAAAATTTCTCACAGTACCGGTAGCCATGCACTTGGATAAGGCCAAGACGAAAAAAATTTCCAAATTTTTTAAATGTTGTTTTCGCTCTACGCTCTACGCGTATGAAAAAAATTTTCTGAGCTAGACCGATGCAAAGTTCTCATAGTCTGTTTATTCAGCTTTAATTTGCTTCTCACGAGAGTCGGGCATGGGCGCTCGCAGGGGGGTTACGTGCCCCCAACCCCTCCCCCCTCAGGATTTGATCTTACCTTAATTTTTAGACAAAACGGAATAATGATATCGCCTGCGCCTCATGAAACTTTCATTTTGTGCCCTCTGAGAAAAAATTCTGCGGGCGCCCATGGATATGACTATTTGTCTTAGAAATATACAATTTTGAATGCGAAAAGACCTTTTTTCACTCAACTGCCGATATCTCCGGAAATACTGATCGCCTAGCGAGCTGACAGGCGGTTAATTTTTCTGCAGAAAATTTTCTACAAAAATCTGTTTCGTTTGATAAAAAAAATTTCCACTTGCAACGTCAAAGTTGAAAAAAACAAAAATGGTGTTGTGCCATTTTTTGGTTAATCGAGTGTATCTTTGTCAATATTGGGAGGAAAGTTCAGGTTATAAAATTTTTTTCACAGCCCTATGTACCCAAAGGCTCCCCCATATCGGTAGCTGTTTTCCTGAACCGATTGATTGATATTTTGAAACAATTAAATGGACCAGGTTTTTGTTGTTTGAAAGTGACCTTATATTTTTAAATTGGTTTGTTTTTACCGAATAAGTCGAAAAGTTAAAAAAAAAAAACTGTTTATTGATACGTGGTGTTTCTGCAAAAAACGGAAAAATTCTGTAGCTCAAAATTTCCCTCAACGAGTATCGTGGGCAGTTTAGGGGTAGGTATCAACTTTGAGTTCATTCAATGAATTTTTTTTGGGAGAATGAAGGTTCAATGGTTTCTTATTTTTTATGAATAAATTGTTTTCTTATTTTCAGAACAAAATTTCACGAAATTCTACAAATAGTGATGTTTTCTCTAATTTCCGAAATTTTCGTTCAGTTTTTTGATGATTTATTTTTAAAGAAAACAAATTTGAGTCAAAAATAAGGAAATAATATAATTATTGATCGAAAAAAGATTGTCATGTTCAATGAACAAAAATCTAGTTCCCTTAATTTATTCAAAATTTCAATCAATCGGTTCGGAAAAGCCAGTAAATTGATCGATCTGACGATTCAAGGGGGCCTTTAGGCTAATATGAAGAAAAAACGACGATGAAAGTCAATAGGATGAACTATTTTGTTTGGTGGTAGTTTCAATATTTAAGAAAAATAATGGAAAGTTTGTGTTGGATTGAAGTGGGGTGGGGGGTGATCGTTTTTTGGTTTAAATAAAAAAAATTAGTAATGCACCTATTTTGAGGTACTTTTCGCCACTTTTTCCCAGAGTTGAGTAATGAATCTAACAACAGAAGCTGTTCTCAAATTAATATACAGTCAAAACCGGATATAGCGACACAGTTTACAACGACGAATCGGTTATAACGTCCATATGCAAGGGTCCAAACTAATTCCTCATATAAACAGTTATAAAAAATACCGTTTATAACGACATCGGATAAAGCGACATATCGGTTAAAGCGACGAAAAGGCATAGCAATTTATCGGCTATAACGACCAACTGTCATACTTTCTTGTTGAATCAGAACATCAATGTGAACCTTAATATGATAAATAATAGGTACCTACATGCTATCTACCCCTCCATTCCAACTCCACATCACGCATGCTCTACTGCTCTATGCAGTTCAGTGTATTTTTAACGACACGATCGTGCGCAATACGAGACCCAAAAGATCGTAGATTTCGCTGAATGGTTTTTGACCTTGGGTTCATAAATCACGAGATGTCGTAAAAAAAGAGAAAAACATTCAATATTGAAGAAAAATCCCACATAATATGGAGATTAGAGGAAATTACAAAATACTTCCGAGTCTCAGCTCAAAAATGAACAGACCAAAATTACCGACTTTTTTGTAAAATAATTGTATTGTTTGTTTTTAATAATAAATATTCTTATCCACTTTGTCATCTCATTCGGAAAATAGTCCATATTCAAAATATCGCTTCAAAATGAATGTTCATTAAATTATAGAAATATTGCTTATAACGACTACCGGATATAGCGTCCATATTTTGCAGTCCCTTCAATGTCGTTATAACCGATTTTGACTGTATTCCAAAGAAATAAAAATAGAAGCGTTATGGATGTGAATTCAATCTCAAAAACTATTCCTTTCTGATCAAGAAATATCGTATTCGAGCCTTTTTTTGAAATGACTTAAATCTTCCTGTTATCTCTTCTGTTTCAGTTCAAAGCCCAACCTGTTTGTTGATAAAATGGGATATCGAAACGAACTACACCTGATTTCAATAACATTCTCTTAGCACAAAATTTCTAAAAATTATCGAGCGTTATTGGCTCACTCTGTATGAAGGAGACGAAAGTCCCTGAAAAACTCAACTCCAATTCCAGTCCGCCATCCCCGATGCTTTCAATCGACGAAATACTTCGCACCATTAAGCCCAACTCATCTGAAATTCAAAAAGCCTCCAGCTTTTATTCAGCGAATTCAGCTTCCCGTTTCCTGCAGAAAGAAAAAAAATCGAAATGCAGCGACTTCTTCTTTTTCGCGAAACTTCCTACTCTGGAGCACACTTGAGGACGTATCCTTGACAAAGGGCTCCCCAAAAAATGGGAAATAATTATGTTGCAGCTGCAGTTCCATCCGGATCGGATGAAAGACGAGAAGACTCGCGACATGGCCGTGCTCAGACGGTGAGTGAGGAAAGGTGAAAGACCTACCCTAGGGCCGATTCAGCACGGTGAGGGTTTTGTCTTGCTGAGACGCTGATTTTCTTCAGACGATCTCGGGAGAATTGAACTGAACCTGAAACTTTCGCCCTCCAACCCTCAGAACCAGGGGATGTTTGTATGAGGGCAAATTTTGATACTAGTGGTCAGATGAATGATATAATAATAATCCTTTATTTCCAACAGGTATAAATTACACTCAATTACAGGAACAGTGAGAATATAACATAAATTAAAACAAGAAATTCACAAATCAGATTAATTGATCTTAAAATTACAAAAATGAAAATGAGTCAATACAAACAACTCAAAAATTGTATAAAGAAATTGTTGAGCTGAACAAACATTATCAACAATGAAAAACGAGTATACAGCCTCAAAAAAAAATGAGTTCATTCAACAGTACTGATATACACCTTCAGTATTTTATCCAAGGGATCAAAAAATAAATCAACCTTATCAGTTATAGAGGTATACACATAGCACAAATAATTGACTGGAGACTGCAAGCTCAAATTGGTTGTTCCCGATCTCAAATAAAAAAGTGATTTTCTTCTTCTTTCCAACAGTTAAATTAAAAATGGTATCCTCTCCAACAGTGCTGGGCAGTCAATCTTGTTTTTCAACAATTTATGTATAATATTGAGAGCTAATACAGCTCAGAAGGCTTGTTATGAATGTTAATGAAAAATATTCGAGAATTTCCGGTAAAAAATCACTCCCTTAGTTTGGATTATCGGAAAAGATTATGTATTTGTGTATTCACAAATTTCACATATAACTTGGTACCTTTTCAATTAGGTACATTGTTGTTAAAATATTCGCATTTATGGTTATGATATGATTTCTACGTAATAATCGCAACCAGAATGCAAACTTTCAAAACAGAGTAATAAAAAAAAATTGGAAGGCAAAACAGTGAATCTCGACTTGAAATAATCTTTGACAGTATACAGGGTTATTCATGAATATGGCTCTAAAGAATATTTTTAGGAAAGACACAGGATTCAGGATTGAAATTCTAAAGGTGAGCTTCAAGTGAGTAGACGATTTCCCTTATATTATTTGAAGGTCTTCTCTTTAAATAAGGAAATACGAAAAAACAATCTCGAAATTGAACTCTGTTGAAATACAGACAACTTCTAGGTTTTCTCATTAAAAATTCTCATTTTTGAGAATTTCCGAGAAAAAAGGCCGATGCTCCTTTTCCGATAGCGGGATTTTCAGAATATGATACAGGAGGTCAAAAATTCTTTGTCAAATTTAGAAGTGACGAAACATCAAAAAATCGTTTTTTTCAAATTGAAACCCCATTTTTTCTAAGCATTTTCTAAATCTTCGTCAGAAAATAATAGGAACATACGTCCAAGACTTTTATCCCAAAATGAACATTTTTCGAGATATTCAGGAAAAACGATTTTATAATAATATTAATAATCTTTATTCACACATGTAACAAATTAGTAGTGTCATGTATAAATATTTGCCATTAAAACATTTTGTCTTCAATTTTCAATCTCAATCCGAATGTGTTTTTTACTGGAAAATAATAAGCGGTTAAGTATAACTGTTGGAAATCTCTTTTATCGAGAAACTATTTTTCTATACTTCAGACGAGTTCAGTTTTTCTTTATATTTTGGAGCGTAGGATAATTTCCGCAAATTCTTAATTCTGGAAATTTATTTTTTGGATAATTTCCGCAAATTCTTAATTCTGGAAATTTTTTTTTTGTCATGGTGGGGAAATTTGAATTTTCAGTAATGAAATTGTTATATATTCTGTTAATTATTGTTTCAAAAGCATCAAAAATTATTACGAATAATTTGAGCCAATTGTTGCTCTCGCATTACAGATGATAATTCAAGAACGTAACTAACTGAACTATTGAAAATACTTTCTCGATTACAGAGATATTTTTTGACGAAGATTTCAAAAACGCATCGAAGAAATCGGGTTTCAATTTGGAAAAGAAAAACGATTTTTTGATGTTTCTTCACTCCTGTCACTTCTTACTTTGACATCCTTTATCATATTCTGAAAATCACGCTATTGGAAAAAAGCATCAGCCTTCCTACTCGGAGATTTTGAAAAACGAGAATTTTCAATGAAAAAACCTCGAAGTTGCCTGTATTTTAACAGAGCTCAATTTTGAGATTTTTTTCGTATTTCCTCATTTGAAGATAATGTTCTCGAGTGAATTCAATCTTTTGGAATCAAAAAGACACAGAATTCCATGAAGAATCTACACTCCCCGTCAGTTAATTCCGGACAGGCAAAATTTTTGTCAAATTCAACACCCTGTATCTTTTTTCGTGATTCTCTGATTTTCTTGAAATTTTTACCAGGTATTGTATTGGGTCTTGTTATATTAACCTGATATTTACTCTGCAAAAATACTTGTTGTTTATCCGTTATACAGGGAAAAACAAAACTTTGTTTTATACCCTTCATTTCTGAATACACCGTTTGGTGAGTTTGAGGCAGAAAATTTGATATCATTAAGTTTTAATTTGAAGTGTGACCCTTCCTCAACAAAATGTTTTTTGATTCACGTCAGTATATGCTTAGAAAAAAAAGATACACATTCTCAATAAAGTGTTGCATTTTTTCAATTTTCATAATAATTTAAAACATTACAATACTTTATCGACAAGCAGAGAAACGGCCAAGTCACTTATTTTAACCAAGGTGAAAACTTGTTCTGAATTCGAATCGATTTACTCGTTTCATAATAAAGGGTTCTCTACACCTTTGAACAAAAATTTAAATATATCAATATTTGAAAGAATTATCTTTTGGGTGGTTACGCTCCAGATAATCCTTCATATTCCTTTTCTTCTTTCAGATACAAAAATCTCCCAGAGTTGATTCTGATTAAAACTTAGTTACTTTTAAGATATTTGAAAAAATATGTACAAACGTCTCTTTCATGGCAAAATCATGTGAAGTAGGTTCCTGTCCTCTGCTCACTTGTGGCAGTAATAACTTGCCTTGCCTTCTTTTTTCTCCCAAATTCTTCTGACAAGTCTAGGTGAAAACTGAAATTTTGTGAATATTTATTAATCAGAAAACACATTGAAAAAGTAAATGATCGACCCAGCCGTTTTTAATTCAACAAGACTCATGAAATATTCAAATCCAAAACTAATTTGTCGATTTATTCAAGAACATACACATACAGGAATAAATTTGAAATTTATCAACGCCAATCTAAATCCTACAACTCAAAAGTTACTGATGGGATATTTCAAACATAATTTTAGATACCAATAATTCTCACACCGACTTTACTTAGTTTTCTCCAACCATTCTTCTTTCTTCTGATTCACTATTGATCTATCTGTCTTTTTTGTTTTCGATGATATTTGTATTCGAAACAAATCAGTGAAGATTTCACACTCAAAAAATTGTCATGTTACAGTCAACAAGTTGGGAGTTAATAGAAATAGGGGGTTGGCAAGAATTCTGACGACTTGTGAATCTTATACACATGAATTCTATTGGTAACGGCAAGCTCAAGTTAATCCTACAGAATTCTTGCAACTTCCACTTCCCCTGATGAATTCCGTTTGTGATTTTTCGCGATCATCCGACTGGCCCCATCAACAACCCTTCACCCCTCAATTCTCATTTGTCTCGTCGACCTCATGCCTCGCAAGACGAAACAAGAGAACAAAGGCACAATGGCGAGTGGATATTTGCATTAAAGCTGTGCAAGTCGTAGACGCGGAATAAAAAGAGACCGACGGAAAACCCTTCAAGCACCCTCTTCCACCCCCCGAAATGAGTATGCACTTCGGAAAATTACACACGACTTAGATGAGGAGGCCATGGTGTGTGTGCATCGGGTAAAAAAGGGTTGGAGGCTCCTCCCATGAGCCGGGGGATCCGAATAATGGGACGGATGATGATGGTTGTTTGATATGCGGAGCACATGGCTAACTACTGGTATCCGCCCTGCTACTTCCGGTTAATTACGGACTAGGAGCGGGCCAAAAACAATGGAAGAAGAAGCGCGCGGTTGGACGCTTCTGTGGCTACGGGAGGAGGCACCAATGGAGGTCGGAGTAGTCGAGTGCACACGTACGGTATTTGGTTACGGCGGAAGAGAATGGGGCTCATTTTGGGATTTGAAATGGACGGTTCATCGCTTTAGGATGGTAAGAGCGGGAAATAGCAACTTTGTCAGCAAATACCCTCACAACTTCAAGAGAGAAATTCACAAAGTTTAGAACTTGAAGAACATAAATATGACATATTTACAGACGTCGAAGAAATCGCAATATTGCATAACAATATAAGTCTATACTACAATTTGGGTTCTTATAAATTCAGGCTTCTTTGGTTAGTACTTCATCTTCTAGCGATATTTGTTCAACAGGAGAAATCATTTCGATATTGAAGAACAATAATTACTCAAAACACTGACATCTAATGTCATGATATAATCTTTGCTCTGTGTTTCTGAAGGAAATAAACTAGAATATAGAATAAAAAGGAAGGAGCATTTGTATTATTTTCGTTGTCTGGTATGGTTTTAGCAAACTTGGAGTGGGTAGCTTCAGAACTTCGAAAAGATGAGTTTCGATACAAAAAAAAAATTAAATCATTCAATAAAAGTTCAACACTAGAGAATATGGCTCATTCTACTAACACTCGTTCATTGAAAAACTCGTCACATTGTGGCGGGTTTTTGAATTTTGAACTCATGAAAGAATATCGGTGAATTCTGCACTTTTATTATAAATAACTATTCTGCAACCTTTGGAGATATAACATTTCAAGTAAGAAAATTAACGACAAATTCAAGGTGCTTTCAGTTTTTCCACATAAGTTAAACTTTGGAAGTTACAAAGTGATTTTGTAATAATTGTTTTGTCAGAGATATTGTGTATCTCCTAACCTCTTCTACTATTTTCACGAGGAAAACTGTCTTTTATAGATGTTTATACGTGAAATTCACTGTAGTTCATGAAAATTTGTTCGGGTTATCGTTTTCGAGTTGAAACTGAAATATGTAGTTTTTTTATGGGAAAACCTATATTTTATTTCCCCATTTCACCATTAGTTTGCGACTTTTTTCTAATTGTAATAATGAATTTGGTATCTAAAAATAATTGAAATTCGAATGCATATCTAAATTTATTTTATTTCAACTACAAGGAAGATACAAGATGAATAACAAGAATTATAATATTAAAAATACTTTCCAACATATATTATGACTTCGAAATTTGAAAAAATTGATCGAAATAATGTCCATTATGTTCAAAGCATAATTCGAAACTTCTACTTGAATGGTTGTCTGATTTGGATAAATGCTACCGCTATACCTGTGTTATAGTTTTGTTGGGATATTTCATCTTTCCAAAATGCCCAATAAAGAAATCCTCATACTGTTGAATCAGGATAACGAGGTGGCCAACGAACTAATTTTGACGTATTATCAAGATGTATTCGTAAATATCTTCGGCTATTCAGACCTCTTTTGTCTGTAGCGAATACAGCCTTCAAATTTCAAACAAAGCAAGAAATAATGCAAGTGTAAAATCCGAATTTTATTTCTGATTTTTTTTATAAAAATTTTTATCCATTATTCCAAATACGAAGAAATATGCAATTTAAATATAAGGTATCCATCAAATGAACCATAAATTTCAGTTTCAACCCGAAAACGATAACTTAGAGAAAGTTCTAGTGTATTCTGATAAATGCTACGTGAAATCATGGTTCTCGAGATCCACAATATCTCCGACAACGCAATAATTAAAAAAACCCTGTATCGTGGAAAGTTCAACAAAGGTATCTCAAAAAACTGAAAGCACTTTTGAAATCGTCATGAAAATAGTATGTTATATTATAAGGATTAAAAATGCATATTTGTTACGAGCAATATTTGCGGTTGCGAGGTGGTTTATTAGTTTTATTCAAAAATCGTTTATAATTTGGTAAAAAATTTAAACACCTATCAATTACAACAGCGATAGCAAGTCGATAGTCATGGATATCTGGTATTGTTGGTAAATATTGATTATTAAGTAGACGTACTAATCATATAATTTTTGTGTTAGGTTTTACGCTGCTTTCAAAGAGAATCCCGAACACTATGAAAATATGCCTGCGGATATATTGGAAAATGCCGAAGCAGTATATCTAAATCTTTTGCCACCGAAATCTCGTCAAGTTTATGAACTTGCATATCAGCGATTCATAATTTGGTGTAAAGAAAAAATGTGCAAAACTATGCGGAGAGTGTTCTAATGGTGTATTTCTCAAACTTAACGAACTCCATCAAACCATCCATTCTTTGGTATTCAATGTTGCGATCCACACTGGATATCAAAAATGGAGTAGATATTAGTAAATATTCAAAATTACGAGTATTGTTAAAAAGGCAAAATGATGTATATATACCTAAAAAGTCTAGGGTTTTTACAAAGGAGGAAGTGGATCGATTCCTGGATATGGCACCTGATAATGTATATTTGATGATAAACGTTGTTCTATATTAGGAATTGGAGGTGTCATGCGTTGTGACGAACTAGTGCATTTGAAAATTGATGACATTGGAGATATGGACTCGATCCTGGTAGTAAAAATTTTGCAGACAAAAAACAAGAAACCTCGTTTCTTCACCATTATAGGCTTTAATTATTTGCGTTTATTTCGAAAATATGTTGCACTACGGCCATCAAATATACAGGAACGTCGTTTATATTTGAAGTATGTTAATGGGAAGTGTCAAAGAATGGTTGTTGGTATTCACAAATTAGTGCCCTGCCGCAAGAAATTGCAAAATTTTTGAAGTTAGAAAATTGGAAGGTGCATACTGGACATTTGCTAAGAGAAACATCTGCTACACTTCTTATTGATGGTGGCGGTGACCTCACTTGTCTTAAAAGACATAGGGGTTAGAAACCGAGTACGGTAGCAGAAGGATATATTGAAGAATCACGTATCAACAAGGAGAATACTGTCGGAAAAATATTGCAACCTGACAAAGAAGATACAAGTACCTGTTCAGATATTTCCTTGAATATTTTATCAACAGTTACGGAGAATATTTTTGGTTGTTCTAACATGAAAATCTTTTGAATTGTTCGAAAATTGCTAGTTATAATTTCAGTGGTGCTTTGAAATTTGGAATAATTGTTCCAATAGTACATTCAATATCACTATAAATAACAAATGAATACCTATGTACAGTTGCCCAATTAGTTTGTTTTACTAAGTTTGTAAGAGACAAGTTTTTTCTTCAAATTTCAATTAGAGAGCTCAAATGCAAATACTTTTAGTCCTAGGATTAAAAGTAGCGTTTTTAATCCTGGGATGAGAAGTGTTGCTAAGAAAGGAGCAAATTTTTGTACGGTAAGGGAATTGATTGCTTTCGCACCTGGAAATAGTACAAAAATGTCAACGTTATTTGATGGTTGGAAAAAAAAATAGATTTTCAAACTGTGGGTCAATGTATGCTCTCACGAAGTGATATTTTCATCATTAATCAAGGAGAAAGGAACAGGTGTCGCCCCGAAGCTAAGCGTCTGCAAACAGAACTAGGTGTGTGCTTTTTTCAGCGACCGTTGGAACAGGATGGAAGGCTGAAAGGGGCCAAACATTAACGCCCTGGCCGGCAGAAATATATCCAGTTGATGTTGATGGATGAACCCATCGTCAGGTGCTCAACCGACGAAAAAATGTGCAAGATTTTTCCATTTGGCGAACGCCCTAATGAAGGAATCGAGCGTGCTCTGGCAAGAAGAAACAGGTTGGCGCAGTACCTTTAATTGAGAGGAATTCCCGTTTGAATAATCAACCAATTAGTATCCGGGTTGGCTGGGTATAGGAAACTTATTAACGCAGGTTCGTGTTTTTAAATTTGATAATATATTTTTGTACAACTGCCATTAAAAGTGACACTTTCAATGACAGCAAACAATTTTAAAATTGATTGTTTACGTGGAAGCGTGTTAAAAATATTTTTAACATTAGTGTTGAAAATATTTTTAGTACTCCATTTTCTTATGATGAAATCAGATGAGAAAAATTCAGCAATTGCAAATTTTTATTATCAATATTTAACAATCATTACTTATGAACATTAATATTAATCGTAAAACTAGAACAATTACTAACATTGATGCCCTGTGACGTTAGGGAGCTTCGCAACACATTATAAGAATCCTCAGCACCATCAGTACTTGTAGAAACCGAAAGTACAATATTGGATGATGATGAACCAAAATCTGTTGAGGTTGGGAGAGTTTTTTCAGCAATGACACTTCTATATGCAATGGAATGATCAACATAGCCCTCGGCTACCGTCGTAGACTTCCATCCACCATGTTTTTGGTATATCCGTAATATTTACTTCTGATTCTGCTAGCAATGAACTGGAGGATCTTCGAAAACAGTGTTCTGTATTTTGCTTCGGTTCTGGCAGTTTGAGGAATTCGGCAACAATAGATGGAATTTTCCGAAATGTATTAATACCAACTCTATTGGCAGTGCATTTTATTACTCATGTATTTCAGGAAAAAACGACGATGTTTGATGACAGAAGGGTGCAGCGCAAAGTACTTATGAAAATAGTCTACATACTTCCCAATTATACTAAAAGAACGACTGACTTTCGTTTTTGTATTTAGAAGTTGTATAACCAATGATTTTTTTGTTATTTCGATGTCTCCCACTGATAAATTACACAATTCTTCACGCCGACAGGCCTAAAATAGTTGCAATCTTAACCATAAAGTATTCCTCATCTGGTGCCTCCTTTATAAACTTTTCAACTTGTTCACGAGTGAGAATCAATTTTTTGGGACGATATCCTTCACTTTTCCGTTTTAAATATGCTAATACCTCAAAATATTTACTAACATCCACATCATTTTGAACAAGGGCGCTTGACTTTATCATTGAAAAGTTGCTCCACAAAGTTGATTTTTCTTCTAAGTATGCCAGGAAAACAGTTTCACTGAAGATCCCCTCTACAATTTCCAATTCACACCAGGCCAGGAAATTGTTATATGCAATATCGTACTGCTGAACAGATTTTTTTAGGTAGATTTCCTCTTCTTGCAGACTCTTCAATATCCAGAGGAACAACCAAATCGTCACTTTTATTAATAATTGGACTGTCGACAATCATATTCAGCACCCAAGACGAAAATTGGACAGGAATGAAATTCAAATGACAGCGTCCTTTCTCATTTGTTAGTAATCATAACTTCTGCAACGTTTGCCATTCACAACAACCTTTTGATTATTCGAATATTAAAATGCATTTTGAAGTTTATTGTTATTGCAAATTTGCCCATTTCATTATCAAAATAGGGCAAATGTACAGGCTATAACAAATTGCTTGATTTTGACTGTTTTAGGTACTTCTGGACTAGATAGGTAAAAACTTCGTAAGGTGTCCTGGGCTCGATTATTGTGAAACCACCGTTAGTAAAAACCGTGTCATGATATCTTCATTTTTTTTCATTTCGATTTCGAAAATATGCCATAACTTTATCATTCACGGAAATATCTGAAAACGATTAAAACTTTCTAGAAGCGCTTTTTTCCCAAAAATAAGAAACTATAGGTATTCACTTTTTTTTCTCGTGGAAAAAAAACACTTTTTTATATTAAATACGAACGCTTTTTTTTCATTTTATTTTATAAAAAAAAAAATTTAGATGAAAAAAATTTTAAATAATGTCATATTCCCAGTGAAAAAGTGCTTGTTGAAAGTTTTTATCTATTTCAGATATTTTCGAAAATGAAAAAGTTATGGCACATCATCAATCACTATTAGAAGTGATTTTATTTTGTTGGTGAAATTGTTCGATTTGCTCTGGTCATTTCACAAACACAATATACACTCACAAAATAAAACGTCACTTTCAACATTCATAACTAACTATTGAGAAACTGTAGATTTCGTGTATTGAAAACGTGAACTGTTAAAATTTTAGAAGGTTAAATTTTTTTTCGCGAAATATTCAAGAATGTTCATTACTGAAAATAATTGGATAAGTGAAATTCCTACTTTCCTTTGATTGTTCAGTTCACTAATCTAACCAGCAGGGATGAACATTATCTTTTTCGAACAAAGCTCTCGACAAACCTAATTGAAAAATGCAAAAAAATTAAGAGGAACCTTTCATATTCCGCCCGACCGAATGATTCCATTAGCCGCAAGGAACAGAATGCACTCTAGCGCAAATAAAGACTGCGAGCAACAATTTCCATCTAGACAGACCAAAAAAGTAAAGTTACAGTGCAATTGCGAATAACTCCCGCCTAATTATATTTCCTACCGTCTAGTCAATACCTTAATTAATTTTTTTGTCAGAACGGAAGACCGGAGCGAATCCACGTGTTTCATCTTAATTAGTTTCGGCTATGCCGGATTAAAATTTTCAGTAGCAAATTGAATGAAACTGAAAAAAGGGACTAATGAATGTCCAGGCAGCTGAGAGAGGGCATCAATTATATGCCGTGTGTGCAATCAGGACTGGATTTGCAGGCTCCAAGGTTCGGGAGTATAACAAAATATCCTAATTGCTTCTCTATACGAGCTACCGGGGTTTGAACGCTTGTAGTTGAGTCGCAGGTAACGGATTACCGGGACAGGAGTTGGAACGTAGTGTGCAGGTTGGGGGATGATGCGGAATTTGGGGATGTGCGCAGTTTTACCGAGCCCTTTGATTGCAGGGAGGGACAGTGGTACACTGAAAATTGCAAATTTGTGAAGGAGATTTGGTGAATTTTTTTTTTTAATTTTCAATTCGGGAATGGTGGGTTTTCGTGAAAATTTATAGGACAAAAAGTGTTGGGGACATAAGGCCAGATAAGATACCAGAAGTAGTTGGCGCCAAATTATCTGAAAAAGAGTTCTGAGAAGACTTGCGAAAATTGTTCGTCCTAAAAACGACCTACAAAATCTACATGAAAATTTTTTTGTTCACTGTTCCCGTAGAATTCTTATTGTAATCAAGTGGAGTTATTTTTTGTGGAGCAACAGTTTTTTCGCATCATTACAAATAGTTATTTATGATATGAGTGTCGTTTTATTTTGTGAGTGAAAAAGTTTTTGAAATGAGCGGAGCGAATTGAACAATTTCAAGGACAAAATAAAATCAGTTTTAACACAAATACAATACAATATTTTTTGTACAACTGCCCTATTTTGATAATAAAATCGGCGAATTTGCAATGACAATAAACTTCAAAATGCATTTTAATATTCAAATAATCAAAAGGTTGTTGTGAATGGCAAACGTTGCCAACGCTATGATTGCTAACAAATGAGAATTTCGTTCCTGTTCAATTTTCGTCTTGGGTTTTTAACTGCTTAATATGTTTTTCAAGAGTCCAATTATTAATAAAAATGACGATTTGGCTGTTCCTCTGGATATTGAAGAGTCTGCAAGAAGAGCAAATCTTGAACATACCTATTAAAAGGTCTGTTCAGCAGTACGATATTGCAATAACAAATTCCTGGCCTGGTGTGAATTGAAAAATGTAGAAGGGAACTTCAGTGAAACTGTTTTCCTGGCATACTTAGAAGAGAAATCAAGAATATGGAGTTCATCAACTTTATGGAGCAGATTTTCAATGATAAATCAAGCGCCTTTGTTAAAATTGGTGTGGATGTTAGTGAATATTTTAAGGTAATAGAACATTTGAAACGGAAAAGTGAAGGATGTCGTCCCGAAAACTCGAAAATTCTCACTCGTGAACAAGTTGAAAAGTTCATAAAGGAGGCACCAGATGAGAAATACTTGATGGTTAAGGTTGCAACTAGTATCGGATTATTTGGAGTCTACCAGCGTGAAGAATTTTATAATTTATCAGTGGAAGTCATCGAAATAACAAATAAATCATTGGTTATACAACTTCCAAATACCAAAACGAAAGTCAGTCGTTCTCTCAGTATTATTGGGGAGTATGTGGACTATTTTCATAAGTACTCTGCACAGCGCCCTTCTGTCATCAAACATCGTCGTGTTTTCCTGAAATACATGAATAATACTGCCAATCCAGTTCGTATTATTCAATTTGGAAAAATTCCATCTATTGTTGCTGAATTCTTCGAATTGCCAGAACCACAGCAATATACAGGACACTGTTGTCGAAGATCTTCTGCTTTATTGCTAGCAGAATCAGGAAATTGTTTACAAGTTGATGAAGTGTACATCTTTCCTCAGAAACCTGAACATTTTCTCGTCTTACGTAGCTGCCTTTTTTTGATTTGAAAACTTCTTAAGTATAATTGATACCTGAATTAATTTTGTTGTTTTCATCCCTAGCTCCCCAAGCTCAAAGAATGATATTTAAATTCAGACTTGAAGTTGTTTAATGGGACACCATATATTTTATTTCACCGTTGAATTGCATGTTTTTTGCTGATTGTTGGTGTTTTCAGCCTTGGTAGATTATCATGATTCATTATATCAGCATTCAAAGTCTTTTCGTATAATAGCGATTGCAGCTTTCAAATTCCAAACCAAGCCAGAAACGATTTAAGTATGAAATTTGAATTTTAATCGTGAAATTTATTTTTAGGTATCCAAAGTGTTATATTCCCAAAAAAGTCAAACCTGACTACGTCCATACAGTATTATAATCGTTTCTACTATTCGAAAAAATAATTTTTCGCACTTTCTATGCGAATATCGACAGCATATAGGGTGTTAAAAACAACACTGAAATGTTTGAGGAGGTGATTGCTTGACAAAAAATATAAACTAGGTTATTTTTCTTGCTTTACTTCCGCAGCTTCAGAAGTATCGAAGGAAAAAATTGAAAAGTAAAATCACTTTCAGAAGGTCGATACCCATGGGCGCCCGTAGAATGGGGGCAAAATAAAAATTTTATGACTCGTTTTGCTCAAAAACATGCAGGCGCCCATTTCAATACCAGAACCCTGAGTAATTTATTGAAAGGGTTGTTTGATTCAACCCCATGAATATATCATTCGGGATTGAAAAAGAATGGCCCTTATACGAGCTATGGTATATTAAAATTTTCGACAATTTATATGTCAAAGTATTTTGCTCGTGTGAATACAAATTTCAAAATGAAAATCGATTTCATTGCAAGGGTGAAAATTCCAAAACGAGACTGCTTTTTTTGGCCAAGGAATCTCTCGGTGTGTTTTTGTATCAACCTGTATATTTCACACCACTCATTCAAATACCTCATCGTATCTCAGAAAAAAAAATTAGCTAGGATAAAGTACTTAAAATTACACTGAAGGAAACAGTTTCAGCGGGACAGCTAGTGTATGTATATTCGAGCAGCTTAGAATGATTAATGAATCATTAAATTTAATTAGATCTGACTATATATAGATTTTAGATAAATCGTTGAAACAGTCACGAATTCTTTTTTTCTTTTTTTAGAGTATTCTCTTTAGGGTATTCCCATTCAAAAAAAATCAATCAGAAACATTTTTGAGTAATCGCCAGTGCAAGAACTTTCGCTTCAGATAAAATATTTCAATAGTCATGATTTCTGCGTGAGCCCATCCTGTTTTCAAAATTCATCTTTCTTACGATATGACGAAATCGCCAGAAATTTGCAGAAGTTGCTCATTGCGCCTCTGGAATTTTCAGAGGAAACCAGAATGATTGATTATACATTGTTTCGGAGTGGCTCTTTTTGCAATGACTGATATTAAATAATATTCTTCTCTGAACCATGAAAAATCGGTTATTCTGCTGATTCCATGGTTTATTTCGTTTCACGCAAGAAACGAGGTTACATTTATTCGAGTTGTAAGTGGATAGCGGATTATTTCGGTAAAAAATGGACCGTGAACTTATACATTTTTAATGCGATATTTTGTTTTAATCTCGACCACTGATGCGCGACGTTTAACCTAAATCTGTTCGATATTTCATCGAACTCTTTTCATTCCGTGACCGTATGATGTACAGGGTGTCCCAAAAAACTAGTGGATCAAACGTCTCTCCACCAAACGTCTCTCTAGACCAAATACTATCGTATGATACCAACATTTTGGTCTATTTTTTCTCTTCAAAAAGTTTTGGATACTTAGAAATTTATATATTTTTCTGTACAAAAAAGATGGACTTCAATATCGAATATTCACACCGTAAGCTTGATGAGGGCTACAAATAAGTACTTTTCTCGTGGAAATATGCCAAAAATAAGGTTTCTGGGAGTGCAGTAGCCGTTTTGGTTTGGCTTCATATCTTTTTTTCTTCTATATCTGAAACATCCATTTTGTCCTCACAGAATCAAAGAATTCGACTTCTACAAAATTTTGGCTACGAATTCTTAACTTAACGTTTGAGATTGCTATCGAAAGTAATGATGATGAAAATCAAAAAATATATACAGCATTTTCTTGTGGACATATATGCAGCGAGAGGAAAATGTAATATACTTTATCTACAACTGTCAGATAATGACTCAGATTTGACACTCATGAAAATGTCAAAACAACCTTCATTGACACACAAGTGCTGTAATGAATTCATTACAACACTCGTGCTGTAATGAGAACCACAGAAATAACAATCCCATCAAAGAATTTCAGAATTGCAAATCGAAAATTATCCAGGTTACGATCATTTTAATTATTTATTATCATTTATATTATACACATCAATAACAAAATCGCTGGACTTATGCCCTTAGAAGTAGAGGCAATATTCCTTGGTTCGAGAAAGACTTTCTTGTTAAAAACTAGAATTGCCATTGAGTACGTTTTTTGTTTGCTTCAGAACTTTCAATATATCCTTCAGCGACAGTATTTGATTTCCATCCACCGTATAGTTTCACTGTTAAAAGATCAGTTCCTGTATCGGCCAAGAGAGAAGTTGGAGACCTCCGAAAGCAATGCCCAGTATATCCTTCGAATTAGGCAATTGCAAAAATTGTTCAGTTAGGCTTAGAACACACTACCTACAGTATTTACACCAACAGGCTGCTTCGTGCATTCTCCTGCTTTATAAAAAATGAAAAGCCATTCATGATGGCGATTTTTTGGTCTCAATTTGATATTTTTTCGGATAGTTTCCACGTGATTCAACCCTTCATTGTTCTCTGACGTTACGAAAAACTCTCTTCCCGTCTTTGTTTTGCAAATTGGGATGATTATATGAAAACATAATCCTTCGTCTTGTACATTTTCTACAAGTAGGTTTGTGATTTCTGCCCGCCGACATGCCCCTGCCAGACCAATAATCAAAATGACCTGAAATCATTATTGCATCATAATTCTTTTCTTGGAAGAATGTCGATAGGTTACCCTCATGCTTAGAAATCTCTCGTCAGGTGCACTCAATAAAAATGTTGCTATTTCCTTGTACCCTTCTGATTTTCGTTTTGAAAATGCAATAAATTGAAATATTTCTTGATATTGACATTTTTGTTTATCGATATTATTGTCCTCAACATTGAATAATAACACCAAAGTGATGAGGGCTTTTGTGTTCCATTCAAATCCTTGAAATAAACCAACAAAACCTTTTCGGTTTTTATATGTTTGATATTCTTCTCGCTACACCTTTTTTTCATATCGATCAAATGCTTCTTCATATTTCTTTTTCGATGTAGATGACACCAGATCCGTTATGACACTATGCGCTTCGTTTTCTATATCAGAAGGAAGTTCATCACTTAAGCTAATTCTCAAAGATTATAGAGTATAAAGATGAGAAACGAAGCGACTACAGTGATGTGAGCGACATCTGTAGTTTCAAAAGTAAACGGGTTATGGTTAAAATATTTAATTAGGGTCCATTTGGCAAGGATTATATAGAGATTATAAGTAGGCTGTTGTCAATTTTGAAACAAATACTTGAATAAATATATTTGCTGAATGATGATTGCATTATCTTGCGTTTTTTTTCACGGTGCTACAAGAGTAGCACCTAGCTCACTCTATAATCTTTTCTTGTGTGTTTTTCTGTTATTAATTTTGTGTTAAAAACTGGGCGACATTCAAAATGCATGGTAATTAATTGCAGAAATAATAGAAAAAAATCTTGAATGTGCATTCTTTCCAAAGAGAATGGAAATGTGAGTCTTGAAACTCGTATCATGTAACTGTCTTGTTCATTGCTTTTTATTTTCAGTGATGTCAAATGGATAGAGGTTTCGGGGCAAAAATATATTGTTCTGGACAACGCAAAAAGAACTCTTGCTGGGCTGACCTAGAGGTCTTGTTGTACACCTCTGATATTTTTCTTTTATTATTCTTCAAACATTCTGTAATTAATATACAGTAGACTCTCGTTAAGTCGAACTCCTAAGGATCAGAAAAACTGTTCGATTTATCTATTTTTCGGCTCACCAAACATTCGAGTTATTCAAGTGAGACTTCACTTCTTTCAGAGAGAAACTCAGGTAAACACGAAATCATCATCAATGAGAAACGAACAACTGAGCACTGGAAACATGTCCTTAGAGGTCGAAAAATCGTATGATATTCATCAGGCGTGGTGATTTGTTTGCGAACCGAATTTTCTTCGGACACATTCATTAGATCAAAAAGTTCCACTCATAGAGGCAATGGTGGTCAGAAGAACGACTCATAGAAGTGGAGGTTCTCTAGACGACCCTTCTAGCAGTTGTACTCATCAACTAGACCCTCTAGACTCATTGCTTGAGGTGATAATACAATGGGTAAGATATGTATGAATCGGGTCCGGAACAACTGTTTGACTTATCGATGTTCCATTTATCGAGAGTTCACTGTATGAATAAGTTCTTGAAATTGTTATAATAATTCTCTTATATGTAAACAAATTTTTGAAATGTTCTCAATTTCATAATTATTGTATTGTTGTTGATTTTACACAATCATTTCGAATAAAAATATAAAGAATCCAGAAGCGTATTTCATTCAAAACTATATGTAGAGGGAAAATATCATCCTGATCAAAAAGCAGAACCCTTTTGTTTTGTCGATCAGAATGTTTTTTTAAAAGCTCAATGAAGAATTCTCAATTTAATGGAAATTTATGAGAAGTACAATTCGAATTTCGCGCCTATTAAAATAATTTTCTTTACTGAATAATATTTTCAGCGCTATCTATGTGTCAAAAGTAAGAACCTAGCCAAAAATCGTAGTTTGATTTTAGTACCACAGATATAAAAGCGTTTCCTATCTTTCTAACTCCATAATCTTTGAAGTAATTATTTATTATGGGTTGTAAGTACATTAAGGGATTTGTATCGTTATGTTACTAAAATCCCTTATTGTTTAAATTTTAATAAGTATTTGTTCTAATTGGGATGATTGAAAGGACATTCATAATTTTTTAGTAAGCTTCAGCAAGGGTTTCTCTCGTACAAAGACCTCAATATCCACTGATACTTAAAACTAATATTATTTCACTTTTCACCATTTCCAAATTCTTCAGCCCTGGGCTATATAGTTATATGCAGATAATGAGTGAAACAGCATTAGTTAGTTATGAACCCCAACTTGACAAGTCAGGAACTTCAGTTCCACAAATCATGCCAACCGCTTCTATCCACCATCCCCAAAAATATTTTTCAATCTCCAAATACTGGATCCATAACATAAATAAGCCAACACGGGGCCACCACCGTCTACGAACGGTGAACCAAACTCTTCGGGCAAATATTGACGGATGTATCAAGTTTCTTAGATAAGTGATTTACTTAGGATCGGGCAAGATTCGTTAGGGGATTTGGGCCAACTCAGCTTTCGGTAGTTCCCGACCGAATGTAAATATACATACCTGTTCGGCTGGCCGAGCCATCAATTCTGTCTAAATCTTTAATGCGACAGATCTTGTTCCTGATCTGGACGACAGTCGAAGTTGTTTGTCGCCGGTTACTTAAGGGGGTTTATTCGAGTGTCAAAATACAATTGAAAGGTTCCGGTCTCTTCTGCGACAGATCGCAGTGGCCATTCCTATTTATCTTTCTTGGACTGAGATTCATTTCAGACGTCGAAACTGAAGTTCGATAAGATGTGAAAGACATTGTTAATTTTTATACATGAAGACGGTTACATCGCTCATAAAACGTTCTTCAGGAATAAATAACATGGAGTTAGGTAAGGTAAGGTTAGGTAATGTTTCAACCCCGGTAAAAAGTGAGAATGCTGAAGAATATCAGAGTAATTGTAGTACCAGAGGCCGAAAAAAATGCCTGCATGGAATCACTGTACTGTATTTTTCCAACCATATATTAAAATAAACGGCTCCACATGAGTTAAGACTATCAATACAATATATGGCCTCCACGGGCATCAATAACAGCTTGACATCTTCTTCGCATACTACACACGAGGTTGTTGAACATTTCTTGAGGAGTTTCGTACCATAAACGGGAGAAGCTCTCTCAGATCATTTAAGGATTCTGGGGTAGGTTGATGATTATCTAATCTTTTTTGGAGCATATCCCATGCATGTTCTGTGCAATTCAAATCTGGTGAGTGCAGAGGTTTTGGTAAATGTGGAACACCAAGCTCCTCGCGCGCATTCTCAACTATGGCTGCACGGTGCGGTCTAGCGTTATCGTCTAGAAATTGAAAAGTTTCACCAATAGCAGCGTGAATATTTGGCAAAACATTGTCAATGACATGCTCCATATAGTGTTAGGCGGTCATATTCCCAGGACAAATGTGTAGATCTGTGCTCCCGTTGAAACATATCCCGGCCCATACAATAACACTACCCTCTCGGAATGGATGGACTTTTTAGACATGTCCATACCCTTATTCTTCGAGAATCTGAAAATCATCCATATCTGAATTCATCAGTGAAAAGGACACTACGCCATTGATCGTTGCAATTGATATGTTGCCATGCTCATTCCAGTCTTTGACGCTTATGGTCACGTGTTAATGGAACTCCTCTTAATGAACGTTTTGAACCTAGATTCACCCTATCTGAAACTTCGTATGATGGTTTCGATGGAAACTTGGACCCCATCTGTATTTAGAAGAGTATTCCGTAGCATTCTACACGTAGATGTAGATTTTCATCTCGCCGAAACTGTGCTGAAACGACCCTGAGCAGGTATTGTTTTTCGTCGCATACCAAGCCTTGGTATTTATAACACGGAACCTGTCTCCCTGAACCTATTCCAAAGTCGAGATATCACACTTTGGCTGACTTAGAGCCTTTCCGCTACAACAACCTGAGTTAGGCCACTCTGTAGCATTCCGATAGCCCGGTTAGCCTGAGCGTTTGTTAATTTACGTCTTGGCATTTTCAGAAAACTCATTTCAAATCGAAGCCGTTGATGAACTGACTCCATTTCGAAATAAGAACATTCATGAAGCATATGCGAAGAACCAATTATATTTCATGGGAGGTCTTTGCATATTTCTAAAAGTTTTTTTAGGTTTTTTTTCCCCAGTTACTGAAACAAAAATCAATTAGAAAAACATTTTAATATTAGAAGAAAGGCCCCAATTGGAAAATCTAAAATGTTCAGGATTCCGAAAATTTTCAAGAAGTTGTGAATTTGACTGACAAAGAAGTCTGATTCCAACTCCGAAACGTTACGCTTAAGATTTCATTTTCTTTTCGTTCATTTTTAGGCTACAATTTCTTCTCGTAAAATTTTGGCCCCTGACGAATTAGTGCTCAAATATTTACGCAAGGGCCTTTCTTATATTTCTAAAAAATTTTTTGAATGTTTCTTGTTTCAGAGACTGGGAGAGAAAACCTATATTAAGTTTTCAGGAAAATGCAGAGATCTCCCAGACAATATTTCAATAGGAGTCTGATATAGACTCCAAAACGTTACAGTTTGAAGTGTTGGTCTTTTTTTCATCGTGAGGCAATAACTTTTGTTAGGATTTGGCCCCATGGCAAACTAGTGCACAAGTTTCACGAAGGGACATTTCTTCTATTATTTATTTTCAGAGACTGGACAGAAAACCCAGAAAAAAACTTTCCGAAAAAGATTGCGCTAGGTTGGGCTTTTATATCTGAAGTTGATCAATTAATTCATCTGGATCCATACTAAATATTTTGTTTTGAAGAATTTTTCAGCGATATGGAAAATATCGATAGAAAAATCCAGAAAAAAAATAGACTTAATTAATGTCCTAGGGGAGAAAACTATACATCTGATTGTCAAAAGTGTTAAAATCTTAAGATCTTAAGATTTCTGAATTTGGTTCGGAATAGTTAGATAATGTTCATCTCACATGTTGAAATACCATTTCATAATATTTAAGCCCGTAATAATGTAACCTTGTTTCATATTGTGAAAAAAATTTTTTTCAGAAACAATTATTAATTATCATAGTGATCAAATAAATTTAAGAATTCTGTTTCTTAAATCATATATCGAATGAGTAACGCCCCTTTGCTGAATGTTGTGCTCCGAAATAAGCTATTAAAAATGTTTAGAAAAAGATTATTGGTTTTTATGACGTACCTTCGTCATTTATTAATGTTTTTTTCAAAACCCATTCTGTGGTTTTTTAAGAGCTGAAAGATTTTGTGAATCAAAAATTTCCAGATACCTTGAAATTTAAATGGGTTGCATATGAAGATCTCGAAAAGGTGATGCTCGTTCGCAAACGTCGGTTTTAAATGGTTGAATCTTGAAGTAGTAGTAAACTAATTATTGGAATTCGTTGCTCTATTTTTTCGTAGAGCAAGTATTTTGGGAGTTGTTGGGTAAATAAAGTGAATAATACGATATGACGAAAAATCATTATTCACTTATGGCTTCAATGGTTTCAAATTAGGCATTTTGAATTGGTTAAACTTTTCGGAAGTATCAACAATAGATTTATAAAGAGAACCGCAGAAGGGTAAAGATCAATTTGAATAGGCCAGGTAGTTAAGGGGTTGTTTCCGAAGAAGAAATTACGTAATGCTCTTATTCTCATCATAACTTGCTCAATTTTCAAGCTAGGGATTTTTCTTCGACTTTATTAAAAAAATTCATGATGTTTCCTCGAAAATTGCAGCATTTTTCAGTTAGGTATTTGACTCTTAATTTGTCAAATTTGGCATTTGACGAAAGTAGCTAACTATTCTCATGTGACATCGCAGTCCATATTGGTCGAAAAAAAAAATCAAGAACAGAGTTTCTTAGTTTTTTGAAAAACTTCAATTTATTCATGAAATGCATAATTTTTGAATTATTCAGCAAAAAAAAAGCTTTGAAAACGTCGATTTTTTCGTCGAAACATTTTCACTTTCAATTATGCACTTGAAAAATATTAGTTTAACGAAACAAATAATTGGATAAAATTCTGCTTATAATCACTTTCTCGATAGATTTCGGCCACATTTTGTTTCATCTGTATCCCAAATTTCTCTGAGAATATCTCAATCTTCATAAAAAACTTCTCCCCTCAAACCTGCCAGTAATGTCGTTTCAAGTAACTTAATATAAATGCCGACATCTAACGGCGTTACAGGAGAAATTATATCTCTATTCTTTCTTTTTTTTTTCGCTACAAACTCATAGTTTCGAAAAAATCAGGTTATTCCATATTAGGATACAATACCGTATTTGGCGACTCTCCTCTACGAAACGCAAAGATAAAAAACCTCACCGAACATTCTGTCCAATCCGCTCCTTTCCGCCCCTTGACAGCGGTGACAACGAAAGCTCGCGCCAAAGAAATACGACCTAACCTGATCCATCTTATCCGCCATAAATTATCGGACCAATTAAATGAAATTTCGCATTTTCGCGAGGCTCCCATCTCCCCACGTATATATATTTAAGAGTTATCTGAAGAAACTGAAATCATAAATTCTTCACCGCTTTCATCCTGTCTCTCCTCCGGTTTATCTGTGCGAGATTAAGGTGGCGATACCGCTGAGGGAATTATGCATCTATGGTGGCCGCATCATCCTGCTCCAACCTCCAATTTATTGCCTTTTACGTCGACCCCAATCGGATTTGTATTGTTCGGATCTTGCAGCGCTCCTCCAAATTGGTCCGTTCTATATTAGAGTATATCATAATACTATAAGACGTGAATTATGGCGGGTTTTATTCACCTAATGCGAGATTATTATTCGCAGATTGATGAGGGGGTTGTTTTCTGATGGTGATGGAGTTCCACGTTTCGGTGGTGTTTTTGAGGACTATTTTCATTTGTACTCTTCATGTTTTCAGGGTATGCACCAAATGAATAAAATCAAATAGAATGGATAGAACAAAAGTCCATTGGCTATGACAATTGGGGAAAAAATCGTGAAGGCTTTTTCCTGTAAACATTTATTGTGTAACTGCCATTTAAAGTGATACTTTTAATGGTGTTGTTGTAATTGATTGTTTACGGGGAAGCGTTGTTGAAAACATTCTTAACATTAGTGTTAAAAATATTCTCAGCACTTTATTTTCTTATGATGAAATCAATGAGAAAAATTCAGCAATTGCAAATTTTCATTATCAATATTCAACAATCATTACTTATGAACAATAATATTAATCGTAAAACTAGAACAATTACTAACATTAATGCCCTGTGACGTTAGGGAGCTTCGCAAAACATTATTAGAATCATCAGCACCTTCAAATACTTGAAGACAAAATTTTTGCTTCATTCTTCAATTCAATTCAGTTTTTGTAAATCAAATTTTCAAGCATCATAAAACAAGATATTTTACACAAAAAAGCAGATTCCATAAAATGAAGAAATATACGTGAGTGTAGATGTTGGGTAGATGAGAAATCATAGTTAGTTACTTAACACTTTGAGGAGATTCTTAATATTGAAACTGCTCATTTCACAGAATAATAGAAAGAAAATATTCAGAAAATATATTTCGCTTGATAAAAAATGAGCTTTGCTTTCACTTACAGATTCCATGAAATGAAGAAAAGCAACATAACTAAGGAACAAAACAGAAAATGTGTGTCAAAGTTGCAGACATCATAAATTGAGATACTTAAAAAAAACAGATTCCCAAGTTAGTAGTGAAACGGTTTCGACCTAAATCAGTCAAATTGAAGAAACAATTTTGAACTTAACTTCCTAATTTGAGTTGGCGATTTCGAACTCTTTGCAGAGTTTATTGCAATTAGTGTTTAGAATTGAAAATATATTTAATGTTTTGAACAATTTTTGATGTCTTGGATTTGTGTTTGGTAGCTAACTTTAGTTTTTATAGTTAAGAAAAATAATACTAATAAATTGCCGCCCGATATTCTATATTCTATGGTCAAAACCCAGAATTTTCTCTCACACTTGTTGTACTCTGTGCATTTTCTATTCATGAATTTTTTTAGTAAATTTTTATAAGGCACCACAAACTACGTAACTCAAACTTCACTTTGAATCTTTTTCGGTTGATGTTTTGAATTTATTTACACATATTGTTTATTCGCAATACTATAACACAATCTACGAAGGGCATACCTAATGATGATTCTGCTTATCGAATAGAAACAATTTATAATACCATATGGTTTTTTCATGACAAAGTTCATGCGACGTAAGTACAGCTACTGCCCAGACGGCACCCTATATTCCCGGAATATTCCTCCAATCTGCCATTAAGCCAAAAGATATTGCAATATGCGAGGCATATGCCAGATATATATCAAATATATCTGCTCTCAAAGGAATATTCCAAATATATGCCATCCCAGATATGTCTGGTATATACTATGGGAATATCTATATGATAGGCGTTTAGAATATTATTCAATAGTATTTATTGGTATATATACATGAATCTTCATGGAATATTACAAACGTTACAAAACCCTTTTTGAACGATAATTGTGTGTAGGCACTACCACTACCTCGATTTTGCTTTTGTTCCGAACTCATCAATAATTGATGAGTTTGCTATTTTCCAGTAAACTGTTAAAGAACTACAAACTTTCTATATAGATTATATTTTCGAGGAATCGCAGTTATCAAGTTAATTATAGTTGGATTCAAGTTAAAAAATAACACTTTCATTCGCTTAATAATTTGATCTTATTTATTAAACTGAGTAAACAATGGAATCAATGATTTGTAATTTATTTATATGATTGATACAATGAAATGAAAGAGCAGGCAACAAATTAAACGTTTTTATTTGTGAAAAATGGACATGCTATACTATATCGTCTATCGACTGAGAGTCGAGTGACTTTTTAAATAATTGAAATGTTCGATGAAACAGAAAAAGAGGTCCATTATGATTTTGATCTTATAGGAAAGAGATCAAATATATATTTTCAATAAATGGAAAAACAATATATGATATTCGAGCAGATATGTGAAAAGGGCGTAGACAAGTTGTCAAAAATCATATATGATAATCAAATATTAGTCAGCAGAGGTGAGAGTAGCTTATTCCACTGGAGGATCGAATCACTTTTGCTCATATTTTTGTTTCCATGAAGCTGCCATGTGGTGACAGAGATGTCTGGAACTTAGAATCTTTCTAGTTCAACTTAATACTTCTTGCTTTTCATTGAACCAAATACATTGCATTTCAAACATTTCAGAGCCATTGTAGGTTGAGGAAGTTATGTGGCCACTTCGAACCATATTTTCGCCTTTTCTAGATATTTCCTTGAATTTTATCAAAATATCTGACAGAAATACCAATGACATTATTTCTTTACAGGAATAAAACTACTCCTTTATAAATAAAAAATTAACTATTTTCTGGCCTCTACCCATTCTTAACTCCTGCAATTTCGTTCCCTGAATTTACCGATAAGAATATCAAATTTCGATTTTACTGAGATTGACCTTTTCTTATGGATGTAAACATTACGGCACGACGTTTTCAGTCAAAATATTCATATTTTTGTTTTGTGGTCTTGGATTGAGGTTATTTGTTATTTGTGTTCTGTCATTAGCAGTTTCAGTTTGGCGTTCCAAACTTCCAAAATGGTCGTCCGTCACGTCACTGTGGTGACATTACTTATGGAGCTCCATGAGTCTTATTGAAAAATTATTAAATTGTTTGTGGAGTTGAAAATATGTTATTGTTTGAGTATTATGTGATAAATAGTTTGTGATGCAGCCGAGCACATGATAAAAGATAAGACAGGCAGACAAGAGCATGACTGTAGGAGCGTGAATATCAAATCAGCGTTGGTAGGTACTCTTATATATTTGGAATGCTTGAAAAAGGTTTTCGTAATATGCCAATCACTTGTCAGTGCTTTATCTTTGGTTATGTGTATTTACGTTTTTTCAGGTCAAAGAATTGAGGACTTTACAGTGAGGAAGTGATAGAAAGGATATTTCCTATATTTTAGTTGGGTTGGGAAAAAGGCAAAAACTAACTTTTCATCTCTAATAAAATTGTGCAATGTTCTCAAAGGTATAATATAAATAATTTCAGTGATCATAAAACCCATTTTATGTTTTATTAATATTTTCAGAGGTTCTTAAACAGAATGAAAATACTAAATTGGTTACTGAAAAATGGCTCCACGTTGTGCAGATAGCTTAACCAAAATTTTGCTTTCAATCCAAACGTAAAAACTACAAGAGCATGAGTGGAGGAGCTTCTCAGGTGTAGTAAGTCTCACCCAAGCTGTATATCGTAATTTTGTTCCTGCAAGCAAAAAGGCTGTACAGGTCGAGAATATTAGTGGCATCAATACGGATTTAGGCCCTAAAAATCAAAAAGAGGGATCGTCTTCGAGAAGGAAGGTTGCCTCGATATAAATTGCCAACACTGCCTACTAAAATTCAAAGTAAGTTTATAAATATTAAATAATCAGAACAGATTCCACTATTACTATAGCAGTAGACAGCCTCTTATCTTGAAAATCTTAGAATCACTGGTTTTTTTCAGGGCCAAAATCAAAGAATTCCCAACCTGCTGTGAAATAGGTACCAAGAGAAAGAAAAAGGCTACCTGGATGAGCGGCATACAGAAGACGATGTCTGAGAGACCGGGAGAATGGGTGTTGATAGAAGGGGATGGAGACTGGGAATTGGAAGGCCTGGGATGTTATAAACACGGATATCTATATCAGCACCCCAAAGGTAAAGTGTGTCAAGTCACAATATCAAAATTAGACAAATGAGAGATTTTTCAGTTCGATAATTGTTTCAAAGAATGTGTACTGCCATTACTTGGCGTCTTCATAAACCTAGGGAGTCAAAAATGTTTTCCACTAGCTAGAATTTACTAATGTGAATCCAATAAGAATATTGGATACCTATCTAGAAAGATAGGTTGTGTCTGAAAAAATGTGACTTAACACACTTTACCTCTGGGGTGCTGATATATAGATATAAGGTTGGTTTCACAAAACTTTGTTAGTACCGTTTAATTAACTGGAGCCACCACAATTCGTAGAAATTTCAAAACGAGTAATTCGATTTGTGAAACCGACCCATAATCTGATGAGTCGATTTCAAATGGCTGTTTTGGTTGGTTAACGGTTGACCGCTCGGTTCATAAATGACAACGTCAAACGAACTGCGCTTTCGAATTCTGTTCAAATTTTGGAGAAACATCTGATTTGAGACGTCACCAGAATGTCATTCGAATGCGGTTGGTCCAAAACTGACGGACCAATCTATGAACCAACCAAGAACCAGTCAATCGAAATCGCCTCTAGTTCACAAACCAAATAATTGAAGTTCACAGTTCAATATTTATATCATTTAAAATATTACCTCATTGTGTTTTCCCTATTTTTTAGTTTAATTCATCAAATGTTAATTTTTACTTATTCTTAGTATTGTTTTGTAAAATACCTAGTTGATTTATATTTATATTTTTACTTTATGTTCATTTTTATGATTTAATGTGATAATTTTGTTAATTATTGTTATTGTACAAAATATTCTTAAAACTGTAATAAATTTTTTTGAAACAATCTAATCAATGCATTATTATTTAGTACCGCTACAAAAATTTACATATATTTAAATATATACAAAGATATTACCAGCATATGGCATGGACAAATCAGGAGATAAAAAGATATTGCCAGCATATATGTAAGGGAGATATTCATAGATGAATCTGTATGGCATATGCCATTGATATATTTTTGGAGATTATGGGATATTCCTGGCAGATGTTTCATGGTGACCTTGGATATTCCTGCTATCTGCCAGGCTTATGCCCTGGGAGATTTGGAATATGTTTGGAATATCTCAATATGCCAGCGGTATATTCATTGAATATGCATGGAATATTTCTGTGCCGTCTGGGTGAGTACCTACTTCTTGAAGCTGCATCTCTTCAAACACTTGATGGTAAAAATATTGGGTTGAATACCATTTCTCTATTTCAGTATCGTAATGAGTTCATTACAGTACTAAAAGTAATGGTGCAATGAAACTCATTACAGCATTGTATTCAGTTATATTTTTCGTTTTGTGGTTGTCAGTACTGACCTCCGATCCACTCAATTTTCGAATCAAATCAATTCAAATTCCGCAATCTGTCAAATTTCGTTAGTGACACCAACTGCCAAGATACAATACAAAAGTCACTGATCTGAATTTTCATTTGAATTTCGCGAGTTTTCCACAAAACTTTACTGAAATAGAGAAAATATCGTCTAATACTCGTTGCAGAAGGCAATTCCCCCCCTTCATGCCCATCCCTGGAAGTTCTTTGAACGTTTTCACATTAATTCTTCATTTAAATCGTCCGAATCATCTAACAGCTAGTCAACGTCAGTTTTTCCCCAACTCAGAAATTCCTTCCCAAGATATCCTTCACGCGATATCTCAAAATGAGATTTAATATTGCCAGGTAAGTACAAATCCTCGACTAAAATGCCGCCGGACTTCCAGATGACAAAAATGATAAAGACGCAAAAACTGGAACGGCTCTACGGGAGTAATTAGAGAACTGCATCGAACATTAATTTCTGTCTCATTTGCATATCGCCTAACGACTATGTTATAATTAAAGTGTTATAAATTACTGCACTTTTATTCGGTCTATCGATTCAGCAACGATCTGGTTCTTAATTATCATCGCCAGTTCAGCTAGAACGGGGAATATTCACATGTTGAAATCTTTGAGGAATGGTTATGGTCGCGGACTGCCTGAAACCGTGAAACTACGGGTAGCGGCTTGCTTGCAGAAGCAGTAGCTGAAGAATGCGCTCCGGGACTCTTGTATGTTCCAGAATGGCATGTACCCAGTCAGTTCTATTCAGAAAGTAGATGGAGGACGATAACTCTTGACTGGTAGTATGCGGGTCCGCGAATGTCACGTTTATAATTGAGTGATTGATCTAAACTGAACTAAACTCCACATGAGTTAGGGATATTGACTTGAATTTCAAGAAAATATAGTTTAAATGGGATTTTGTGATGGAAATTTATATTAACATGATTTGAAGATGAAGGAAATGAAATTAATTTTAGGTTGTAAAATAAAGAAATTTTATTCCCAGAGAATTCAAGCATTTTAAGAATATCAATACAATGTATGGCCTTTTGTGAGTCAAATGGCATCCAACAAAAATTTTCTGCACCGAATCATCCAGCCACAAATGGACTAGCTGAGCGCACTGTGCAAACCTTAAAACAAAAACTGAAAGCTATGAGTGAAGAACCAGGAAGCCTAAGAGAAAAACTAAATGCATTTCTCTTCAAATATAGAAGTACACCGTTAATTAATGGGAAAACACCAGCTGAACTTCACATCAATAGGAAACTGCGAACTCGCCTTCATTTGATTCAACCTCCAGTCGAAAATACCAGAAAACAAGAAAAGTTACCAGTTAGGAAATTTTATCCAGGAAGTAGAGTTCAAGCTCGAAATCATTCTGGTCCTGTAATGTGGAAATTTGGAACAGTCATAAAGAAATTAGGGAGATTACATTATCTTGTAAAACTCGACCATGGTTATATACTCAAGAGACATATTGATCAGTTAAGAGAAACTGAAGTTTTCAGTTTAACACCACCAGTAATGAACAAAACATGGAAATTTGCCCCAGAATCGCAGAGTACGGATGGATTTTCTGAAATTAAGAAACCAGAAGACAAAGTATATCAAGAAAATGTTACGACAGAAGCAAAGCTTGAAAAAATGCAGAATAACAGGACGGGTCTTGGAGAGCAGCCACCAGCAAACAAGAAAGAAATGCAGTCTGAAGCAGGAGAGGCATCCAGTATACAACCTCTACGTCGTTCGCAACGAGAGAGAAAACCTGTTGACCGTTTAATCTTATGAATATTTTCTTTTAGTGACGAAGAATTGTTATAACCCTGAAATGTCATAGAATATTATTTTACTTAATTCTATGCTAGTCATGGAAAATAGAGGTTAATTATATAGAGAGGTTAGTTAAAACACGTTGTAATAAGTCTTTTAATAAAACTCTTAAAATCAAAAAGGTGTTATATTAATTCGAAGCAAAATTTAAATACACAACAACGGGCATCAATAAAAGCTTGACATATTATTTGCATACTACACAGGAGGTTCCATAAACGGGGCAGAAGTTCTCTCAGATCATTTAAGGATTCTGGGGTAGGTTGATGATTATCTGATCTTCTTTGGAGCATAACCCATGCATGTTCTATGCAGTTCAAATCTGGTGAGCTCGGTGATATTGGTAAATGTGGAATACCAAGCTCCTCGCTCGCATTCTCAACTATGGCTGCACGGTGCGGTCTAGCGTAATCGTCTAGAAATTGAAAAGTTTCACCAATAGCAGCGTGAATTAGGCCAAACATTGCCAATGATATTGTCCCTATAGTGCAGGGCGGTCATATTCCCATGGCAAATGTCCTGAATAAAACATATCCTGGCCTATACAATAATAATAATAATAATTTTTATTTCCCAAATTGTCAAAGTACATGACAAAGTTACGAAATTGGTCAGTTACAAAAAATAGAGTTATAAATTTAAACAGGTTGGCAACTGATACCTTCTTAAACGGAGGCATAAAATGAACAGTAAAGGAAATCTACGAATAAATCAATTTAGACCTATATTTTTACAAAATTCATAATATTCTCCCATAACAGTACCCCCTCGGAATGGATGGACTTCTTGGACATAGCGACGATTACGGGGTATGCGTGGGATTGTCCATACCCTTATTCTTCCAGAATCTGAAAATCGTCCATATCTGGATTCATTAGTGAAAAGGACTCTACGCAATTGATGGTTCCAATTGATATGTTGCCTTGCCCATTCCAGTCATTGACGCTCATGGTCACGTGTTAATGGAACTCCTCTTAATGGACGTCTAAAACCTAGATTCATCTCTCTCAATCGTCGTCTGATGGTTTCGATGGAAACTGGGACTCCATCTGCATTTTGAAGATCATCTTCTCGCCGAAACGGTGATGAAACGATTCTGAGCAGGTGTTGTTTTTCGTCGCCGACCAAGCCTTGGTCTTTACAACACGGAACCTGTCTCCTCAAACCTATTTCAAAGTCACTTTGGGTGACTTGGAGCCTTTCCACTACAACAACCTGAGTTAAGCCACCCTGTAGCATTCCGATAGCCCTATTAGCCTCAGCGTTCGTTAATTCACGTCTTGGCATTTTCAGAAAACTCGTTTCAAATCAAACCCGTTTATAAAGTGAATCCATTTCAAAATACGAACATTCAGGAAGTATAAGCAAAGAACCAAACTTCAGAAAAAATACGACCAGATTGCCGAAATATCTCATACTGATTTCTATTGAATCGATTCTAGTTGTTATTCAGTTTTAAATGATTTCACAGCGATTTTCTAGAAGGTTACATACTTTTCAAAAGGATCGAATACGATATCCCCAACTCTTGTGGTGCAGTTTGTCTAGACTGATGGGAGGATACACAATTTTTTAAGAATTCATCGAGTACTTACACAAATGCATCGGAGGCACTGATATTACCTTAAAAGTTCGAAAAAACAAATGGAAAATTTACTCTGACAATAAATTAAACTTACACAGACTTTGTCCTAATCGCTTTCAAACATGACAAAAAATCCATATTGGAAATGATGATGGAGGACAATGACAAAATGGCCGAATAACAAAACAGGTAAACCGCATACATAAAAATAAATCAACAAGAAAGAAAAGACCTAGAAAAATAGTGTGAACGGAATCTATCATATTGGAATCCGATCAAACTGGACATTGGCATAATTCTCGTTGTCAGATTTTTTCGATATTCATGAACCGACATTGAAGAATAAAGTTAGGTCCTCCAATTGGGACTATTACTCTGTTTTGAGAACTTTGCGTATAATTTGCTAAGGATCTAGTGAATAATATGGTATCGTTCCAAATAGTGACAACTTTTATTTTATTCTGATGATGACTTCAGGGCGGAATGTGATTTTTCTGATCTCTCATCTGTCAATCAGTAAATAGCCTTGTTAATTGTCGATACGCTTCCGTTGTTTCTATTTCTATGTCTAAATCAGTAGCGCACCCAGGGAGGGGTCCCCCCGAAAGTCATTTTTGTTGAAGAAAAATTGAGAATTTCTATCATACGTCAAAGATGCATGTTGATGGAGCCCCCTTCCGAAAACTAATTCTGGGTGCGTCCTTGGTCTGAATCAGCCATGACTAAAAACCTCGAAACTATTTTTTTTTTCGAATGACTTCTGGAAAATGGATAAACCTTCAATAATGTAAACAAGAACCTGACCATGATAATTTACCATAATATCTTGCAAAATAAGCATTTAGAAGCAGTAGTTAGGTTTTCTCATATACGTAGATCCAAGGTGAGGAATAGAAAAAATAATTCTCGTTCGAAGAAAAAGTAAGAGTTAGATAGTCTTGACTTGGGTTATGATTAGATTTAAAAAAACATCGCAAATATTCGGCAGTGAATTCGTGCGAAGATTATCGACAACATGAACCGATTCGGTGATCACCGCAATCTCTAATCGCGGTATCCAGTGGCGTAGAGCAAAGTTCCCAAAGTTTTTCAAAAGAAAAATATTTGAAAGAAAGTGTATAAAATAATATATTCCTATATGAAACAACAAAAAATATCTGAATAAAATAATGTCGATTCCGATATAAAAATAACTAGAAAGATGTGATATCCAACTTGAAAAATTATTCAACAAAAATTCTTGTTCAATGCTGAGTACGCTCAAGTAAATCTGAGTGTTTGTGACATTGAATTCTTAAGATAATTCGTGATTATCTTAAGCTTGGAAAAAGATCTTTCCGCACTGAAATAGTTGCAAAGAATTTTAGAGATATGAGTGATTTCTTCTGAATAATTGACTGTGACTCAGGAATTGGCTCATTAAAATATGAGAAATCCTTTCTGCTTAGTTTTTCTCTCTGCAGTTAAAAAAATACCAGAGTCGTTTCTCATGAAAAAAAAATTTCGCGAATTGGCAAGTTAAACAGTTATTGGGGCCCCATTCAATACCGGGGTCCCCCCGCACCGCGGGGCCTGCGGAGTCCTCTCCTACGCCACTGGCGGCATCCCGTTGACATCGATCGGAATCAATTCAACGACTCCAATTTCCGTTCTCACGACGAAAATAACGTCGACGACGGTCGACATGATCGCATGACTGCCTTTGCGGGCTAATTTCTACCCGGAGCAACGTCATATCAACCGTCGATGCAACAGATTGACGGATATGATTGGCTTGCTCGACGATCCGTCAAAATGTGTGCCTGCCAACTGCAAACGTCGCTCTCGAAACGATCGACTTACATGCCGCAATTCGTCTTTGGGAGTTTTGGCCGGATTATACAGTCTGTCACACGAGGCACGAACGCGTCTCGGGTTATTGATGGCTCGCTCTGTGATGTATATGAGATCATCAATCTGCACGAGATTCTAGGGGAAAGCACGAAAAACTGAGTATTCTAGGGATATTTTGAGCTGTCTGCCCATCGTAGGTCCACGGCTTTCCTGATCAGCTAATTAACACTGTTTGGGGGGGCCACAATTGGTCATACCACCTGATCCCCTAGGCTCCTTAGTTTCTGGGATGATTCTAAACACTTTATGGCCAACATTATATCATAATTGTTTATTTAAAATTAACGTTGCTTTTTTATTTATCGATTGAGGCAGTACGAAGTCTGCCGGGTCAGCTTGTTTGCCAATACATGTCCACACAATACTTGTTCAAAATCCGGGTTGTTCTGATTTTGTAAAATACTGTTTAGGACTGTATCCAGATAATTGAGTTAGGGATGGTATTGTAAAAACATTTATTGACATCATTCACAATCATAAAATGAATAAGTCACCCGCATGAAGTTAATACAGTAAAAAATACAATATTAAAGTCATCTATAAACTCCGAGTGATTATTCAACTAAAAACAGAGGTAATCTAGAGATGTTCAAAATGAGAGGTCAGATGAAGTCAGACTTAGACTTTGAGAGAGTTCCATTAATTCAAAATTAAACACAGAGTTTACAGTGATGATGCAAATGAAATTTAATGCGAGAACCTCTTTATTTCATCAGAAAAACAAAAGGTTGAATAATGAATTGTTAGAGTAGACTGAGTTGTAATAAAAGTGAGATCAGGCCTTAGAGGGAATACGTGTTTCGAGAGCTTAGTAGTCTAAGTCTGGTCTTCATTGAGATTATTACAATGTGAGAATATCATGATTGAGAAATCAATAATTATGATCTATAACGTGGTTCTGTAAAGAGAAGGCTAATTAATCAATTGAGAGAAAATTTACAGTGACAAACTACTTTTAGTAAGCAGGGTTAGTGTTCATCAGAAAAATAAAAGCTACAATTGATAATTATGAGAATTACGATATGAGAGTACGTTGTATGAGTGCAAGAATCACTAACCCTATTGATTCGTTTGAAGCTGAAGGCTTGAGATCTTACTTGCTAAGTGCTCCCGATGAATGAACTTGAGAAATTCTTAGCTATAATGAGAAGATCATACCAGTTCAACTGTTTGATTAATATGTGAGGAGACCGCTCAAGGTGAAGCAGGGACTGAGACTGCCAATCAGGTTCAATATTTGAGTTACTTGATCTTTCAAATAATTCAGAGAAGTTCACTTGATTTTATTGAGAGAGAAGACTGATTCCATGATTCACCTTTACGTTTGAGAACTTTCATTAATCTGAAACTCGAGAACAATAATTAGCAAGTGTTATGAAAAGTGAATAATTGAGAAATGAGATGAATACATTGAGATAATGAGGTGCACATGAGAATATAATAAATCAGGATTCATTACCACAAATAATGTTCATTTTCTGAAGCAACCAATTACTTCCAATGTGAAAAGTCTAGAGAAATCTGAAAAAATCTATGAGAACTGCAAAAATATAACAAAATATATATCTAAAGAAGTCAAATACATTAGTTAAATGCAATAGAGATTTTATGAGAATAATGTGAGAGAGGATTACCAATATTTTTATAGATATTCATGATCTGAAACGTGGACACATTTTCAAACTATATAAAAAGCAGGAAAGTAACGTGAAATATGCAATAATGAGGGATTTTGAGAAGTACTCACCTATTTAATTGATTGCTTCAAAAAATGAACAAGATGATCAATTAATTTGCGAGGTGACTTTTAGAAAATTCTAATTTTACAAGAGAAGGTTGTCTTTCAGTCAGAGCTGAATTCAGAAAAAGAGGTAGATTAATTGATACAATAAACGAGCACGAGTTAATCTGTCAACTGATTAGCACATAGAACTAGGTTAACTTGACTGCCCATAGAGTTGAGAGATCGACTTGACGTTTCGGTGCGTTCAAACCATAGGCGTAGTTAAGGATGACGTCTGAGGGGGCTCAATTTTTAACAATACCCCTGCAACAATCGACGAAATCTCAGCAAATAGTTATCAGCATTTTAACGAACCATCAAACGAAATGAATAATAATTCATCGAGCTCACTTTCTTAGTGGTTTCTTGGCCGAAAATGAAATAATTCAAATTTGTATTGAGTAGACATTTTGAATTTAAATAAAGGTACTCACCATTCAATGGATTTATCATCTTGATATTGAAGTAATATCCATCATCACCTCTCCAAAACATCAGCGGATATTGTAGAGCTTCGTATGGACGGTGTGTTTCATATATTCGCAGCAATTCTCCAGTATTGCGACGAGTAAGAACAATATCACGCGTTTCCTAGTTTTCACCTACAATCACAATTGCCACTTCGTTTATTGCAGGGGCGTTTATCTGCTCCAATCACAACCTTGTGATTGTCACTTGGCATACGTTCCAAAGCAGTTTTATATAAGCGAACCAATGCATGATGTTCATGATGTAGTTGCTGCAGATCTGCAAATTGATTGACGTTAATCATCCATATTGCTTATATGAAGTAAATTCGAAGGAATTTTTGATGTGTTTCTTGAAGTGGGTGTAATAATACAATTCGATGACGAATCTGGCCTTGGATCTGAATAGCAGAAAGGGAAGACAAAATAAGTGATTTGAAATCATTAATGTTAATATTATATTCTTACCTGGAATGTTGGATTGAAGCCACGTCCTTTAATTATATCTGCTATTCCATCGTAGGTCCACGGTTCACCTGATCAGCTAATTAACACTTTTTTCACGAATGTCGGACTTCATAAAGAATGAATAGTCTTGGAATTATGGAAGAAGAAAACGATACGGCAAGCTATTGAAAATCTTGAGACTATTTGAGAAAATGCAGAATTTGACTCATACACACCCGTTATTATGATTGTGTAAGGACAAGAATTTCGTTTGACAATAACCTCACCGAATCCTACCTCCTCTGAATCAACAATTCGATCGGTAATTGAGTGAATTCATGAGAATTGGGACAGCAAAAGGAGAAAATTGGAAAACAGCATCCAGCCAATCAAATTGTATTGAGGGAGATATAGGAGAGGATAATAATGAGGAGTATAACAAGATCACTGCATGAAGATACTGGATAGCAGTAGATGATAAGCTCATCTTGGAAATCGCCAATTTCTGTCCGTATCTCGATAGTATTTCTATTGGGAAATCACATTTTTCCTTTCAATCAATAAATTTCATCATCTCAGACAAATATATCAACGAAGAGGAAAACGAATTCAAGGATACGCCCAGACTGTACGGTATTAGGAAATAGATGAAAATTTCCTCTTTCAGAGTTGCACCTTTTTTCTGAACGATGATATACAGGGTGTTCCACCGGGAGTGGCCATCAGAAGTTTATGAGGAAATAATAATTCGATCAATTTGAAACTTTGTGAGAAGATTTATATCCCATCCAAAACTAGATAAATATCATAGGTTGTATAAGTATTCGATGGAAGTTGGAAGTACACATAACAGAACCAATCTGTTATATAAAAGTGTCATCTGTCAACAGAAAATTATAATGAAGAGACGCCATTTTACAAACAACAAGGAATATATCAACCGATAGGTATATTGAAACAAAAAAACTTAATGTATGAAAAATTATGATTTTGGCTGAAGAATGTGATTTGAATTTGTTTATCAAATCATCGATGAATTATTTAAAATTTTTTTCATTATTATTTTTTTTCTGAAGCCCATGAAAATTTAGCACCACATTTGCCATAGATTTCACAGTGAGATTAATTTGCCGTGGGAAATATCTTCTGGATTTCGAGATCTCACATTCAATAATATATCAGCTTTAACAAAGACTCATCGCTTATACATAAACTGCTGCACAAGAATTAGGGTATTGACTTTAAATTTAAGCGTGTAGGTCTGCAGCGTATACGGGGTGGTTATGAAAAATCTAGTAAAATAACGAAATTTTTTCCCAGAGAATTCAAGGATTTTAAGACTATCAATACAATGTATGGCCTCCACGGGCATCCATAACAGCTTGACAACTTCTTTGCATACTATACACGAGGTTGTTGTACATTTCTTGAGGAATTTGGTGCCATAAACGGGGCGGAAGCTTTCTCAGATCATTTAAGAATTCTGGGGTAGGTTGATGGTTATCTAATCTTCTTTGGAGCATATCCCACGCATGTTCTATGCAATTCAAATCTGGTGAGTGCGGAGGTATTGGTAAATGTGGAATACTAAGCTCCTCGCGCATTCTCAACTATGGCTGCACGTTGCGGTCTAGCGTTATCGACTAGATATTGAAAAGTTTCACCAATAGCAGAGTGAAAATTTGGCAAAACATTGTCAATGACATGCCCCCTATAGTGTGAGGCGGTTATATTCCCAGGACAAATGTGTAGATGTTTGCTCCCGTAGAAACATATCCCGGCTCATACCATATCACTACCCCCTCGGAATAGATGGACTTCTTGGACATATCGACGATTACGGGATATGCATGGGATTGTCCATACCCTTATTATTCGAGAATCTGAAAATCGTCCATATCTGGATTCATCAGTGAAAAGGACGCTACGCCATTGATAGTTCCAATTGATATGTTGCCTTGCCCATCTGGCATCTAGAACCTAGATTCACCTTTCTCAAACGTCTTCTGATGGTTTCGATGGAAACTTGGACCCCATCTGCATTTTGAAGAGTATTCCGAAGCATTCTACACGTAGATGTAGGCTCTCTTCTCGCCGAAACGGTGATGAAACGATCTTGAGCAGGTGTTTTTTTCGTCGCCCACCAAGCCTTGGTCATTCCAACACGGAACTCTGTACCATTCCGATAGCCCTATTAGCCTCAGCGTTCCTTAATTTACGTCTTGGCATTTTCAGAAAACTCGTTTCAAATGGAAGCCGTTGATAATCGGACTTCATTTCAAAATAGGAACATTCATGAAGCATATGCATAGAACCAAAGTTCAGAAAAAAGGCGACCAAATTGATGAAGTGTCTCATACTGACTTTTATTATTGAGTTTCAAATGATTTTACAGCCTACTAAAGGCACAATAGTATATTCTAAAACAAATTGAGCTCCTATTCCAACACGAATGCGAAGTTCTAAAACGAGCGAGGAAGGAGCGAGTTTTCGATAGCATGAGTGTTGAAATTGCATTCTGCTACGAGTTTAAGACGATATTTTCTCTATTTCTATCAAATTTTGTGAAATACTCTCAAAACTCACATGAAAATTCATGTTAGTGACTTTTATATTTCATTTTGGCAGTTGGTGTGACAATTTGACAAATTAGGGAATATGAATTGATTTGATTCGAAACTTTATTCGATCGGAGGTAAGTACTGATAACTACAAAACGAAAAATATAACTGAAACAATGCTGTAATGAGTTTCATTACAGCACTATTTTTAGTACTGTAATGAACTCATTACGATACTGAAATAGAGAAAATAGTCTCATAATTGACCGAAAAATAGTAGGGATGAATGGTGGTATGTGTCTTATATTGGAACGTGGGTTCCTTCACAGGACAAGTATACAATCATGAAGAATAGATTGATAGATTTCTATTGAATGTCGTGAAAGAGTTCTCCAAACGTTTCTACATTAAACCTGTAGCAGGCTGAAAGTGCTCTACAGACACAACCTAATTGTTGTATAAATCTTGCCCATTTTGGTTGAATAAGTTTTGTATATATACGAAATGAAAATGTTCACAGTACTTCGACTTGTCGTATAAAAAAGTACGGAAAACTCTTACAAAATTCTTATAAGACATCAAATTGCTGGGTCGGAAACATCATTATTCTCATCTCATTACTATGCAATTAATATACTATATTGAAATTCCAAAAAACGCGTTCTAACAAAAAAAAAAAAACACCGATCGGTAAAACCAGATACTACAGTTAAAATTAAGAATGTTTATTCTGCCACCTGCTCAGATCGAATGCAAATACTCGCCAACCCTTTCGCCACCAAATCCGCCCGAAAAAAACACCAGAACCCGAAAATTAAGGGAAAATGTAACACCCTGTCGGCACACTTTGCAAGGGCCCTGACTCGTCGAGTGCTAACCTGAATATTCAGTATGAATGAACATCTGCGTTGACAACTCCCAATTAGTCATTCCGTTTCACTGTTCTTGCATTATTTTGAATGCATTAAAATTTCTGCCTCTCGAGATTATGCGTGGCTTTGCCGGGATTCGGGCTCAGAAGCGCTCCGGCTGCTGAGTGATTTCGGCTGACGCGTTCTGCTAAGTTTTGGGGGAGTTTGGAGGTCTTTGTTTCGAATAATCTCATTGTTTTGGCAGGTAGCACCGCTGTTTATTGGGGGAATGAAGAGTTGCGGTTTGTGGTGAAAACATTCAGATTTCTATATCGTCGGTTTTGTTCCTGAGGATTACTCAAGAACGAATGATTCATGATTCATACAGGGTGAATCATGTTCGTACACTACAGGGTGTTCAGGTTTATATGATTTAGTACCACATCTCCTAAATCAAGAGAGATAGCCTCTGAGAAAGCAGAAGCTTGAGATTCATTCAGATGGATGAAATTGAGAATTTCTTATGTATAATGAGGAGATCATACCAGTTGAATGGTTTTATCAATATTTGAAGAGACCGCTCAAGGTGAAGCAAGGACTGAGACTGTCAAACAGATTCAATGTTTGACCTTCTTGATCGTTCAAATATTTCAGAGAAGTTCACTGGTTTTTATTAAAGAGAGAAGACTGATTCCATGATTCACCTTTGCGTTTGAGGATTTTCATTCATCTGAAACTCGAGAACAATAATTAGCAAGTGTTGTGAGAAGTGAATACTTGAGAAATGAAATGAATCGATTAAGATAATGAGATGCGCATGAGATTATAACAAATCAGTATTTATTACCACAGAGAATGTTCATTCTTGGAGCAAGTAATCACTAACTTCCATGTGAGGAGTCTAGAGATATCTGAAAAATCTATAGGAACTGAAAAATATACCAAAACATATATCTTAGAGAAGTCCAATGCATTAGTTTAACGCAATAGAGATCTCATTAGAATAAAGTGAGGGAGGATTACCAATATTTTCATAGATTCTCATGACTGAAACGTGGACAAATTTTCAAACTTCAAAAAAGCAGGAAAATAACATGAAATATGCAACAATTAAGGATTCTGAAAATCCTTTCAACTTTGTGAGTAATAGTTACTTCAAGAAATGAACGAGATGATCAGTTATTAAGCGGGGGTGACTTTTCTAAAATGCTAATTACAAGAGGAGGTGTTGAAAACTGCCGGCTGACGCGTTCTGCTAAGTTGTTGGGGGAGTCTGAAGCGCGGGGAGGTCTTTGTTTCGAATAATCTCATTGTTTTGGCAGGTAGCACGGGTGTTTATTGGGGAAATCAAAAGTTGCGGTTTGTGGTGAAAACATTCAGATTTCTATATCGTCGGTTTCGTTCCTGAGGGTTACTCAAGAACGAATGATTCATGATTCATACAGGGTGAATCTTCTTCGTACTGTACAGGGTGTTCAGGTTTATATGATTTAGTGCTACATCTCCTAAATCATAAGAGATAGAAAGGGTAATATACACTCCTCGTCAATAAATTCCGGATAGGCAAAATTTTTGTCAAATTCAACACCCTGTATCTTTTTTCGTGATTCTCCGATTTTTTTGAAAATTTTCACCAGGTATAGTGTTAGGTTTTGTTATATTAACCTGAAATTGCGAAAATACCTGTAGTTCATCCGTTATAGAGGGTGGACCAAAACCTTGTCTTATACCCTTCATTTCTAAACACCCTGTGGTGAATTTGAGGCAGAAAATTTGACATCACTCAGTTTTAATTTGAAGTGTGACTCTTTCTTATGAAAACGTTTCTTGATTTACGTCAGTATCTGCTTTAAAAGAAAAGATACACATTTTCAAAGAAAGTGTTGCATTTTTTAAATCTTAATAACAATTCAAAACATTACAATATCTTATCTACTAGCAAGCATAAACAAACATCTGAAAATTAATAGCGTGTATTTCCAACTCGCTTTCTCATCACTTCTACCATACGACGTGGCACACTTTCAATGCATTTCCGAATTGCTTCTGGGGGAATATTTTCCCGTTCTTCAAGAAGGGCTGTTCGGGTGAGGTGTTGGGCTACCAATTTCGAACATGTCTATCTAGCATATCCCATACATGTTCGATTGGATTTAAATCCGGCTTCTGGCTGGCCACACGAATCGTTGCATATTCACCTCTTCAAAGTATTCTGTTACAACCCGTGCAACGTGAGGCCTAGCATTGTTCTGCATTTACAGAAATTGTTTCTTCCCCCAGAAGCAATTCGTAAATATATTGAAAGTATGCCTCGTCGTATGGTAGAAGTGATGAGAAGGCGAGGTGGAAATACACGCTATTAATTTTCAGATGTTTGTTTATGTTTACTAGTCGATAAGGTATTGTAATGTTTCAAATTGTAATAGAAATTGAAAAAATGCAAAACTTTCTTTCAAAATGTGAATCTTTTTTTTAAAGCAGAGACTGACGTAAATCAAAAAACAGTTTTTTAAGAAAGAGTCACACTTTAAATTAAAATTGAATGATATCAAATTTTCCGCCTCCAATTCACCACAGGGTGTTTCACCCTGTATAACGGATAAACTACAGGTATTTTCGCAAAGTAAATTTCAAGTTGATACAACAAGACTCAATACTATACCTGGTGAAAATTTCATTAAAATCAGAGAACCACGAAAAAAAAAACAGGGTGTTGAATTTGACAAAAATTTTGTCTGTTCGGAATTTATTGGCAGGAAGTACATTTTAAATGGTTAATCGAAAAATTCAATTAATGTAAACTGAAATAATTATTTTTTTTATAAAATTTTTATTACTCTGAATAAACCCACTCTGGTTTAAACAAATTATACCAACTATTTATCTCCAATTTTGAATCACCATAAAATAGGGAATTTTTTCAAACCAGAGAGGGTTTATTCAGAGTAATAAAAATTATTTAAAAAAAGAATTCTTTTATTTTACATTTATTGGGCTTTCCGTTCAACTTTTTCGAATAATTTTTATTTGGAGTAACAATACAATAATCTAGGATTAATGTGGGCAAAAATCGCTATACTTAATCACATACTGACCCCGTGATTTGAAATAATACTTCGAAAATCGGCAATTTTTGGAAACTGTTTTCGATTAACTAATTTTGGTGTGATGAGTTAGTGGTGGGTCTCCTCAGAAAGCACTTGCTGAGAATGGGCGTATCATATACTTACGAGTGTAGATTCTGTGGGGAGGAGAAAAATCTCCTATTCCCTTGTCGCATAATGTTTTGGCATTGTCAGCGAAAGGAAATAATGCTTTGGTCAAGCGACCTGTAGGACTGAGGAATTAGCCTCACTGAAGCCACGAGTGGTGGGTCTACTCTTTCGTGGTGTGACGTTTGATTCACTAGTCATCGGACACCCTGTATATCCAAAAATTTCAAAAAATACTTTTGGTCAACATAATTCATGGAGGATCAAATTAACTCTCGTCTGGGTAATAATTTTACTTTAACCAATTTTTTTATGAATCAATATGACAACTTATAATAATTGTAAATGATATGAGGATATGAATCAAAATCAAAACCTTCTTTGGTATTTTCGATATAAAAACTCGAAATAATATCATGATATATATTTTAGTATTGTCTAAGAATGGTCTATAGTTTTCATTTGAAATTTTTTTTAATATCTCTAAAATTCGAAGCGGCACGAAAATTTCGATTTCGATAGCACCTGTGAAAAGTACTTCAAACACTTCCCTAATATATTTTCATTTATTTCAATTATAAAAGTGTGGAAAATATAGCAAAATGATAACTGGCCAATTTCCAATTCATTCAAAAAACATTTCATCACGTCAGTTCAATATTAACGTCTCCAAACCTAAGAATGAAATGAAATTGGATTTATCGAAAATCTGCGACAACCCATGCTCTCACCGCCTGTATTTTCCTTCAGAGACAACCTCCATCTTTCATAGAAACGTATAAAACAGTTGGAGGACCTCAAACGTCAGCGTAAATCAAGGAAATGGTTCAACTTCAAAATTGAGAGCAAACGAATCTCAATAAATTTCATCTAATTGCCACTTGTGTATTTCCTCAAGTTTGGCACGTGACCTCTGGGAGGAGCGCAGTCTTCAATATGGGAGTTGACCTATTTCATCATCTGCCTGGAAGTTATCACCCAGTCTATAGGATTGTTTGCGCTGCAGTTTTTCAGGGAAGCTAGAAAACCAGAAGAGAGATTTTTATAAGGTTATCTATTTTCATCGCTCTGTGAAATACTTCCAGATATTGCGGTATTGCAACACAAACATTTTTTATATTTCATAAAAATTAGTTGTTTTCTCTTTCGATTTTACTGTGTGTCTGCTACTGATTACGTTTACAGTGATGGAGTAATCTAAATTGATTGCGAGAGCCTCGCTATTCCATCAGGAAAACAGAAGGTTAAATAATGAATTTATTGTAGGCTGGGTTATACGTGCATTGAAAACTTAGTAGTCTAAGTCTGTTCTTCATTGAGATTATTACAATATGAGAATATCATGATCGAAAATTCAATATTTATAATTTATAACGTTGGTCTATAAGAGCAAAATTAATCAATGAAAACTACATTTACTGTGGCGAACTACAGGAGCTGTAGGATCAGTGTTCATCAGAAAAATAGAGGTTACACTTGAAAAATTATGAGGATTATCATGATAATACAATGAATTGAAACCACTGATCCGATTGGTTTTATAGAGCTGAAGGCTTGAGATTTTACTTGCTGAGTTGCTCAGATGAATGAACTTGAGAATTTCATGTTTATAATGAGGAGATCATACAAATTGAATGATTTTACCAATATAAGAGGAGACCGTTCAAGGTGAAGCAGGGACTGAGGCTGTCAAACAGGTTCAATAACTAAACTACTTGGTTTTATCGAGAGAAAAAACTGATTCCATGGTTCACCTTTGCCTTTGAGGATTTTTCATTATTCTGAAACTTGAGAACCATAATCACCAAGTGTTATGGGAAGTGAATAGTTGAGAAATGAGATAAACTGATTAAGAGAATGAGATAAACATGAGGATATAATGAATCAGTATTTATTACCAACGAGAAAGACATGAGAATGTTCATTCTTGTAGCAAGTAATCATTTCTATTTGAGGAGTCTAGAGATATCTGAAAAATCTATGAGAACTACAAAAATATAACGAGATATATATCTTAGCGGATTCAAATACTATAGTTTAACGCAATAGATATTTTATTTAAATGAAGCCAGAGAGGATTGCCAATATTTTTATAGATTCTCATGATCTGAAACGTGTACAAATCTTCAAACTTCATGAAAAGTAGGAAAATAACATGAAAATGCAACAATTAATGAATTCTGAGAATTCACGTACCTTCTTATGATAATTACTCCAAGAAATGAAGGAGAAGAACAGTGATTATGCGAGGTGACTTTTTGAAAATTTTAATTACAAGAGTAGCTCAAGAGGAGGTCTATTCACAGGCAGAGCTGGATTACAAAAGAGAGGACGATTAATTGATTCAACTAATGAACATGAGTTGATCTGTCAGCTGATTAATACATAGAGGTAGGTTAATTTGACGCTAGCAGTCAATCAGCTGACCATAGAGCTTTACTTGCTGGAGTGGACGGAGCGCTGTGAGACGTACCATAGGCTTAGATGCAGATGAGGTCAGAGGGGTGCAATGCTCAATTTTCAATAGACACTGACGAGTGTCGATTCTGTGGGTGGGAAGAAGAAACTCCTATTCACCTAGTCACGGAATTCTTCGCCACTGTAAGCCAAAATAAACAATACCTTACTTGTAGGAGTAAGGAATTAAGCGTCGTTGATGCCACCCCAGATATTGAATTTGATTAGATCACTGGAACTGAAAGAATAGCTGTAAAGGATGTGGTGAGATTAGCCAGCGACGGGCCCAAGGGGGGGGATGGGGGGGATCATCCCCCCCAATGTTGAACGAAGTTGGCAAATTTTCAAAGCAGTTGGAAGATTTTCAAGAGAGTTGGAAAAATTTCAAAGCAGTTGGAAAAAATTTCAAAAGGGTTGGAAAAAATCCAAAGTAGTTGGCAAAATTTCTAAGCATTGGGAAAATTCCAAAACAGTTGAAAAAAGTTCAAAGCAGTTGGTAAAGTTTCGAAACAGTTGAAAAACATAATTCCAAGAGAGTTATGAAATACGAAGGAATCTGAATTAGAAAAAACAAGTTTGCAATCAGTAGTTGACAATATATGTATAGCCGGCAATAAATGGTATTTAACCCAATATTTTTACCATCAAGTGTTGGAAGAGATGCGGCCTGAAGAAATAGGTACCCAGTTGTAAATTTTTCAGTTACGTCGCATGGACTGTGTCATAAAAAAACCTTCTGGTATCATAAATTTAAGCTGTTACTTTCAGATGAGCAGAATCATCATTAGGTTCGCTCTTCGTACATTGTGTTATAGTATTGCGAATAAACAATATGTGTATATAAATTTAAATAATGAACTAAAAAAGATTCAAAGTGAAGTTTGAGTTATGTGGTGCCTTATAAAAAATAACAAAAAATTATGAGCAGAAACTGCACGGAGGAGAACAAGTTTGAGAGAAAATTATGGGTAGTGACCACAGAATATCAGAAGTCACAGTCACAACAACAATCTTTCAAAATACCAAATATATCCCCAATTCCAAACACTAATTGCAGTGAACGCTGCAAAAGAGTTCGAAATCGCCAACTCAAATTAGGAAATTTTGTTCAAAATTGTTTCTTCAATATGAGTGTCGAAACCGTTTCCCTACCAAATCGGGGATCTGTTTCTTTTTTAAGAAGTATCTTGATTTATGACACACACTTTGACACACATTTTCTGTGTAAACTAGGGACTTATTTTGCTTTTCTTTATTTCATAAAATCTGTAAGCAAAAGTGAGGCTCATTTTTTATCAAACGAAATATATTTTCAGAAAATTTTGTTCCTTTTATTCTGTGAAATGGACCCATGTTAGGATGAGCAGTTTCAATATTTTGAATCTCATCAAAGTGGTAAGTAATTTACTTTGATTTTTCATCTACCCAACATTCAATCATATATATTTCTTTATTTTATGAAATCTGCTTTTTTGTGAAAAATATTTTGTTTTATGATGCTTGAAATTTTGAGATACACCAAATAATGAAACTGAACTAAATTGAAGAATGATACAAAAAGTGTGTCTCAAAGTATCGAACATACTTCAAGGTACTCCTTACAATATATCCTTCCCAATATTAACTCCTTTCACGGAATGAATAGATTTTTCCGAAAAAATATTTTCTCTGATGAAAATGCGCCGTGCCTTCGCTCCCAGATTCCACGAAATGAAGAAAAGCTACAAAACTGAAGAAACAAACAAGTAGTGTTTTTCAAAGTTTCAAGCAACATCAAGATACTCTTTATGAAAAAAAAACTCAATAAAATCTACTTTATTGTATGTTCGGTAGATGGCAAAAAAGTTAATTACTCCTCACTCTGTTGAAATTCATCATTTTGAATTTTTTCAACCGAAACAAATATTATACCAAAATATATATATAACGAATTCCTGTCAATTCAATGTCCAGTTGGAAAATTTTCGATGGATTTCCCCCCCCCAAAAATTTGCCTTCGGCCCGTCCCTGAGATTAGCTTTGTCAGGGAACACAATAGACCATGACGTCGCAGAGGACTGTAACCTCTGTTCAAAATCAGGGTTGTTCTGATTTTGTTAAATTACTGTGAAGGACTGTATCCAGATAATTTAGTTGGAGATGGTAGTGTAAAAACTTTTATTGATATCATTCACAATCATAAAATGAATAAGTCACCCGCCATGAAGTTAATACAGTAAAAATACAAATATTGAAGTCATCTATAAACTCAGAGTGAATTAATTATTAAACTAAAAATGGAGGTTATCTAGAAATGTTCAGAATGAGAGGTCAGATGAAGTCAGACTTAGACTTTGAAATAGTTCCATTAATTCAAAATTAAACACACCGTTCATAGAGATGATGCAATTGAAATTGATTGTGAGAGCCTCTTTATTTTATCAGAAAAACAGAAGGTTGAATAATTTTATGTTAGAGTAGGCTGAGTTGTAATGAAAGTGAGATCAGGCCTTAGAGGAGATACGTGTATTGAAAGCTTGGTAATCTAAGTCTGTTCTTCATTGGGATTATTACAAATGTGAGAATATCATGATTGAGAAATCAATATTTATGATCTATAATGTTGGTCTATAAAGAGAATGCTAATTAATCAATTGAGACGACATTTACCGTGACAAACTGCTTTCAGTAGGCACTGTTAGTGTTAATCAGAAAATAGAGGCTACAATTGACAATTATGAGGATTACAACATGAGAGTTCTATGTATGAATTAAAACCACCTACCCTTTGGTTTGAGGAAGCAGAATCTCGAGATTCATTCAGATGGATGAAATTGAGAATTTCTTATGTATAATGAGGAGATCATACCAGTTGAATGGTTTTATCAATATTTGAGGAGACCGGACTGAGACTGTCAACCAGGTTCAATGTTTTAGCTACTTGATCGTTCAAATATTTCAGAGAAGTTCACTCGGTTTAATTTAAGAGAGAAAACTGATTCCATGATTCACCTTTGCATTTGAGGATTTTCATTCATCTGAAACTCGAGAACAATAATTAGCAAGTGTTGTGAGAAGTGAATACTTGAGAAATGAGATGAATCGATTAAGATAATGTGATGCGCATGAGAATATAACAAATCAGTATTTATTAACACAGAGAATGTTCATTTTTGGAGCAAGTAATCAATTCCATGTGAGGAGTCTAGAGATATTTGAAAAATCTATGAGAACTGAAAAATATACCAAAATATATATCTTAGATAAGTCCAATGCATTAGTTTAACGCAATAGAGATCCTATTAGAATAAAGTGAGAAAGATTACCAATATTTTTATAAATTTTCATGACTGAAACGTGAACAAATTTTCAAACTTTATAAAAAGCAGGAAAATAACATGGAATATGCAACAATTGAGGATTCTGAGAATCCACTCATCTTTTTGAGGATTAGTTACTAAAGATGATCAGTTATTATGCGGGGTGACTTTTTGAAAATTTTAATTTACAAGAGTAGCTCAAAAGGAGGTCTATTCAAAGCCAGAGCTGGATTACAAAAGAGGGGACGATTAATTGATTCAATGAATGAACATGAGTCAATCTGTCAGCTGATTAATACATAGAAGACGCTTATTTGACGCGAGCAGTCAATCAGCTGACCATAGAGCTATAGGAGTGGAAAGGGCGTGGCGCTGCGATCTAACCATAGGAGTAGCTGGGGATGAGGTCTGAGGGGTGCAATGTTCAATTTTCAACAACCTCTTTTGAACTAAATTGAACTGCAATCATTGTCTCAATGTGTACATTATAATGGTGTTGGGGCGCTTTCCATATGTGCCTCTACCTTTTTTTTCTTGGGTATATAACAAATGCCTAGTCTCCAAATTCGGGCGCGGACTCTCTAAGGCTCGCTGAGGCCCCCTTTATCAGAATTCCATTCCGTCAGACATTCGTTTTGTTTGTCGGAAAAAAGCTGTTATCCGAACGGGAACGTAAGTTAGTTGCACACGTCCGCGGCCGTAAATTTTCGGTTAAACTCCGGGCAAAAACGTGAAACATCCTGCTTGAACCTTTATTGGATTTCCCCCGGTATCGCCGTTAGTTTTTTATTGCTGCCGCCTCTTTTTGCGCACCTTCGAGCCACGATTCCGCCCCCGCTGACGCGGCTAGTCGCCTCTGGGTCGTAATATAATGGGAAGCGAAAATGGACACGCGTTTCCGAATTTCCCGTTCTTGAATAAACATTCGCTCTGTCGACGTTTTGTTGATTGCGAGGTTTTATGTTCGTTTTGCTCCCTGGCTTTGTTTTTCGTTGCAAGAAAATTCTCCACTATACAAGACAGGAGTTAACTCAGCATTACTCCCTCTTTATCGAACCAAGATTCACTATTCCCTCCACTCAATTTAATCATACAATGGGTGTAAATGTTGAGGAAAGCAGGATAAACAACGACTCACACAATTTGATAGTTTGATGTTTAAAAAGGGGTTACAGTCCACTGCGACCTTATGGTCTATTGTGCCCCCTGACAAAGCTTTACAGCTCGCCTTCCAGTCCCAAAGATCTTATGAAATCTAATATCTCGGAAGGCTTCAGTGAGGCTAATTCCTCACTCCTACAGGTCTCTTGACCAAAGCCTTGTTTCCTTTGGCTTACAATGCCAAAGCATTCTGTGACTAGGTGAATAGAAGTTTCTTCCTCCTCCCCACAGAATCTACACTCGTCAGTGACCGATACACCCATTTTCAGCAAGTGCTTTCTGAGGCGACAATACCCTGTAAGAAAGCCAGTGAGGAGGAACTTTGTGGAGGGATCCAACCCTGGAAGATTCTGCCAGAGTGTTTTTCTTTCAGTTTTCTCCTTCTCCAGAAACTCTTTCTTATAGGTACATTTTCTTATACCACAGAAGGGTTCTGAGCCAGTGACTGGTTTCCGAGCACCCTCTCTGGCAAGTTTGTTGGCCTTTTCGTTACCTGTGCTTCCCGAATGACCAGGAACCCAGATTAAAGAGACCTTATTTTTCTTGCCTACCTCATTGAGTTTGCTCCGGCATTCCCATGTTGACTCTGAGTCGATGACATAGGAGTTCAGTGCTTTAATAGCAGCTTGACTATCTGAGTGAATAGCTATGTCGCAATTCTGATAGTTTCTCTCTAGATTAATGTCTAGACATCTTTCGATTGCTAATATTTCTGCTTGAAGAACACTCACACAGGAACCTAACGATAGTGCACACTTGGCTTTGGCCCCGTGAACCCCAGCGCCAGCTCCGTGTTGGTTTTAGAACAATCTGTATAGCATTTAACAGTAGTTTCTTTGAAATTTTGGTCGGTGTATTCCCGCTCCCATTCCTCTTTTTTTGCAAAGCATCGTACTGAAGTTTTTCCCAGTACTTCAGGGTTTCGTTCCACCAAGGAGCTTCCTTTCTCTCCTGCTCTACATGCTTTTACAGATCGTTATCGCGGTGTTTTTACTGGCCTATTTCGATCTGGTTTGAGTTATATTTCAGATGTTTCCTTTAAATAGACCATTGTGTTTGCACTTCCTTGGAGAAGATGAAGGTGTTATTATTTAGGACTCACACGATTAGTCTTCACCTTGTCGTAGTGTGCGAGCTTAAGTATTTCTGATGAATCCTGAGAAGAATGTTCTTGAGGGGAGCAATGAAAGAATGACCCGACCCCTCTTCCCCATGTTCCCCTAACAACATAGGTTAAGCGTGTTTCAGAAAAATCCCAAGGCACCGAGAAGAAACGAAAGAAGAGCTGAAGACATGCTGTTTCCAAGCGGAGAACCAAGCTAACACTAGTCCAGGAAGGCCTTGGATTTGTCGGTGTTCGAGCTAGCAAGCAAAGGCTTCGAGTCATGAGCAAATGAGAGAACGGCGTGGTGACTATGGCTCTATTGACTCCTTGAGTCCTCCAACATTGGGTAGACTTAAATAATAATGTAAGCACAATATGCAAGATAGCAGCGCTAGAACGAACAAGAGCAAAATGGCTTCCTTTGCCTTCCCTCCTGAGATTGAAACATTCCAGAGCCGGACTCAAGCTGTAAGTTAGGACTCCATCCAGAGTACTTGGACTTCTATTCAAAACTAATGAGTAATATACTGCTCCACATGAGTTAAAACTCAATAACAACTTGAATCGATCCGATAAAAATCAGTATGAGACATTTTGTCAATCTGGTCATTATTCTGGAGTTTGGTTCTTTGCATATGCTTCATGAATGTTTCTATTTTGAAATGGAGTCCGTTTATAATACGGCTTCGATTTGAAACGAATTTTCTGAAAATGTCAAGACGTAAATTAACAAACGCTGAGGCTAATAGGGCTTTCGGAATGCTACTGGGTGGCCTAACTTAGGTTGTTGTAGCGGAAAGGCTCCAAGTCAGCCAAAGTGTAATATCTCGACTTTGGAATAGGTTCAGGGTGACCATGAGCCTCAAAGACTCGATTGGACAAGGCATCATATCAATGGCGTAGTGTCCTTTTCAATGATGAGTCCAGATATGGACAATTTTCAGATTCTCGAAGAATAAAGGTATGGACAATCCCACGCATACCCCGTAATCATCGCTATGTCCAAGAAGTCTATCCATTCCGAGGGAGTAGTGCTATGGTATGGGCCCGGATATATTTCAACGGGAGCAAAGATCTACACATTTGTCCTGCGAATATGAGCGCCTTACACTATATGGAGCATGTCATTGACAATGTTTTGCCAAATTTTCACGCTGCTATTAGTGAAACTTTTCAATTTCTAGAAGATAACGCTAGACCGCACCGTGCAGCCATAGTTGAGATTGCGTGCGAGTAGCTTGGTATTCCACATTTACCAATACCTCCGCACTCACCAGAATTGAATTGCATAGAACATGAATGAAATATGCTCCAAAGAAGATTAGATTATCATCAACCTACCCCAGAATCCTTAAATGATCTGAGAGAGCTTCTGCCTCGTTTATGGAACCAAATTCCTCAAGAAATGTTCAAAAACCTTGTGTGCAGTATGCAAAGAAGATGTCAAGCTGTCATTGATGCCCGTGGATGCCATACATTGTATTGATAGTCTTGAAATGCTAAAATTCTCTGGGAATAAAATTTCGTAATTTTACTCGATTTTTCTTAACCATCCTGCATAACCTGTAGAACTGCAGTCTAAAATTAATTTTATTTCCTGCAACTTGAAATCATATTAATATGAATTTTCATCACAAAATCTCATTTGAACTATATTTTTTTCAATTTAAGTCAATATCCCTAATTCATGTGGAGCAATTTATTAGTACTCTGCCAACACCTAACTCTCATAGCTTCATTTTCGAAGAAGAAAGGAGCATTTGCTCTCTACCTCAATTTATACGGAAGCGAGTACAGAGTCGTCTTAGACCTCTCAAGATTATTCTTAAAACTAAATCTGTGCACTGGAGGACTTCAAGGATAAATGGCAAGCTCCAAACTCCAAACCCACATTTTAACAACCCCAGCTTAAATGCTGAAGAATTTCATAGTAACTGGTGTCCCATCGACAAAAGCAACTTGCATGGATGGAATCGGTTTTCTTGGGGTTCCAGCCAAGCAGCTGAGGGGGGTTTTTCAGTTGGTTAAAGCCTCGAATTGCTGAACAACATTATTCGAAAAACCGAAAAAAAAAAATTTCTTCGGAGGGTTAGAAAGATATTCAGGCAAATTTTTGAAAATTGATGTTTATGCATTTTTACTTAATTTCGTATATCAAAAAAAGTTTTTTCCACTCTTTCCATCTCTACGAGTAAATACATCATATCTAATGATTTCATTTTCCTGAAAATTAACCGAACTAACAGTCAAATTTTCGGAAGGTTACCAATATACAGGCTGTCCTTTAAGTCGACGTCAAGCCTGAATCCGGTAACAGACTGAGTAATAGTCGTCATCAAAAAAATATTCTAAGTGGTGTATTTTTCAAATTATATTGCATATTCTATTATTCGAGAAAATGTGATGATTTTCGAACTCCTGTTGCTACAATGTTTCACTTCTTTCAAACTTTATTTTTCCTATGTTGCCCCGGATGGTGCTTCTGTCCCCTGTGATCTTCAATTCTTAGCTGTTCCAGCTTGAAAAATAATATCACTTTTTGCCGAATCAAATATTCAAAATTAATATTTCTACCAACTTCAACTGATTGTACTGAAAAAAATTTGTATGACATCAGTTTGGTAAGTTGCTTCAAAAGTAAGCACATTCAATAAAGTTTCTGAAATGGTACAACACTTACTACATTATTCTTCAGATCAGTTAAAAAAAAGTCTTTCTTGAAGAAACACAGTTTCGTACAATTTCTTCGAACTTTGTTAAAATGATTCCAGTGCATCCAAAACTTTAAGAATCGTACGTCAAGGACTACTGATCACAGACAATAATTGGAGTCGTCGCTGCGCTCCTCCTCCAAACTATTGTCTTTGATCGGTAAAATGCCGTTCTCTATACTTAATATATTAATACGGATTTTTATAGTTTATTGTATTGACACACAACTTTTCTCATTCATTTGATAGATACTTTCGCTTGAAATGAAGCCAGGAGACATGAACTTATTTCTGTGCATGACTCAATAACTCATAATGATTTATGTATTGAGAACCGGCAGTACTACACCCTGTATGTTTCACAATTCATAAATATGCTTCGGGACATGAAAATTAATAATAATCCAACAGTGTCAGCCAACTAAAATCCCACAGCCTACCAATGAGTGCGAACAGAAGTGATAAAAAAAGAAGTAGTTCCAACCAATGAGTCTTCAGGGAATATTATAAATCAATCAGCCCATGACTGCAATTTTCTTTGGATCGTCCGAGGTATTTACCCAGCGCGGACCTAGGAGGAAATTGAATACATTAAGGGGCACCCGGAATACATCCAGCTCTAATTAACTGCAATCAGGAGTGTTTACTTTGAATAAATGAATAACATCAAGTACCGATAACCCCTTGGGGAAAAATTCAACGAAGAAGTTCGAAAATAACAGACCTCGTTCCTTATTCAAACAAGGAGATCCAAGCAATCCCGAGGTTCGGTATGATTAAAATATGTTTCCAGGTCGCTGTAGTTTTAGATTTATCGCTTGTAATCATGTCTCAATGGACGATTTTATAACACAAAATGTCGAATGCGGATAGAAATAATGAGGGCTGGGATTATCAATTTTATATTGCTGTTCGTTAAAGTTGATGCCTAGCAATTGGTTTGAGGAATTTTCATTAGTTTTATACTGTCGTCAATTCTGGATGAGACATTTATGAACATTTAGAAATTGATTGTCTCGAAAATCTTCAAGGCTCTACAATTCGACTATGAGTTGAAGCGTTCATTAACATGTAGGTTAGGAGAGTTTTACACAAGACAATATAAAATATTATTATCAGAGATGAATAAAATTCTGGAAGAGATCATCCCAAAGGGTATGCCAACTGAATGCTGAGTGGACTTTGATATGCATTAAACAATTCAAGATCGAGCTTACCTACTACTTTAATTCTATTTCTGCTCTTTGTACATAAACTTGAAATGATCTTGAGGCTTGTCATACCTCTTGAAAATATAATGATGTAGTATCTGACATGAAGTTTGTACTTCTATTTGAACAAGTTTTTTAATTATTAATAGTTATTTTTGTATCTAGTGCGCGAAATGCTACTTCGGTGAGTAGTATGTTAAAAAAAAAGTCGAGATCACCAAAGTATATCGCGCATGAGATGCAAACAAAATTTTTTCTACAAACGTCAAAAATATTATTCTAAAATAAGTAACATGCTTAGCTTAATATGAAAAATAGTATCGAACTGGCTTAAACTGTTTTTCCAAATCAAATTATTGCTGTAACTATGGAAATAAAATAGCATTTGTTGAAAATTATTTCAAAGTGATAGTTCTTGATAATTATTTTGCAGTGACTTTTTATTCGCGTCAATTTCGTGCTGGATATTTATAACTGTAAAATAACGGAAATTTCGAGCGATGATGAAGTAAGCAGTACTCCACCTAACTTGACAGATGCTGCCAATTCAGTGATTTCAAATCTTTCACCGGAGAAATCCAGGCGCCAGTATGAAAAATGCATATCAGCAATTAAAAGAGTGGTGTGAAGCAAATAAAGCCAGAAAAATATCCGAAAATGTGCTGTTGACATATTTTGCAGAGAAGTCAAAGAAGCTGAAGTCTTCCACGTTATGGGCAATTTATTCTATGTTGAAAGCAACTCTCAATGGTGAAGAAAACGTGGATTTCAAGAAATTTACCAAGTTGGTTCCATATTTGAATTAATTGTCAGTTGGAAACCATCCTAAGAAATCTAAGGTATTGACTAGAGAGGAAGTTGAACAAGTCATAAGAGAGGCAGATGATGAACTTATTCGTTGGTTAAGGTAGATTTTTGATTATTGTTTTATGTCTTTTTTGAATTACTGAATTCTTTCTAGGTCGTTTTAATACTGGGGCTCTGACCTGGGAATTGAAAATGGTATTCATTTCGATGATTATCATTTTGAATTAATCTATGTTTCAAAAAGTTCTCGGTGGTGGCCTCCAGAGATTTCGATGCTTTTCACTGTTCAACTAGACTTGGAGCTCATTCGAATTAAGCATTCATATTCTATGTTTCCATAAGGATTTTCTTATTCTGTATAGTTGGTACTCAAGAGTTTGCAAGGGTGTTTAGTTGATCCACTGTTTATAGTGAGAGAGCTAGTGAACCCTCCGAGTAACGTTTTGTCTGTAAGGCTAGAAATTCTTATAGTGGTAGTTCAGAGCATGCTGAGGACGGAAATCATCGCCTGGCACCCTCACCCTGCACGTCATCAACCCTTTATCTTTGAAAGTGTTAAAAGAATTTGAAAATAAACGTGTTCCTTAGGCTGAAACTTTCATACGATTTTGTTTATTCATTGTAAAGTTCGAAAAAAATTGACAGGCGATTTTCGACGAACACAAGTACCTGCCAGGCGACCCGAAAAGAGTGTAAAATACGGACAAAAATGAACTCTTTTCTGTAAAGCTGAAATTTATATATGTATTCGTCTGAGGAAATGAAAAAATAAGTTTTATTATTAATCTTCATCATAATCTGATATGTTATCATTAATTTCTTCATCATATAAATCACTCGTTTCAAGCGTAGTACACAAAATTGGTTGAGGCTGCATTATATCTCAGCTATTATCGAATATAGGGTCATGCGGTTTTCGCGACCCTTGTGTCACTTTTTTATAAAACTTTTAAATCCACAAACAGAAATATTCCAACCACTCTTGTTTTTGGAATAGGTACAGGGCGAAAACGAAAATGTACACTTTTGAAAATGTTATTATTTCTCGGGCCCTGCATAAAGAAAAAAATGAAAACTTCTTATAATGATATTTTGATTGAGATTGAATTGGAACGGAATTGAATATTTCATATAGAATATCCTCTGAATTTTAACGTAAAATTGTTGCATTTTTTTTTCTGTATACATTGATGTATCACAACCTATCCTTCAATAAATTTCAGTTGAAAAAAATATCCCACGCATTTTATCATTATTCACACGCAATTTAATCATTACTTTTTTGGAAAGCCATGTGATCTGAACCTATTTATTTTATCCTAATTCTGAACAAAATTTCAAAATATCAACTGAAAAATGGTTTTTTGATGCATGTGTGGAAGAATTTATGTCTTACTTAAAACAAAACAAACAGAAATATAAATTTTCCTGATTCATCCAATAAAAATGTTAAAATACGTCGCTGACTTTTACCTAAACATATTATAAGTGTCTTCATTTTTTTCTTTTTCATATAGGGCTCGAAAAATATAACATCTTCAAAAAGTGGACATTTTCATTTTCGCCCTGTATTCCAGAAACAAACAGAAAATGAAATATTTCTGTTTGTTGGTTTAAAAATATTACAAAAAAAATGACGCGAAAACCGCAATGACTCTATTTTCAATAATAGCTGAGATATAATTCAGTCTCAACCAATTCAGAACACAATGTACTACGCTTGAAACTACTTTACTATATGATGAAGAAAGAAATTAATGATATCATATCAGATGATGATGACTATTAATAATGAAACTTATTTTTTCATTCCCTCAGACGAATTTCAGCCTCACAGCAAAAAATTCATTTTTGTTTCGTATTTTACACCCTTTTCGAGTCGCCTGGTAGGTACTTGTACTCGTCAAAATCGCATGTTAATTTTTTTTGAACTTTACAATGAATGAACAACATCGTATGAAAGTTTCAAGCTTACAGGAAGAAGTTTATTTTTCAATTTTTTCAACACTTTCAAAGATATAAGGGTTTGATGACGTGCAGGGTGAGGAGTGCCAAGCGATGATTTCTGTCCTCAGCATGCTATGAACTACCATTATAAGAATTTCTAGCCTTACAGACAAACCGTTACTCAAAAGGTTCACTAGCTCTTGGACTATTATTAAAAATCCGCAGAAAGATTCGTTCTGCCAGAGACAGTGGGAAGTTGGGTTATTATAAAAGCTATATTCGTTAATCTAACGCTAATTGGATAGTGATGAGTGTAGTTTCTGTGGGGAGGGGGAGAAACTCTTTTACAACTACTCACAGAATGCTTTGCTATTATAAGCCAAGGGAGCGATGCATTGTAATATGTCTTAGATTTTTGGTCCTGAAAAATATTCTGTTTTCTTGTGTTATAACATGTTTGTTTTATCTATAGGAGATGATTGCCTTTCATTGGGGTCCCGTAGCGGTCTTCAAACATCTGAAGTGCCGAAAAATCATCACCTGGAAGGTCGTATGCGGTTTGAAAAACTCTCACGACCAGAGAGCGAGATTTTGTGGATTTTGATTTCAATATCGAAGGAATTTCGAAGGACAAGTGTGATTACGTCTCCCAAATTGGCGGATGAACGTGGTATCGAAGTGATTCTTCTGCATTAACCCACACGGCAACCAGAAAAAAATCCTCGTGAAGGAGGACAGTTGAAAGTTATGTATTAATTGATTTTTTACAAGTTTAGCTTGTTTTGTTTAAAAATTATCAGTTCGTAGTTTCCAACAGATTCGAAAAGGGGAAATTGATGGAGTTTTTTTTTTTCATTTTCTTTCAAATTTTGTGACATTTCTGTCATAAATATTTATAAACCTCCGAACATTATTTGGCCAAGAAATCTGAATGTTTGATGTTTTTCAAAGTAGCAAATGCATTTTACAAATGCATTTGATTTATTCTGAATAATCGGTTTCTCTTTCTGCTTTTGTCTTTTTTCATTTCAGATTAAGAATTGCGAGTCGTTTTGGGAAGAATCTGTTTCTATCCGATCCCATTGACGGATAACATGAAGATGATCATCACACTGATGTCTTTCAAGATTTTCCCTGATATTTAATTTTTTATGTTTATTTTTTTACGGCGAGACAGGTTTTTTTCGGCTGAGGTTCTTTCCCCTGGCTGTATAGTTATCGTATGATACTAGTGATGATAGTATCGTATGATTCTATAGTATCATACGAAGAATTTTATGATACCCCGTTCTTTTTTTACCTCAGCTTAGGTACTCTTTGTTTCAACATTTTTTTGTAGTTATTTTAGCTCTCTTTTTCATAAGAATATATATATATATATATAGATATATATATAATATATATATATATATTATATATATATATATATATATATATATATATATATATATATATATATATATATATATATATTATATTGGATGTAAAATGGAAAGTGGATTGAATTGGAACGGAATTGAATATTTCATATAGAATATCCTCTGAATTTTAAACGTAAAATTGTTGCATTTTTTTTTCTGTATACATTGATGTATCACAACCTATCCTTCAATAAATTTCAGTTGAAAAAATATCCCACGCATTTTATCATTATTCACACGCATTTAATCATTACACTTTTTTGGAAAGCCATGTGATCTGAACCTATTTTTTTATCCTATTCTGAACAAAATTTCAAAATATCAACTGAAAAATGGTTTTTTTGATGCATGTGTGGAAGAATTTATGTCTTACTTAAAACAAAACAAACAGAAATATAAATTTTCCTGATTCATCCAATAAAAATGTTAAAATACGTCGCTGACTTTTACCTAAACATATTATAAGTGTCTTCATTTTTTTCTTTTTCATATAGGGCTCGAGAAATAATAACATCTTCAAAAAGTGGACATTTTCATTTTCGCCCTGTATTCCAGAAGAAACAAACAGAAAATGAAATATTTCTGTTTGTTGGTTTAAAAATATTACAAAAAATGACGCGAAAAACCGCATGACTCTATTTTCAATAATAGCTGAGATATAATTCAGTCCTCAACCAATTCAGAACACAATGTACTACGCTTGAAACTACTTTACTATATGATGAAGAAATTAATGATATCATATCAGATGATGATGACTATTAATAATGAAAATTTTTTTTCATTCCCTCAGACGAATTTCAGCCTCACAGCAAAAAATTCATATTTTGTTCGTATTTTTACACCCTTTTCGAGTCGCCTGGTAGGTACTTGTACTCGTCAAAATCGCATGTTAATTTTTTTTGAACTTTAAATGAATGAATGAACACATCGTATGAAAGTTTCAAGCTTACAGGAAGAAGAAGTTTATTTTTTTCAATTTTTCAACACTTTCAAAGATATAAGGGTTGATGACGTGCAGGGTGTGGAGAGTGCCAAGCGATTGATTTTCTGTCCTCAGCATGCTATGAACTACCATTATAAAGAATTTCTAGCCATTACAGACAAACCGTTACTCCAAAAAGGTTCACTAGCTCTTGGACTATTATTAAAAATCCGCAGAAAGTCGACGTTCTGCCAGAGACAGTGGGAAGTTGGGTTATTATAAAAGCTATATTCGTTAATCTAACGCTAATTGGATAGTGATGAGTTGTAGTTTCTGTGGGGGAGGAGGGAGAAACTCTTTTACAACTACTCACAGAATGCTTTGCTATTATAAGCCAAGGGGAGCGATGCATTGTAATATGTCTTAGTTTTTGGTCCTGAAAAATATTCTGTTTCTTGTGTTATAACATGTTTGTTTTATCTATAGGAGATGATTGCCTTTCATTGGGGTCCCGTAGCGGTCTTCAAACATCTGAAGTGCCGAAAAATCATCACCTGGAAGGTCGTATGCGGTTTGAAAAACTCTCACGACCAGAGAGCGAGAATTTGTGATTTTGAATTTCAATATCGAAGGAATTTCGAAGGACAAGTGTGATTACGTCTCCAAATTGGCGGATGAACGTGTGTAATGTCGAAGTGATTCTTCTGCATTAACCCACACGGCAACAGAAAAAAATCTCGTGAAGGAGGACAGTTGAAAGTTATGTATTAATTGATTTTTTACAAGTTTAGCTTGTTTTGTTTAAAAAATTATCAGTTCGTAGTTCCAACAGATTCGAAAAGGGGAAATTGATGGAGTTTTTTTTTTTCATTTCTTTCAAATTTTGTGACATTTTCTGTCATAAATATTTATAAACCTCCGAACATTATTTGGCCAAGAAATCTGAATGTTGATGTTTTTCAAAGTAGCAAATGCATTTTACAAATGCATTTGATTTATTCTGAATAATCGTTTCTTTTCTGCTTTTGTCTTTTTTTCATTTCAGATTAAGAATTGCGAGTCGTTTTGGAAGAAATCTGTTTCTATCCGATCCCATTGACGGATAACATGAAGATGATCACACTGATGTCTTCAAGATTTTCCTGATATTTAATTTTTTATGTTAATTTTTTTACGGCGAGACGAGACAGGTTTTTTCGGCTGAGGTTCTTTCCCCTGGTGTATAGTATCGTATGATACTAGTGATGATAGTATCGTATGATTCTATAGTATCATACGAAGAATTTTATGATACCCCGTTCTTTTTTTACCTCAGCTTAGGTAACTCTTTGTTTCAACATTTTTTGTATTATTTTAGCTCTCTTTTTCATAAGAATATATAAATATATAATATATAGATTATATATATATATAATATTATATATATATATATATATTTATTATATATATATATATATATATTATATATATATATATATATATATATATATATATTGGATGTAAAATGGAAAGTAAAAGATGCATCTATTGTATCACTCCACTTGACTATCTCTAAAAACCGCAAGAGAAATAATTCGACATCGCCTAAAAGCCCCAAATGGCATCACCCCAACCCCAATTGTCTTCCAGGACCACCGATTATCATAATCGAATTCGCCTCAGCAATCAGATTACAATGAATTACACAAGACTCCCAACTAACTAGTTCGCCGTCTTCACTACTCTCGCACTGCAAGATTACTGATGCTGCTTGC